>VWZO01004079.1:203495-232439 GCA_013396975.1 Bucco capensis | reverse complement strand
AAGGAGAGAGAGAGAAAGGGAAGGGGAGAGAGAGGGAAGGAGAGAGAGGGAAGGAGAGAGACAGAAAGGCAAGGAGAGAGACAGAAAGGGAAGGAAGGAGAGGGAGGGAAAAGGAAGGGGAGAGAGAGACGGAAGGAGAGAGAGAGGGAAGGAGAGAGAGAGGGGGAAGGAGAGAGACAGAAAGGGAAGGAGAGAGACAGAAAGGGAAGGAGAGAGAGAGGGAAGGAGAGAGAGAGAGAGCAAAAGGAAAAGAGAGCTTATATCAGGAAATAAGTTGGCCTAATTCTGCTTCTGCCCCAGTGCAAATTAGAAGGGGAACAGAAGGGGAAAAGGAGCATCACCCCTAGGTGCTGCAAGCACCCAGAGCAAGCATCTTGGCAAGCCTTGCCCTCTCTCTTTGTGATGTCTGAGCTCTCAGCTCCCAAGCTCCAAGAGCACTCTTGCCTGCACTGATCTGCTCCTTCCCTTTAGGAAAAGCAGGCACTTGACCCAGAATATAAGCCCTGGGTGGAATTCCAACCTCTGCTGAGGGAAAGCAGCCCTGCTAGGGGTTTCAGCAGCTCTAGCTAATCTTCTGCCCATTAGCCACATGCATGGTTATGTAAAAGAGATCCCAAGGCTCTAATTCCATCATTCATTAACATTATTAATACAATGACACATAAATACAGAATAAAGACTTCCTGTCCCTAGGGAGGTCATGTTTCCATATGCCTGCTGACCTCTTCTCCTGGACAATGACAAAAATCAGCATTCTTATCTCTCCTTGAGATTTAAGTCAGGTATGCTCCCAGAGCACTAAATGGCTTCAAGTTGCACCAGAGGAGATTTAGATTGGATATAAGGAGGAATTTATTCACTGAAAGGGTTGTTAAGGCTTGGCCCAGGCTGCCCAGGGAGGTGCTGGAGTCACCATCCCTGCAGAGGTTGAAGAAACATAGAGATGTTCTACTTAGGGCCATGGTGGTGATAGGTAGATGGTTGGACTTGATGATGTTGGAGGTCTCTTCCAACCTTAATGATTCTGTGAAATCCAAGGTGGAACATCCTCAAGGTCTCAGACACTTTCAACAAGACAAATCCAACCCAAGCCAGGAAGTTTGTTACTTAACAGAAGGAGAAGACAAGAGTAATGGTGCTAGAAAGCACTGCTGCTTGGTGGTAACCCATGGGACAAATGTGACCCTTGTTACACTCCTTACTACAGGATGAAGCAGTGCTCTGACAGCTGCTTGCAGAGTTTTTGCCCACTACCTCAAATAACTAGGCATCACCTGCCTGTGAGGTGCCTTCTGGAGGTTAATACACTTAATATCCTTGTTATTCCTCATTTTCTGACAGCTAAATCCTGCCTTCATATGCTACATTCTCCAGCAGATGGGTTGCACGTGTGCATTCCCCACAGCAGGTATTTTGGGCAGGGCTAGATGCAGCAGAGTGGGAAGTGTTCTCAGCTCACCCAATGGCAACAACACTAAGCAACACCTCATGGTCCTAGAGAAGCATTTAGCTATTTGCTGGCTAGGACTGGAGATGTGCCTGCCTCTTACAGACTCATTAAGGTTGGAAGAGACCTCTAAGCTCATCCAGTCCAACCATCCCCATCACTCCCATGCCACTAAGCCATGGCCCTAAGGAGAGCATCCAAATGTTTCTTCAACCCCTGCAGGGATGGTGACTCCAGCACCTCCCTGGGCAGCCTATTCCAAGACTGAACAACCCTTGCAGGGAAGAAATTCCTCCTTCTATCCAATCTAAACCTCCCTTGGTGCAACAGGAGGCCTTTTCCTCTTGTCCTCTCCCTGTTAACCCTGGAGAAGAGACCTACCCCTATCTCTTCATGCCTGGCACAAGCCCTTCAGCAACTGCAATGCTTTTATCCAGCAAGCAGAAAAACTTCTGTACAGCTCACTTGCCCCACCAAGAGGCATTTTGCTCTGCATCCTGCAAATACCAAACTCCTGCAGCCTCCAGATTCTGCAGGAGGAAAGGAGGAGGTAACAGTTACATCACTGAATTAAACCCAAGCAGCAACAATGATGGTAGAGAGGGAATCCTAAAGAACTTGACAGTTATCAAGTTCAGGCCCTCTGGAGCCTTCCTTCCGTGGTGGAATTGATCTGGAAGGCACTTTATTAATGTTCTTTCTTTTCCTCCCCAAGCAGCATCATCATTTATTAATTTATGATGAAATGAATTATTGATTCTCCCTGCACCTGCAGGATTTGCCATTGTCCTGCTTCCCCAGAGGTGTTTTTTAACTGATGGGAGAATGGCAGGATGGCAGAGACAGGGGAGAGAGGAGAGAAGGAAGAAGAAGCAGAGGAGGAGAGGAAAAAGAAAGAGAGGAAAGAGAGGAGAGGAAGAAGAAAGAGGAGAGGAAGAAGAAAGAGGAGAGGAAGAAGAAAGAGAGGAGAAGAGGAAAAAGAAAGAGAGGAGAGGAGGAAGAAGAAAGAGAGGAGAGAGGAGAGAGGAGAGAGGAGAGAGGAGAGAGGAGAGGAGAGGAAGAAGAAAGAGGAGAGAGGAGCGGAAGAAGAAAGAGAGGAGAGGAGGAAGAAGANTCTCTTTTTGCCTTTGCAGTCTAAGACCTGCTGCAAAACAACATAGAATCACAGAATGGTCCGGGCTGGAAGAGACCTTAGAGATCACCTAGTCCCAACCCTCCTGCCTTGGGCAGGGATGCCACACACTAGACCAGGTTGCTCAGGGCCACATCCAACCTGGCCTTGAACACTGCCAGGGATGGGGCATGGACAGAAAGAGAGGAGGAGAAGGAGGAGAAGAAGAAAGAGAGGAGGAGAAGAAGAAAGAAGAGGAGGAGAAGAAGAAGAATGAGGAGGAGGAGAAGAAGGAGGAGGAGGAGAAAAAGAAGAAAGAAGAAAGAAGAGGAGGAGAAGAAGAAAGAAGAGGAGGAGGAGAAGAGAGAGGAGGAGGAGAAGAGAGAGGAGGAGGAGAAGAAAGAGGAGGAGGAGAAGAAAGAGGAGGAGAAGGAGAGGAGGAGGAGAAGAAGAAAGAGAGGAGAAAAGCAAGTCTCATTGCATGTGGGACCTCAGACAAGTCTTCTGCTCACTGAAGCTCTGAGCTGCAGAGGATGGATGCAGTGTACCAGGGCACAATGGCTTCTGCTAAGGAGGAATGAGGAGCAGAGCTATCCCTAGGCATTCAGCATGTGGGGAGGTATTACCAAAGGAGGAGGAGGAACTCTGACCTAAAGCAGCAGCTTTTGGGTTTATTCACAAAAGTCAGTTCTTTGAACACATCACTGAAAAAAAAAACCCACCAAAAACCAAACCAAATCTAACCCTTCCAGGCTTTTGGCTTTTGCCTTGTGATTACAATCAACAGATGGTGATTAGTTCCTAGGCTGGGGCATCTGGGCAGCTCCTAGCCAAACAGAAATACAAGACCTTTGCAGGATTTTTGTCAGTATCTCTGATTTTGTCAGAGACTCCTAGAAAAAGCAATGCCATGAGTACAGCTACTGGTTCTGTACTGAATGGCTTCTGACTCCTTCCTGGGCTGATTCATCAGGATTTGGCCATTTTGTTAGCTGCTCAGCAGGACTAGAATTAGATGCCTGCTCTCTAGCTGAGGAGGAATCAGAGAGATACCATTCAGCCCAATTTATTCAGTGGCAATAGCAAAAGAGGGCCTGAGGATGGGCAGGGGGCTAATACAGGAGTGAAATCTTCCCAGAGAACACAAAGGTGTGGTGGGAGGAAGGAAAGGAATCACATTATACTCTACACATAGAGGGAATGAGCTTGGCTTTCAAATAAAAGAGCAGCACACTACCCCACCACCATGTCCTGTTAAATTGATGGACTACCTGGTTATAGAATCCTAGAATGCTAGCATGGTTTGGGTTGGAAGGGACCTCTGGAGCTCATCTAGTCCAACCACCCTGCAGTGGCCAGGGACATCCCCAACTAGAGCAGCTTGCCCAGAGCCCTGGCAAGCCTCACCTGGAATGCCTCCAGGGATGGCAACTCAACCACCTCCCTGGGCAACCTGGGCCAGTGTTCCACCACCCTCGTGGCAAGGAACTTCTTTCTAAGATNATTGCTAGTGGGGATTGTTCTGACCCAGGGGCCATACCCTGCGCTTGGGCTTGTTGAAGCTCCTGAGGTTCCCCTGGGCCCAGCTCTCCAGCTTGTCCAGGTCCTTCTGGATGCCATCCTGCCCCTCCAACTTCTCCCCAGCACCCCATAGCTTGGTGTCATCTGCACACTTGCTGCTGGTGCACTCAGTGCTGCTGGCCATAGTGTTTATACAAATATTAAACAGTCCAGGCCCCAGCACAGAGCCCTGAGGGACACCACTTGGCACTGATCTCCAGCTGAACTTGGGGCCATTGACCACTACCCTCTGGATGTGACCAGCCAGCCAGTTCCTTATCCTCTGTACAGTCTCAGTCACCCTCCCCCCTTGCTTCCAAACCCAAGGCAGAGCTGAGCAGATGGCACATGCTCCTGTGCTCTGTGTCAGGCTGCATTAGTTCAGGGGAAATGAACAGTCCTCCCCAACTCTATTTATTTCACACACAGCCATGCCCAGTTGCTGGGCTGGCCTTAGAAAAACCTAAAGCCAGAAGGATGGGAAAGGTTTTGGAGGAGTAGCCACAGGTTTCCAGGTAGCTGGAAGTGTTTCAGTCCCTTTCTCCCCAGAGCTTTAAGGGAAGAGGTGATGTCCTGATGCTCAAAGCATCCTAAAGCAGAAGGTGCTCCTCTATCTCTTTGGAGCAGTCAGGTATTATGTTAAGGCACTTTTTGGAAAGATTGCTTTAGGAATCAGGCTCAGAAATGGGATTCTTCCAAGCAAAGTGAAAGCAGTTCTGCTCTGGTGGAGTGCATGCAACTTGAGTTAATGTCTAGCTGCAGCTCTTTGCCTCCTGTGGAGTTTAGGCAGGGTATCTCACCTATTTATAGTTCTTGGCCATGCTGCCCACTGATGACCCATTTCTACCACCTTCTGCTGGACTAATTCTTCCCAATTGCTGGAAAGAGTAGAGTGTAGGGAAGAGAATCTGAGTGGGTATGAGATGCCCTTTATTTCTCTCTGTAAAATGTTATTTACCATCTTACCCAGCACATAGAACAAGCCCTAAGTGCCACACTCTAATTAGTAAAATCATGCAGAGAAACTGCTCATGTGGATAATGATCCTTTGCATCCTCCCAGGTGGGTAGTTGGAGGTTGAATTCATTCCTGTTTGCCCAGCTTTGGGAGATCTATGGCAAGCAAGGTTATTGTTCTGCAAATAATGATTAGGAATGACTCCTCCTCTGCTGCTTTCTATTAAGCATCCTCAATTTACAATCAAAGAATCATAGAATGTTAGGGGTTGGAAGGGAACTAGAAAGATCATCTAGTGCAACCCCCCTGCCAGAGCAGGAGCACCTAGACCAGCTCACACAGCAATGTGTCCAGGCAGCTCTGCAATGGCTCCAGACAAGGAGACTCCACAGGCTCCTGGGCAGCCTGGGCCAGTGCTCTGGCACCTGAACTGCAAACAAGTTCCTCGTCAGCTTAATACTAAACCTCCTGTGCTCCAACTTGCTCCCATTCCCTCTTGTCCTACCATTGCATGCCATGGAGCAGAGCCTGGCTCTCTCCTCCTCACACTCACCCTTCCCAGATTTCTAAGCATTGCTGAGGTCTCCTCTCAGTCTCCTCTTGTCCAGGCTGAAGAGACCCAGCTCTCTCAGCCTGTCCTCCTAGGGCACATGCTCCACTCCTTTCAGGATCTTGCTGGCCCTGGGCTGGACTCTCTCCAGCAGCTCCCTAGCCTTGTGGAGCTGAGGGGCCCACAACTGGACACAGCATTCCAGGGGAGGCCTCCCCAGGGCACAGGAGAGGGGAGAAGAACCTCTCTGGCTCTGCTGGCCACGCTCCTCTTAATGCATCCTAGGATGCCATTGGCCTCTTGGCCACAAGGGCACATTGCTGCCTCATGGGCATCCTCCTAGCCACCAGCACTCCTAGACCTTTTTCCCCAGGGCTGTTTTCCAACTGATCATTTCCTAGCCTGTACTGATCCATGGTTCTCTGCAGCAAAGTTCTCAGACAGGAGGTAGCACGGTTTGAGATGGATGTCTACCTGCATCTTCAGCAGCTGTGGGAACTAGAGGATCTGCTGCCAAAACTCAGCTCAAGGAGGGTTTGAGGACCACAAGAAACAGCAATGATGCCTGCTCATCTCCCTGTGCTTCTGCAGCAAGGAAAATATGGACATGCTGGAAGGTGTCCAGAGAAGGGCCACGAGGATGCTCAGAGGCTGGAGCATCTCTCCTCTAAGGACAGGCTGAGAGAGTTGGGATTGTTCAGTCTGGAGAAGAGAAGGCTCCAAGGAGACCTTCTTGTGGCCTTCCAGGATCTGCAGGGGCTACAAGAGGGCTGGGGAAGGACTTGTTAGGATGTCAGGCAGTGCTAGGACTAGGGGAATAGATCCAAGCTTGAGGAGGGGAGATTGAGGTTGGCTGTTAGGCAGAAGTTGTTCCCCAGGAGGGTGAGGAGACACTGTGCCAGGTTGCCCAGAGAGGTGGTGGCAGCCCCAGCCCTGGCAGTGTTGCAGGCCAGGCTGGCTGGGGCTGGGAGCAAGCTGCTCTAGTGCCAGGTGTCCCTGCCCATGGCAGGGGGGGTGGAACTAGAGGAGTTTTTAGGTCCCTCCCAACCCTGACAATTCAGTGATTCTGTGGAAATTGCTTTGTGCCACAGGAATGAGGAAGAATATTAAGTGAAAGGCAATCCTGAAAATGAAGTGGTACAAAGAAGGTCCTTCTCCAGTGTGTTTCTCTGCTACCCTGCTTTCATAATAGCTGTGATAAATAGATACTAATCATTGCCATAGACAGTTCAGGGCTCAGATGTGTGCCCTTCCCTGAGGCCTCTGGAAGAATCCATATCCAATCATCAGTTCAAGTTTACACTTGCAAACCAACTGCAACTACCCAAAACCTTCAAGAAACAGCCCAAGGTGTGGTAGTGGACAGATGCCAAGAAGCTCAAGGTTTTCAGTTTCCTAGCCCAGTTAAGGATGCTATAAATGATCATGCATTGTGCTGCTAAATCACAGAAACCCTGCACTTCCCAGGGTCACACCAGGACAGCTTCTTCCTCAAGCACTTCTTGAGCAGCAGAATATCTGCAGCCTCATTTCCTACAACTGTCTGGTATGTGGCTGCTCAGGAGACCAGAAACTCAGGTGAGCTTAGTGTGGAGAAGAGGAGGCTCAGGGGAGACCTTAGCTCTCTCCACAACTCCCTGCAAGGAGGTTGGAGTGAGCTGGGCGTAGGTCTCTTCTCCAGGGTTAGCAGGGAGAGGAGGAGAGGAAATGGCAAGAGGTGAAACAAAAGACTTCCTTCCAGACCTGGAGACTAGGCACTGAGCAGTGAACTGGCATTATCTTGGCAGTTGTGTCTAT
The DNA here is from genome assembly GCA_013396975.1 of Bucco capensis. Taxonomy (NCBI): domain Eukaryota; kingdom Metazoa; phylum Chordata; class Aves; order Piciformes; family Bucconidae; genus Bucco; species Bucco capensis. The sequence goes on along the minus strand of VWZO01004079.1, from coordinate 225,017 downwards.
CCATTCCACTATCAGCTCTGCACACACAGTTTGAGACTCACTATGAGCCTCTCCATGTAATGGGCATCCCCATCATAGATGAAGGCCAAAACCTTCCCAATATGCCAATACTTTGTGCTGTAGCAGAGGCACAGGCAAGAGGAGGAAAGCAGAATCCACAGTAGAGAGTTCAGTGATCCCTTAGACCTGTTCTCTGCAAGTTTGGATGGAAAAGGGGAAAGATAAACTATCTCCTGTTAGTCCATCTGTGGAGGAGATCCTACCACAGCCTGGTTACAGTGTAGAGCAGAAAAGTAGGATTTAAATGTAGGGCAAGATAGGAATGTGCAGGATTCATTTCTTCCCAGCAATGCTCCACACTCCTTTCCCAGCAGCTCCAAAGATGCAGAGCCAGCACAAGACAGCTGCTTTGGACTCAGCCTTTGCCACTGAAAGGATGCTGTGAATAAATCACAGACTCCTGAGTTCCTCTGGCCAACAGGATACCCCAGGATAATTTCACACACCCCATTTTACAGGCAAATTTAGACACAGAAACACAAAGGTGGGAAGAGTCCTCTAAGATCATCAAGTCCAACCACCTACCTATCACTACCATGCCACTAAACCACAAAGCATCAACCTGGCCTGCCATCATCCCACAGGCAATAAATGACCAAGGTAGGAGCAGCAGCTCTCCCTAGCCTCCCAAGAAAGCACAAGGACAAGCAGGAATAAAGGTGGCACTGCTCTGGATTGTCTTTCCAAACTCCCTCCTTCTGTCTGCAGTCTTAGCACCCTCCACTGCTCATGGCCCAGGCTTCCCAGGAGGTTTCCTGCTGGTTTGTTTCCTCATTAATATGATTTTTTAAATGGAAAAGGTGTTGAGGGGAAGGGGGAGAAGAAGGATGAGGGGAACCTGGAGTGAAGGCTGCTGCTGTGCTTAGTCTCTATGGCAATAATCCACAATGCTAATACGTCCTAAAATGGTAATAAAGCCTGTGTTCTCCTCTGTAATCCCATAGTAAGAAAGAGCTCTGTGGGCTTGCCTGACAAATGATAGCTCTGTAACCTTGGAGGGGATTATTCCTCAAAAACACAGGCTTGAAAAACAAAACAACACAGGCACACACACAAAAAAAATCCATCAGATGCAGCAAAAGGACAAAGAGCTCCAAGCCAGGCTCCTGGTGCCTCTAGCACCAAACAGGCAAAAGACCTTCTGGCAAAGCTGCCTTGCTCCTCCTCTTCTTGCAGCCCTTTCCCCAAGCATTGCAGCACCAGGGAACAGGCAGAGAGCAGCTTTTTCCCTTCTTCTAGCCTCCTTGCCTTCCTTCCCTCCCCCCAAAAATGAACATTCAAAGCCCCAGCAGCTGGCCAAATCCAGTTTGCCTGCGTCACTGGTGCACGTGGCCTCACATCTGTGCTGCCCAGCAGTGATGGAGCCAGGGCTACGTGCAGGATTCATCCCCCCTGCCCCAAATCCAGTCACTTGTGTGCTTGCAAAGTGGGCAACCACACTTTTTCTGGGCTAGCCAGTTTGCTTTAGAGGTGTAAGGAGACAGGAGGTTTGGAGCTGTCTCTAGGTTTGGCTGGTGAAGCAGAAAGCAAAGGCAGGCAGCAGTTTTGTTCTTGCTCCTCAGGTGTAGAACAGCAAGAAGCCATGTTGCATTAAGAATATGAATTAATATTGCTCATTTATAATCAAGTTAGTGAGAGCTTTGCTCCAAAAGAGGAAAGCACAAGTCACCTGGGTACAGAAAGCATCACAGCATCCTCTCTACAAAGCTCTGCCAGGCACTCTGAAGGGATGTAAAGACAAAACCACAGCCTCCAGATAGCCTATTCACCAGCTCCTTCTACTCCTCTCTGCCTGTGCTCCTCTTCAAACATGGCAAGATCACCCAACAGACCCATTAGAGGCACTAACACAGTCAGTGCTTGAGCAAACACTCCCATCCTCCTATGGACCAGCCAGCCCTCAGCATCCTCCTCCCAAGGGCATGGTAAGCAGAAAGTCAGGAGAAAACTCCATATGACATTAGCCCCAAGCTCTTATCTTGATGCCAGTGAAGGATGGTGACTCCTCAAGTATCTCCTTCCCACAGATGAAAGCATGGGAACATTTAGCAAAGCACCAGAAGACTTCCTTGGGCATGAGAGATGACATCAGGAAGGTTTTCATGCCTGGTTGAACATTTACCCTTTCATGATAGGCTGTATTTAAAGCCATTTTTAATGGCTTCTCAGACACTGGGAAATGAATGAATAGGGAGGCTCAGGTCACAGAACATTCCTGAAGGCAGGAGAAAGGCAGTTTTGAAGGAAACATCAGTCCTAACACTTAAAATACATCACAGTAGCACAGAATGTTAGGGGTTGGAAGGGTCCTAGAAAGATCATCTAGTGCAACCCCCCTGCCAGAGCAGGAGCACCTAGACCAGCTCACACAGCAATGTGTCCAGGCAGCTCTGCAATGGCTCCAGACAAGNACATGCAGTACTTGACACTTCCCCTTGTTAAATGTCATTCAGTCTCTCCCTGCCCATGTCTCTAGCCTGTCCAGGTCACTCTGGATGGCAGCACAGCTCCTGGTGTGCCAGCCACTCCTCCAAGCTTGGGATCATCCCCAAACTTGCTGAGGAAACACTCTACCCCTTCACTGTACCCTACATCTTTGAGGGAGCCCAGCCTTTACCTGTGAGTGCATGTAGATGGCTCTAATTCCTATTACACAAATCTAGCATGACTGACTGGGAAATAATGGGTTACAATCACTCCCACCAGGCACCTTTTTTTTTAATTAATAACCTTGTAATTGCTATTGACTTAAACCAACTAATGACAGTCTTATGATGAGCCATTCCCAGCCAAGCTTTACTACCCAATTGCCCTCAGGTCAGGAAAACTGAATTCCATTATCAGGCAGGAGCTTTCTGCCCCACATCAGTCTCCTTTCTGGACCACAAAGAGGTCACCCCACACATGAGACACAGCAGCCACCCACTTCCACAGCATTGCTCCAGCTTTTGCCTACTAGCAGCATGGCTGCAAGCTGGCTCCTCCAGAGGCCAGCATCTAAACCAGCAGAGCTGTGTGGGGAAGTGATTTCTCTAGGGGGAATTAAGATGAGAAAAGATGAGCCCACAGGCAGGGCCACCAGAGCATCTCCCCAAAATCCCTGTCCAAGGGCATCCTGGCAAAGAAAGCAAAGGCTAATCAGAGAATCAGGAAGGTTGTAAGAGACCTCTAAGATCAGCAAGTCCAACAATACCTAGCACTACCATGCCAACAAACCATGGCCCTAAGGAGAGCATCTCAATGTTTCTTCAACCCCTGCAGGGATGGAGACTCCAGCACCTCCCTGGGCAGCCTGGGACAAGACTGAACAACCCTTCCAGGGAAGAAATTCCTCCTTATAGCCAATCTAAACCTCCCCTGCTGCAACTTGAGGCCATTTTCTCTCATGCTCTCCCTGCTAACCCTGCACAAGAGACCTACCCCCAGCTCACTCCAACCTCCTGGCAGGGAGTTGCAGAGAGAGCTAAGGTCTGCCCTGAGCCTCCTCTGCTCCACACTAAGCAAGCCCAGTGCCCTCAGCTGCTCCTCAGCACACTTGTGCTCCAGAGCCCTCCCTAGCTTCCTTGCCCTTCTCTAGATCCACTTCCAACAGTTCATTTCTAGGAAGCAGAAGGAGCAAACCTTGCTGCTCTCTCTTTGCAGAGAGGCTCAAGCAATGGAAAAACTCCCACAGCCAGATCTGCAAGATGTGGTTATTTTAGACATCTCTGCAACACTGCAATCTGCATCTTGGACATGCCTCTCTGAAGCCAAAAAGGGCAGTGCTGACAAAAGGGTAGTGTTGTCCCTGCAGCAGCTCAAAGCCAGAGCCTCATCTAAGAGCTAAAGAGAAAGCCTTGGGATAACACTGCTCATTTACAAGCAATTTGGTGAGAGGTTTGCTCCAAAAAAGGAAAGCACAAGTCACCTGGGTACAGAAAGCATCACAGCATCCTCTCTACAAAGCTCTCCCAGGGATGTAAAGGCAAAACCAGGGGTCTAGCAGCAGGGCTGTACTCCTCAAAACAGTGTCATGCTTCCCTTCTTTCCCTGCAGGACCCTCCAAAAAAGTCTCTTTTCTGCTTCAAACCTCTCCAAAGGAGCCCATGCAGGCAGCACCTTCCCCCATCTGCTACCAGGGAGCAGCATTAGAGGGCAGTGCGCTGCCTCCAAAGAGGGATGCGGGTCCTCCCCCAGCCCCGGGCACACACCAGGACAGGCTGTCCCCCCCAAACTAGCCCTCAGCATCACCACCCCTAAACCCCAAACCCAGGTTGCCCCTGCCCACCCCCTTCCCCCTCTCCCTGGCAGGCAGCAACCCTGCTGCAGGGTCTGGGTTTTAATTAGAAAACGCTGAGTTTGAATTCAGGGAGCTAATTCAATAAGCTGAATAATGCAATCGGGAGAAGTGCCTGGGCTCTTTGCAATTCAATGTGGTTTGTGCTGGCCCCACACTTCCAGCTTCCTTACTCCAAAGCCTTTTTGCATTGATCCCTAGGAGCTGCATTGCAGGATTTGGCAGGGCCAGAGCTGGGAAGCTCTGGCTGTTGACTAAAGGGCAGTTGGAACTTGTCACAGCTAGGGATGCATCGAGTTTTGCAGCACAGGAACAGAGTTTTTGGAGCAGCAAAGTTCTAAGTGGAGTTCAGCAGCACTCCGGGTGCAAATAGGAGAGGAGAAGGAAAGATGCTGTCCCACCAAAAAGCAGGGAGTGCAAGCATGCACCTAAGCAAGCACAGAAACCACATAAATACATCACAGAATCACACTGAATCATGAAGGTTGGAAGAGATCTCAAAGCTCAGCAAGTCCAAGCATCCTATCACCTCCATGCCACTAACCCATGGCCCTAAGGAGAGCATCTCAATGTTTCTTAAGCTCTTCCAGGGATGGTGACTCCAGCACCTCCCTGGGCAGCCTATTCCAAGACATTTTCACTCTGCAAGACTGCAAACACTTCCTTGATTTCCTGAGCATATAACCACTCAGTTTAAGGTTCTAGAAACCCAAACTACAAAACAAACCCGAGATTTTTTTGCTTTCAAACACCAGTTCTGGTTGCTAAGTGACTATGAGACACTTCTGTAGCACATCATTTGCAAAACCCACGCTGTAGTCCTCACCTTCCCTTGGCAATCACTTCATAGGCCAAGCAAACCTTGGGCTCCCACCTTTGGTTTCATCCCTAGACCTCTTAGCTACAAATGTGCTTTATTCATGCTTTATTCATGGCAATTGCTAGGTTAGGCCATCAGAAATGTGCCCTAGCAAGATGATGAATGTTCTATGGGTGTTTGTACTCCAGTAGCACTTAGAGCTGTTGTCTCTGATAATGTTAAGAGAAAAAGATGGTTCCAAAGAGGTCTAAAAAAAGGTAAAATGGGGCACAAGTTAGTGGGAGAAACAGTAGCATAGGCCTGGAATAAAAAGGAGGGCAAGGAAGCAGCTGTATCAAGACTGAGAAGAGACCATAAAGAGAAGCAACTGTAAAGAGAGATATCTAAGTGCAGAAGTGGTGACTGAGGCTGCCATAAACTATGTTTAGATGGATGAAACTTTGATAGAGTGCAGGCAAAGATGTTGTAAGAGCTGAACCTCTCAGCTGAAGCAGCACAATCAGCAAGAGCTGCAAGAGAGCAGGCAGCAGCTCTGCTTCCTCTAGCAATATATGCTAAAACCTCAGAGAATAGGATTCCTCTGAGCTTTAGCAAGCCTCACCTAAAGAAAAGCATCAAGTGCCTTGACTTCCCTTCCCTAACAACTCTCCAAGTTCTTACAAGGGGCTGTTGATTTTCTTTCCTAACTCCTCTTTTCCAGTATGCTTGTCCATAAGAATTATTGTCAGTGAATAAATGAATCAGCTGACTGTGCCTCTGAATAGCCTTTCTGCTTGCTGATTCCTAGGAATTCTGGCCTTGTTGCCTAGTCTAAAGTCTGCATGGAGCTCAAACAAAGCCTGTTGTTTTGTAAATACCCTTTTATTCATCAAACAGTGCTCTGCTTTCCCATAGGATGCTCCTACCTCCCTCTCAGACAAGAATTTCACAAGCTGGGAACAAAGACAAGCAGGCACAGATATTTGGCTGTGGATTTCAGAGGATCCACACACAGGGTATGTGCCTGGGAAAGGAGTAAGGAATTGGCCCATTGGGACTCTAGTTTTGGACAGACATGATGCCTAGGATCTTCTCCTAAGCAGACCTAGGCCTCTGGTCCAAGCATAGCTGCTCACTAAATATCCACCACACAGAAGCTCCCAGAAGATTTGGCATAGATAATTCAGATTGAAAAAGGGCACAACTAGTGAAATTAGAGAGGTGGACTTGCTTTGAAGCCAAAAAGCTCTGCTGCCTGTCTAGCTACACAACACTTATGTCACTGAGTGAGCTCACACTGGGAGTTCGTGTGGGTGTAAGGTCAGGAGTTGATCACCCACACAGTTTGCAAACCTGCTGGTCAGGAAATTTGACAAAACACAAACATCTCCAAGATTGAAGGTCCTAGAACTTGTGTGACATTGAAGGGATGAGTAAATTTGTGACAAAGTGTGGTTACAACTCAAGAAGCAGCTGCCTGGTTTCCCCTGCCAGGTAGTTCACCACTACACATAGATCCCAAAGCCAAGTGCTTGCCAGACAAATCCCTGGTCAAGCAAAGATGAAGGGGAGGAGAACAGAAAGAGCATTTCTAAAGCTCACAAGAGATGCAGAAAGGAGCCAAGTGTTAGTAGCTCTTCTTTGGGGAGAGGAAGATATAAAGGTTTGGCAGAGCATGAGGTACCCAAAGATCTAAGGACTCTCTGTGGTGCTTGATCCTGAGGGTGCCAGCAGAAGAAGAGAGTGTTGCAGGAGTACTGGGGATGTAAAACAGGAACCTGCAGGCAGCTAAATTCCCAAATGAGCTTTCTTTTTTGTGTCAGCAGGTGAAAATACATTTTCCTTTCAAGGTCTCTAAAAGAGGAGTAAGTACCAGGTAGCTAGAGATGCAACACAGGGGTGTTAGCATCACTATGTACACCATTTGTCCTCATTCATTCAGATGTTGCCAGCACAGAGAAATCAGAGCTAGAGCAAGCTGAGCCCACTTGTTCCTCACAGCCCTGCCCCTGAGGTCATGAAGTCTCCTGTCTCTGTTTCCAAACTGATCTTCTGTACTTTTATAAAGCCTGTTGAACAGCACTTTGCATCTGAATGATGCTTGATGGTTATCTGTAGAGATATTCAGCACAGCTGAGTACCTACAAGTAACTTCTGCAACATGAATTAGCATCTACTAGATAAGTTACAGCTCTGCCAAGCCAGCTGTAAGCCAGGCTTTGGTCATCCCCCAATATCCTAAGACAAGTCACTTCACCATGGCTATCCACACAAAAACCAGATCTGAGGGACAGTAGTGGGGAGCTCAGGAGGAAGACTATTTTAAGATCAAGAAACTGTTCTATGCTCTTTCAGTGCCACTACTTGGGGAGGCCTCACCTCCAGTACTGCATCCAGTTTTGGGCTCCTCACTCCAAGAGGGACATGGATGTGCTGGAGAGGGGACAGAGGCTCCCAAGCTGCTCAAGGGCTTAGAACATAAGGCTGAGGAGGAAAGACTGAGGGATCTGGGCCTGTTTAGCCTGCAAAAGAGGAGATTGAGGGGAGACCTCCTGGCTCTCTACAACTACCTGAAGGGAGGTTGGAGAGAGGCAGGGACTGCTCTGTTCTCCCTAGTGGAGAGTGCTAGGACAAGGGGAAATGGATGGAAATTGCCCCAGGGGAGGTTCAGGCTAGACATTAGGAGGAATTTCTTTGCTGCAAGGGTTGTGAGCCATTGGAACAGGCTGCCCAGGGAGGTGCTGGAGTCCCCATCCCTGGAGGTGTTTAAGAGCCAGGTGGATGTTGCATTGGGAGGCATCATTTAGCAGGTTGCTAGGGCTAGGACAAAGGCTGCACTGATGAGCTTCAAGATCTCTTCCAGCTGGAAATGTTCTAGGATTCTATGATTCTACTTCCCACTCTTGAACTGACACATTTTCCCTCTGTAATTACACAGGTAAGCAATAAGCTGGCTCACAGAGCCCTGCAGGTCCTTGGCCATCCTGTCCTGCTCCCACCTTGCAGCTCCTGCCCCAGTAGCACACCAGTGACCCCAGAGTGTCTGTGGCATGCTGTGGGTTCAGAGTAGTAACCAAACACTGCTCCTCAGAATAGACATGCTCCCCTCCATGCCTTCCATCCCCTGCATCTTCAGTAACCTTATCCCACTGGAGAGAGGAAACCAGGCATGCCAGCAAATCTGGAGACACTCAAGACTCCAAGGATTAACTCTCTCCACTGGTTACAACTGCTGTCTGAGTCCTTATCCCCAGCCCAGCCCTAAATCTTCCTAACAGGTGCAGGAGGAGGGGGTAACCATCACCCTTGCAAGAATCCCTGCATGCATGCCTAAGGGCTGCAGATAAGCAGGTACAGCCTGAGGCATTCTGGCAGCAAAGAGAAGACAGTCAGCCAAATAAAGACATGGAATTCAGTACCCAAGTGGAGATAAAAATACATGGACTTCAGCCTTACCCTGAGCAGGAGGAAGACTCAGGAGCTCAGCTGCTTAGGAGAGCTCAGTGCTCCTTTACCTCCCCCCAGACAAATGCCTTTGATATACATTTATTCTCAGCTCTTCCCTGGCTCTTGCCCCAGCACACACACACACACACATTTTGGATCTGGCATATGAGCTCAATCCTTGCTAGAAGCCTAGGGTCCACTCCTGCATATAACCCCTACCAACTCAGCAGATCCTCCTGGTCCTGCCCATAACCCTACCAAGATGACACCTCCATGCCTTACCTACACACTCCCCACTGTGTATCCATTATTCCCTACAAGCTTATCTTCTCCAGACCAGCCTTTAAAGACCTTATTTTACCATGCTTCCTCCTGCATCAATACTTCACTTCCAGAGCAGCAGACAAAGAAAGCTGATGGGAGATCATTCCTTAATTTCACCACCACCTTACCATGGGCCAAGGACCTGCTGGACCTCCAGGAGGACAGAATCATGAAGGTTGGAAGAGACCTCTAAGATCAGCAATACCTATCACTACCATGCCACTAAACCATGGCCCTGAGTAGAGCATCTAAATGTTTCTTGAGGACTTTGAGTCCTGAGATCTGCACTCAAATCTGCTACTATATGATGACCTTGGGTAGGCCAAGTTTTCAGCAGGATTTCAGGCCAGGAAAAACTCAAAAGTCCTCAAGCTATGTTTCAAAAAGATGAAAGATCATATCCTTCACCCTCAGCATGTACAAAACTGTGGAGCAGATCCAGCAGCAGCTTCCAGCTGAGAGCCTGACTGCTGAGCTGCAGTGAGGAAAAAGGCACCTGAGAAATCATCCAAAAGCACAAACCACAACATGCAACCATCTCCCAACTGCTGGAGACTCAGGAAAACCATCATTTGGGGTAAGTAAGCATCACTTAAGTCAACCACCATGGCAAATATCTACAGCAGGAGCCCAGCAGGTACTGCTTTTCACTGAACCTTTTTGCAGCAAAATCCTGGTCTACATTCACTTCAAGTGCCCATGAAGCTCTGCTGAGCCTCAACCTTCACTGGAGCACCACTATTCCCAGTGAGCAGCCACTGGGTTCAAGCTGTACAGGTGTTTTCCTCTGGCAATGGCTTTGAAGATTGCCCATTCATCTGATTTGTGAGTTATGTAATCCCTGGAGGCAAAAAAAAAAAAAAGAGGGTTTGCTTGTTTGCTTTTTGCTTTAATAGAAGCTATGTAATCACTTTAGGTTTAAGCTCCAGTTCAAATCGGACTATTTTTACATTGCAGGCTTGATCTCTCTGGAAAAAAAGGATGAATCCTTTTGCCTGGCTTACAAAGAATGAGTTGTGATAACAGGGAGACTGCTGGAAGACTCCATGGAGAGCAGTCATGCTCTCATTTTGAGCCCTGGTGTGCTCAGCTAAAGATCCCTGGGAGCTGCTGGTGTAACCTGAAGACATGACCTGGACAAACCTTCAATACTCATTCATTGCCCAATTCTTGCGTCAACTTTCTTTTCTTCCAGCTATCCATCCCCAGAAGAATTCTCTATTTCATCCCAGGTTTTGCTCTCACCACACTGCTCAGCATTTCTGTTTATAAACCTAGAAGCTCTTGCTTTCATGGCACTTCCCTTGATGTTAGTCTCCACTCTGCATCCTACCTACCATCCCAACATTGAGGTGCTAAGTTCCAACCAAAGGAACTGATCAAAGATTTACACACTGACCAAATCATCTACTCTGCACACAGACCAAGCTTTAAATATCTGGAATAAAACAGGATTCCTCACTATTCTTCTGCCTGTTCCCCACTACACATCTGCAGCAGAGATTGCCTTCTGCAGAACACAGCCCACACTTGAATGGTGCCTAGACCTTGGCTTGAGCCATCAACAAAACAAAAGCTGTGCAGAGACCTTCCTCAAAGTGCAGAGTGTTTACAAACTCATTTATTGCCCCAGGCCCCATCAGTAGCTGGGGTTTGGGTTGTATTTTTGCTCCATGTCAAATGATTTGGATTCCACTCAACACTTCTTCTCAGGCGGAAACGCCCATCATGTTGGCAGCAGGATTAAAATGGCATGGGAGCCAGCCAGGGTGAAAATGTCCCAATTAATCTTTCATCTCTTCCTCAGGCAACTTGGCCTATAGATCTACACAGGTATTAAGAGTGCCTTGTCAACTCCAAGTGTTAGCTCCCCTTCCTCCTGTGTGCTGGGAACACAGCTGGCAGAGCTGTCGGCACAGCAGGGGGAAGGCAGCAAGCCTGGAGGGGTCTGAGGCCAAGAGTAGGTCCCTGGGGACCAAAGGAATGACTTCAGTCACTCTCCTTCCAGGGACAGCCAAGCCATTGGTGGCTGGAGAGTGTTTGCTTGATGCTAGGTAGTTCTCTGCTCTAGCTACCACGGGGCACCCATCACTTTGAATCAAAGGTGCTTAGCCAGCCTAGAGCATCCCTCTGCTGCACAGCCTCAGCCTTCTTCAGTGGGGTCCACAGAGGGCAGCTGCTGCTGAGGAATCATGTCTCTGTGAATAGGCATCTCAGCAGGAGACACTGAGATACTCAACTGAAATAATCCCATGCTCTGCCCCAAAGCTCTTGACAACAGCAGCAAGGGTGATCCCACCTCAAAGGTCACAGAGCTGCTTCACTCCAACCCACACTCAACCCCCTCTTCTCTGACACAGTGTCTCTCTTTCTGAGGCACCAAAAGAGATGTCACAAGCAATCCGTTCTCAGCAACACAAGAAAAATGGAGCCACCATTCCTTCAAAGCCCTGACATAGCCAGGACTCTCAGTGGCTCTACTGCCATATTGAGGGGAGGGATGTCATCCAGAAGGACCTGGACAAGCTGGAGAGGGAACCTCTCCAGCCAGGGGAACCTCATGAACTTCAACAAGACCAAGTGCAGGGTCCTGCACCTGGCTCAGAACAATCCCCACTATCAATCCAGGCTGGGGGAGGAGATGATGGAGAGCAGCCCNGAGACAGGTGGATGTTGTGTTGGGGAGCATCATTTAGTGGGGTGATAGGGCTAGGAAAAAGGCTGGACTCGATGATCTTCAAGGTCTCTTCCAGCTGTAACTGTTCTATGATTCTATGATTCTATGATTTAGAAAGCATCTGAAGAAACCAACTGCAATGGGAAATGCTAACCACAACAGCTTAGCCTTTCACCAGGGTGGTCCCAAGCAGCCTTGGGGGTCTGCACAAGGCAGACAGCACTTCTGGCCCAAGGAGATGATGCTGAGGCCTGACGAGGTCACCTGCCTTCTTCACCCAGCTCAGTGGCAAAGCTAGAACTAGCATTTGAGGTGAGAACAGGAATCAAACCAGACTGAAATGATGCTTTGCTGACATCCTGACTTTGCCCACACCTCATCACTGCTTCCTCCATGTCAGCCTCAGCACCTCTGCAGCTATGTAGAGAGTCAGTTCTGGGGTGCAACTGCAATTGTGGTGAGATGGATGGGCAGGGAGAAAACTTCCACCAACCAGACCCATGCCCTTGAGCAGCCCTAACCCTCAACCTTGTGCTTTTGTTCCCTCCTCAGGGGTACAACAGTTGGACATTTATCTCAAGCCAAGCAACTGAATCACTTCCAAGCTAAAGCCAGCCAGGCTTCCCTCAGCACTGGAATTCATTCAGCAGCCTTCCCCTTTCCCCTCCCTTTGCCAGGTCAGCAGATTCACTGCTAGGGCATTTATTAAAACTATGCTGCTCCTCTCTCTGGCAGTTTATCAGTTTTATTGGCATAAATATATCTTCTCCAGACAATCTTCTGAGGAAACCTGTGGTAGAACAAACTGCTGAAGGCTTCCAGGACAGACAGAAGGAAAAACTTGCATGCTATATGAGGCTAGGAGGGTGAGGTGGAGAAGAAAATATTCCTGAGCAGAAGAGAGACAGAAACACAGACTCATTAAGATTGGAAGAGACCTCTAAGATCATCAAATCCAACCCTAGCAGACATCACCTGTATCCAGAGAAGCTGTGGGACTGTTCCTCTGGGATCAGAGGTTGCCAACACTGATGTTGTTGGAGTCAAGGCAAGCCCTGCAACCAAGGGCTGGCTTCCAGCTAACCTCTGCAATACCTCTCCAAGCATTTTCTTGTGCAAGTAAGATGTTTCTGGGATGTCATGGGAAGCCCTACTCTGAAGCCTGGTAAAATAAAGCTACAGCCAGGCTGCCTGGGAGCTCTCAGGGACAGAAGCACTCTTGTATGATGGCAAACAAGCAGCTAAGCTAAAGAGATCAGCTCTCCAGCTGGGGAAGCAGGAGTCCTCATAGCGAAGGCTCATGTACCCCAGCCTTCTGTGCTTTCCAAATGCTCCTCAGCTTGCCTTGCCATCTCAAAGCTGATTACATTCACCCTCCAGGTATTGTCTGCACTGTATTTTAATCATCTGCCCACCTGTTCTTCTTCTTTTCTCTCCCCAAATCTCTCCCTCTTCAGCAGGACTGTAATTTAACTCCAGGTGAAGGCTGCTTGCCTCTGGATGACAACACTTTTTGCTCTAGTTGCATCTGCCAGAGACAAAACTAAAGCTCATCAAGTAAGAAACAATCAGAACTGTTTTCTGCTCTCTGAGATTGATTTAAATCACCACAGAGAAGATAAAAACAAAGCTGAAATGTCTTTGGTTGTCAGGCAAACATCAGACCTCCATCATGATCTTCAGCAATGCTTTGGCCCAGGGGATGCAGTGCACCCTTAGCAAGTTTGCATATGACACCAAGCTGGGTGCCAGTGTGGATCTGCTTGAGGGAAGGGAGGATCTACAGAGGCAGGGGTTGAAGAAACATCTAGCTGTGGTGCTTAGGAACATGATTTAGTGGCAGGGTAGTGATAGGTGTGGTGGTAAGGTTGGAAGAGACTTCTAAGATCATCAAGTCCAACCATCTCCCTATCATCCCCATGCCACTAAACCATAGCCCTAAGTACAACATCCACACGTTTCTTCAACCCCTGCAGGGATGGTGACTCCAGCACCTCCCTGGGCAACCTGGACCAAGACTTAACAACCCTTGGAGAGAAGAAATTCCTCCTTATATCTGATCTAAAGTTCCCCTTGTGCAACTTGAAGCCATTTCCTCTTGTCCTATCACTGCTAAGCCTGGAGAAGCCCACAATGCAGAAAGAATGGAACTTCCCAGCCCAATAGGCTAGCTGGAGGTGAGCAAACATTCACAGCTGTGAAATAGCTGATAAAACCATGCTCAAGAGACAGATCCCTTTCAGTTCCTCAAGAGACCAGCTCTCTAAACTGAGATGACTGCCCCACTGTCATGCTGCAAGGCTCTACCTTTCTGCATTCTGCTGTAGACTGCAGTTGTTCAGAGTTGCTGGAGGATCAATCCTGTAGTTGCATGATTCAGTTCTATTGTCACTCTCTGTCAGTGACAGGATTTTCCTCTCTAGAGTTATCTGGATATTCTCCAGGATAAAAGCTTCTATCACTTAGCTGATACTGTTCCCTTCCTGGAAAGACAAGGATGCATCCTGTGGTTAGTGATTGCTGAGGTGACAGCAGCTGTCAGGCCTCAGCAGAGAAGATGAACATAAGAGTTGAAAGAAACTTGCTATTATTCTGTCAGGTAAAATGCCTGTGGATGCTGAACCATCCCAGGCAAGCACAGCTTGGTGATTCCCCTCTCAGTTTTGTTAGGAGCTCAGGCTGAATTCATTCTGAGACCTCTTAATTACACAGCAGCCTGGTAATAAAACCTACACACCAGTGTCTACAAACACTCCCAGAGCTATACTGGGCAAGATAAAAATAAATCAAGATATAAAAGGCCAAACCTTCAGCTAGAAAGGTCTTCAATTTAAGGCCAGGCAGGGGCATTGGAGCAGAGTCACTCCCTGTTAGGATGCTGAAGATGAGGAGCAGCTGCCCCAGGTAAAGAGCTGTGGCAGGACACAGGCAACAACATCACATCCTTTGCCATATCAGTACTTGGTGATGCCTAAAATAGGAGAGGGTTTAAGGGGGGAAATATCCTGCAGGTTGAGAGAGAAAGGAGCAGGAAAAGAGCTGAGGAATTTGTGTGCATTACAGAGAGGTTCCCAGAGGCAGCTGTAAACTTGGGAAAGGCATTCTGGTTTTGGAGAGTAATGAGGTGAGATGCTTGCAGTGGGAACCCAGGTTGGGCAATGTTTTCTGGCAGCAAAAACAAACCCCTCTAAAAACTCTCTGGAAAAGATGAAGGCAGCTTGGTGGGGGGGGGGAAATGTGTAAGCATATGGAGAGGATTAAGCATCCCCAGCAGTGTACAGACAGGCTTAATGTTGGGAGGAGTGTGGGGGGGGATGCTGTTAACTAGCAAGCTGGCTGCAGTACAGTCAGCACTAGAAGCAGTGCAGAGGTTCTGGTCTGTCAGGAGAGAGATGGACACAATCATAGGGCAACACAGGACTAAAATCTTAGGTGGCTATCACTGTGCTCCAGCCGTGCTCCCTCTGAATGCACAGATGAGTACAACCCCATCAAGAAAACTCAGATGCCTCCCGCCCTGAGATAAGGGAGAAGCTCCCTACATTCCNAGGCACAGGAGAGGGGAGAAGAACCTCTCTGGATCTGCTGGCCATGCTCCTCTTCATGCATCCTAGGATGCCATTGGCCTCTTGGCCACAAGGGCACATTGCTGCCTCATGGGCATCCTCCTAGCCACCAGCACTCCTAGAGCTTTTTCCCCAGGGCTGTGCTCCAACACATCAGTTCCCAGTCTGTACTGATCCATGGGGTTGTTCCTTCCCAGATGCAGTACTTTACATTTACCCTTGTTAAATTACATTGAGTTTCTCCCTGCCCATGTCTCTAGCCTGTCCAGGTCACTCTGGATGGCAGCACAGCTCCTGGTGTGCTAGCCACTTCTCCAAGCTTGGGATCATCCCCAAACTTGCTGAGGGTATACTCTACTCCTTGCTCTTCCACCTCTATTTCTCTCCCTGAGCTTTATCACATCACTCCTGCTTGTACACCTCCTGCTACCATCCTGAGTAGCTCCTCTCCCTTGAAGTTCACCACCCTTGAAATTACAGGAAGATAGTTAGGGTTCCCTTCTTAATTACCAATTTACCCATGATAAACACACTTAGTTGCTTTAATCTTTTCCTCATACTTGGGCTCCCCTCCAGCACCCTAATTGTTCTGATCCTTTGAACTCCTTCTAACTTGCCTGCCTCTGTGACAAGGAGCTAGCTGGAGCTGAGCACCAAGGTTTGGATGAGATCTGACCAAAGCTGCATGCTAATTTCATCATTAGCAAGATTAGGCATCTCTGGCAGGATGCTGAGTGTTTGTTCATTTTCACATCTTGTTGCTCATGGCACAGCTCTCCTCCAGCCCTCTGCACTTCCCTGCTCCCACTGTCATTTGGTGGGTTTATTTAACCAAGGGATTAAAAGCTTTCAGGACAGTAATTACAATGATCATTTGAGTGTGGGCTCTGAAGCCTGACAAGATGCCAGACATCCTCCAGTTCTGCATGGCATGTCCTCTGGCATGGGAAGTGGCTGCAGGGATGGGTCACAGAGCATCTCCACCCATTGCAAACTGAGCCCAGAGCATGGCTTGAATGCTGTGGCCACAGGTAGGAGAGCTTTCAGAGGGCACAAAGAGCAATTTGGTGATCTCTGGAACTTTAGGGCACTGCCCTGCCAAGGAAGGCTACCTGTGCATGTGTCTAACAGCACTATCCACAAAGATAGTGGATCTAGAGCAGGATCCCTGCAAGGGTTGTTCAGGCTTGGCCCAGGCTGCCCAGGGAGGTGCTGGAGTCACCATCCCTCCAGGGATTGAAGAAACATCTAGATGCTTTCCTTAGGGCTATGGCTTAATTGTATGGGAGTGCTAGGTATAGCTTAGAGGTCTCTTCCAACCTTTGTGATTCTGTGAAAGGCAGCTAGGGATGCTCTGAAGAGGCAACTGCAGTCTTTAAAGGAAAAGCCAACCTAAAAGCCACCCACATATGGCTCTAGATTCACATTAGCTCTAGTCTACTAAGGCAGAAGGAGAAGTGTATCTGGTGGTACATGACCACGGTATTGAAATATAACTTGTCCCTCAACCTCCCAGAGCAGAGCTTGTCAAGTGTCCTACAAAAGGCAGACCTACAAGAGTCTTTTCCACTAAGGATTTCAGAGATGTTCAACCTGTTGGCTTTCTACATATGTTCCAGGAACAAATTCCCACCAAATAGAGCTAAGGAGCCTTGCCTGCTCTGAAAGACAGAGCTGTTCCCATAAGGAAGAGGCAATCAGGCTTCCCTGTAACACCTTTCTCCTAGCTGAGGACATGTGTGACCCTGGGCAAGCTTCATCATCTCTCCTCTCTGTGCCCTGTGGGCTTCAGGGGAAGTCAGACTTGGAAAGTCTTCCTCTCTGCTTGCTCCAGTTTCTGCTGTTCCTAGAGAGCCTCCTGCATTTCACAACATCACCTGAGCAGTTTTGCCTCAGTCAGGAGAGGAGAAATCTAGGTTAATTACCTTGATAACTTAACCCCCAGGCTAATCGCTGGTCCAGGAAGGTAAGCAGATGGTCAAGCTCACTTCAGGGAAGAGAGAGCAGAGTAGCAGCTCTCATTCCCAACCTACAGGACCAGACACATCCCCAAGGAAGGGTGGGCATTCCCAACCTGCTCCCTTTTCCCCCAGCACAGCCAGGTTTTCTTTGCACCCATGGCTGGCAAAGCAAATCAGGAAAGCACAAAGCCACCAGGAGATAAACACAAGCCCACACAAGGTGAAGTTTTGCTGGGATTCAGGTAATCAGTGCCCTGGCAGAGATTGAAAGCAGGGAGGAATAGGGAATAGGAGGCACCTAAGGATGGGTCTTAGAGGTTGGCATAGCCAAAATGGGGTGGTGAAACTATATAGCTCCTGGCCCCATCTCACTCTGCTCCTGGCCAGGGCACAGCAGTCTCCCAGAGAAAAGTCAAGTCCCAGCAGGGCTGCAAGAGAAGGATGCTTGGGCCTTTGGGTTTGAGTTTGTAGTAATAGTCCAGGGCTTAGGTGAAAATTGATGGACAGATGGGATGAAAAATTGTGTACAGATCTGCTTCTTACATTCTTGGTAAGACCCATTAAAAACACTAGCTCTCAGCTTTACCAAAGACATCTCCAGTCAGCTAATGAAATAATCACATCACAAGCAACAGAACTGAAGCCTGAGCCAGCAATCTGGGAGAAGCACTGAGAACTCACCCTCTGCTTGAGGTGAACACCTCTTTAAACCAGGTTCCTGACAAATGCTTGTGAGAGAAGAGAAAAAAAAAACGAACAGAGAATCACAAAGGTTGGAAAAGACCTCTAAGCTCATCAAGTCCAACCATACCTAGCATTAACCTCCCACTAAACTTTAGGAGAGCATCTAGATGTTTTCCTGAAAGCCAATGTCATTTTCAGTCAAGGAGAAAGAAACTTCATGATATACCTTTCCAATCATCCCAGAAGCCCTCCAAGAAGAGCTAGGAGACAGCTTCCTGGGATCTCAGATAGTTATTCCCTGGATAACAGCAGCACTGCAGTAACCTCCCTAAAGCAGCAGTAGAGCAGGGAAATGTGTAGCAGGCTGACAAAAGAAACATCTCTGCCTCTATTTTTCTTTTCAGGGGACACCTTTAAAATAAAGCCAAATGAACAACCCTGAGTCATGGCACTTGCTTCTGTTCTTGCTTCTCTCCAGGCTGCATGAACCTTGGCAAAACCTCTCTCTTCCCCACCCCTTAATCTTGCCTGCTGCCAAACAAGGATTTGAGGGACATTTTTGAGTTGAAAATCTCTTTTGACAGGTCAAGGAGGAATAAAAGCCATCTAAGTCTGCACTGGCATAGCCAGGACACAGACTGCCCTTCCTGACCACCCTCTAGGAGAGAGGTGGCCCAGGCTTCTTGCACAATTCTAAGCCTCATACACCCATGGCCTTGAGGTAATAAATAAACCAAACTCTAGAAAGCCCCACACTGCTTCCACACCAAATAAAACCCCTTAAAGCTCAGTGGACCAAAACCCCAGGAGTGAATCTGAGCATAGTCTGAGGGCAGACAGCACTTTCCACCTCCTTCTTCTGCTCCACTGGAATGTGCTGAGGAGGTGATTTACAGCAGAGTCATTGTTGCCTGCTAGTTCCTCTTGCTTTGGGAGCTCTGGAGGCTGCAGGAATAATGAAATCATTATCCCCATTATTCCCAGCAAGGGTGGGAAGTAGATTGCTATTGTCCCTTGCTCCAGACTGCCCCAGCTCAGGCAGTTTTGTTGGAGCAGTGAGAGCTGAGACTCCTAGATGTTTCAACTGTCTGTTTGCACACAGACTACAAAGACCACCCTAGATATTCCCACACAGCAGAAATCCACCCCCTGGGAAATTCCAGCCTGTGTGCCCTACTTGGGCAAGGATCATCAGGAATTGCAGACAGCAGATGGGAAGGAATTAAACTCAGATTTAGGAGAGAAGTCAGCCCCCCCCTCCCAGAATTGAGACTATTCCTGACAATGTGCAGCTGAGAAGCACTTAGGTATCAGCAGTGCTTGTTAATTCACCAGAGGGTATCTCTCCAAGCTTGTTACAAGATTGATGGTCACTGTGGCACATAATTGTTCATGGTTACCCTCAGCACTTGCCCCTACACCTGGGTCAGAACAATCCCCAGTATCAATCCAGGCTGGGGGAGGAGATGATGGAGAGCAGCCCTGCAGAAAAGGCCTTGGGGTGCTGGTGGCTGAGAAGCTGGCATGAGCAACCAGTGCACACTGGCAGCCCAGAAGCACAATGGCATCCTGGGCTGCAGCAAGAGAAGCGTGGCCAGCAGAGCCAGAGAGGTGATTCTGCCACTGCACTCTGCTCTGCTCACACCTCCTCTGCAATACTGGGTCCAGCTCTGGAGCCCTCAACACACAAAGGACATGGAGCTGATGGAGCAGGTCCAGAGGAGGCCACGAGAATGCTCAGGGGCTGCAACACCTCTGCTCTGAGGACAGGCTGAGGGAGCTGGCATTGTTCAGCCTGGAGAAGAGAAGGCTTCAGGGGAACTACTAGTGACCTTCCAGGACCTAAAGGGAACTTCCAAGCAGGCTGGAGAGGGCCTGTTTGCAAAGGCCTGCAGGGAAAGGACAAGGGGCAATGGTTTTAAATTGGAGAAGAGTAGATTTAGACTGGATATTAGAAAGAAGTTCCTCCCCATGAGGGTGGTGGAACACTGGCCCAGGTTGCCCAGGGAGGTGGTTGAGTTCCCATCCCTGGAGGCATTCCAGGTGAGGCTTGCCAGGGCTCTGGGCAAGCTGATGTAGTTGGGGATGTCCCTGCCCACTGCAGGGGGCTTGGGCTAGATGAGCTCCAGAGGTCCCTTCCAACCCAAACCATGCTAGGATTCTAGGATTCTATGGATAGGGAGGCACAATCCAGTAGCCAGAAGTTGCTTCTCTTCCTTGCTTGATTCATTTTGCATTGGCCTGACCATAAAGATCAGATTAGAAAGCTTTTTTTTTAATATGGCTTCTTAGTCTCCTTAAACTAGATTCACACTTCTGTAGGCCACTTGTCATCACTGCCAGGAGCACTAATTAGAGGCAATGAGAAGCTGCATGACCTGCTGTGGCACAAAAATGGCATCAAAAAGCAACAGGGACTCCAGCAGGCTTCAACCAGGAGTCTGTCAGAGCAAAACATCCTCCCCTGATGACCCAATGCATGCATTCAGGCAGTCAAGACAGGGCTGGAAAGCAAAAAGGTAGTGCAGTTGCTAAGCCTGACAGTAAAAATGCAGCTAAAAGTCCTTAATGGAAAGCTCTGTGCTGCCTGAGGGTAGGCTAGACAAGCCCTTCCACCCTAATCCTCTTCACCATCCAATATTTCAGAGAAGACTGAGGATTTTAAGCTTCACAGACAGCAAAGTAACCCTCATTAGGTAACACCTTCCTGCAATATTCCTTTGACTGCAGCAAGCACAAGAATCATAGAATCCTAGAATGGTTTGGGTTGGAAGGGACCTCTGGAGCTCATCTAGTCCAACCCCCCTGCAGTGGCCAGGGACATCCCCAACTACATCAGCTTGCCCAGAGCCCTGGGAAGCCTCACCTGGAATGCCTCCAGGGATGGCAACTCAACCACCTCCCTGGGCAACCTGGTCCAGTGTTCCACCACCCTCATGGGGAGGAACTTCTCAAGGCCTCCCTGCTTCTGATAGAGCTGAAAAGCTCAGCAGCAGCAGAAATTTAAACCTCACTGCTCTGAGGTTATCTGCAAAGGATTGTCCTCCTTTACCTCTTTTTTTCTACTACCACATCTGCCTGTTGCCAGCCACCAGCTCCGAGGAGCCCCTGTGAGTCTGAGGACAACAGAGCTGCTCACATAGTGGAGCCACTCACAAGGGTTACATTGACAGAAGTGGTGCCTGTGACTTGCTGAAGCTATTGCAGTTGGAAAACAAACAGGCTTTTTTTTTTCCCTCCCTCTCCCTTCCTTGTTTTCTACTGGGCACCAGGCACATGAGGATGATGCTGGTTGTGCATGCAGCTGTAGCATCCATAGAATCCTAGAATGGTTTGGGTTGGAAGGGACCTCTGGAGCTTATCTAGTCCAACCCCCCTGCAGTGGCCAGGGACATCCCCAACTAGAGCAGCTTGCCCAGAGCCCTGGCAAGCCTCACCTGGAATGCCTCCAGGGATGGCAACTCAACCACCTCCCTGGGCAACCTGGGCCAGCATTCCACCACCCTCATGGAGAGGAACTTCTTTCTAATGTCTAGTCTAAATCTACTAATTTCCAATTTCAAACCATTGCCCCTTGTCCTTTCACTGCAGGCCTTTGCAAACAGGCCCTCTGCAGCCTGCTTGGAAGTTCCCTTAAGGTCCTGGAAGGTCACTAGTAGTTCCCCTGAAGCCTTCTCTTCTCCAGGCTGAACAATGCCAGCTCCCTCAGCCTGTCCTCAGAGCAGAGG
>VWZO01004079.1:161180-202964 GCA_013396975.1 Bucco capensis | reverse complement strand
TAGGCCACTTGTCATCACTGCCAGGAGCACTAATTAGAGGCAATGAGAAGCTGCATGACCTGCTGTGGCACAAAAATGGCATCAAAAAGCAACAGGGACTCCAGCAGGCTTCAACCAGGAGTCTGTCAGAGCAAAACATCCTCCCCTGATGACCCAATGCATGCATTCAGGCAGTCAAGACAGGGCTGGAAAGCAAAAAGGTAGTGCAGTTGCTAAGCCTGACAGTAAAAATGCAGCTAAAAGTCCTTAATGGAAAGCTCTGTGCTGCCTGAGGGTAGGCTAGACAAGCCCTTCCACCCTAATCCTCTTCACCATCCAATATTTCAGAGAAGACTGAGGATTTTAAGCTTCACAGACAGCAAAGTAACCCTCATTAGGTAACACCTTCCTGCAATATTCCTTTGACTGCAGCAAGCACAAGAATCATAGAATCCTAGAATGGTTTGGGTTGGAAGGGACCTCTGGAGCTCATCTAGTCCAACCCCCCTGCAGTGGCCAGGGACATCCCCAACTACATCAGCTTGCCCAGAGCCCTGGCAAGCCTCACCTGGAATGCCTCCAGGGATGGGAACTCAACCACCTCCCTGGGCAACCTGGGCCAGTGTTCCACCACCCTCATGGGGAGGAACTTCTCAAGGCCTCCCTGCTTCTGATAGAGCTGAAAAGCTCAGCAGCAGCAGAAATTTAAACCTCACTGCTCTGAGGTTATCTGCAAAGGATTGTCCTCCTTTACCTCTTTTTTTCTACTACCACATCTTCTGCCTGTTGCCAGCCACCAGCTCAGAGGAGCCCCTGTGAGTCTGAGGACAACAGAGCTGCTCACATAGTGGAGCCACTCACAAGGGTTACATTGACAGAAGTGGTGCCTGTGACTTGCTGAAGCTATTGCAGTTGGAAAACAAACAGGCTTTTTTTTTTCCCTCCCTCTCCCTTCCTTGTTTTCTACTGGGCACCAGGCACATGAGGATGATGCTGGTTGTGCATGCAGCTGTAGCATCCATAGAATCCTAGAATGGTTTGGGTTGGAAGGGACCTCTGGAGCTCATCTAGTCCAACCCCCCTGCAGTGGCCAGGGACATCCCCAACTACATCAGCTTGCCCAGAGCCCTGGCAAGCCTCACCTGGAATGCCTCCAGGGATGGGAACTCAACCACCTCCCTGGGCAACCTGGGCCAGTGTTCCACCACCCTCATGGGGAGGAACTTCTCAAGGCCTCCCTGCTTCTGATAGAGCTGAAAAGCTCAGCAGCAGCAGAAATTTAAACCTCACTGCTCTGAGGTTATCTGCAAAGGATTGTCCTCCTTTACCTCTTTTTTTCTACTACCACATCTGCCTGTTGCCAGCCACCAGCTCCGAGGAGCCCCTGTGAGTCTGAGGACAACAGAGCTGCTCACATAGTGGAGCCACTCACAAGGGTTACATTGACAGAAGTGGTGCCTGTGACTTGCTGAAGCTATTGCAGTTGGAAAACAAACAGGCTTTTTTTTTTCCCTCCCTCTCCCTTCCTTGTTTTCTACTGGGCACCAGGCACATGAGGATGATGCTGGTTGTGCATGCAGCTGTAGCATCCATAGAATCCTAGAATGGTTTGGGTTGGAAGGGACCTCTGGAGCTCATCTAGTCCAACCCCCCTGCAGTGGCCAGGGACATCCCCAACTACATCAGCTTGCCCAGAGCCCTGGCAAGCCTCACCTGGAATGCCTCCAGGGATGGGAACTCAACCACCTCCCTGGGCAACCTGGGCCAGTGTTCCACCACCCTCATGGGGAGGAACTTCTCAAGGCCTCCCTGCTTCTGATAGAGCTGAAAAGCTCAGCAGCAGCAGAAATTTAAACCTCACTGCTCTGAGGTTATCTGCAAAGGATTGTCCTCCTTTACCTCTTTTTTTCTACTACCACATCTGCCTGTTGCCAGCCACCAGCTCCGAGGAGCCCCTGTGAGTCTGAGGACAACAGAGCTGCTCACATAGTGGAGCCACTCACAAGGGTTACATTGACAGAAGTGGTGCCTGTGACTTGCTGAAGCTATTGCAGTTGGAAAACAAACAGGCTTTTTTTTTTCCCTCCCTCTCCCTTCCTTGTTTTCTACTGGGCACCAGGCACATGAGGATGATGCTGGTTGTGCATGCAGCTGTAGCATCCATAGAATCCTAGAATGGTTTGGGTTGGAAGGGACCTCTGGAGCTTATCTAGTCCAACCCCCCTGCAGTGGCCAGGGACATCCCCAACTAGAGCAGCTTGCCCAGAGCCCTGGCAAGCCTCACCTGGAATGCCTCCAGGGATGGCAACTCAACCACCTCCCTGGGCAACCTGGGCCAGCATTCCACCACCCTCATGGAGAGGAACTTCTTTCTAATGTCTAGTCTAAATCTACTAATTTCCAATTTCAAACCATTGCCCCTTGTCCTTTCCCTGCAGGCCTTTGCAAACAGGCCCTCTGCAGCCTTCTTGGAAGTTCCCTTTAGGTCCTGGAAGGTCACTAGTAGTTCCCCTGAAGCCTTCTCTTCTCCAGGCTGAACAATGCCAGCTCCCTCAGCCTGTCCTCAGAGCAGAGGTGTTCCAGCCCCTGAGCATTCTCGTGGCCTCCTCTGCACCTGCTCCATCAGCTCCATGCTTCATATCACCAGCAGCAGGAGAAGTGTTTGCTGTGGGACCTCTCCTTGTAGCAGGGACTTAGCTATGGGGACACAACCACCCCATTTATACCCTCAGCCACCCAGAAGGGGCAAATATCTTCAATCACACAGAATCATGAAGGTTGGAAGAGATCTCTGAGCTCAGCAAGTCCAACCATACCTATCACACCCATGCCACTAACCCATATCCCTAAGGAGAGCAGCTAGATGTTTCTTCTACCCCTCTAGGGATGGTGACTCCAACACCTCTCTGGGCAGCCTGGGCCAAGACTTAACAATCCTTTCAGTGAAGAAATTCCTCCTGACATCCAATGGTTTCACTTCCCCCTCCTCTCTGCCAGCAACTGATGCCTAGGTGAATAAAGAGCCCACACATCCCTTCTCCAATCTGCCTTTCTCTTTCTGCCAAACTAGGTAAGAGTCATCAACCTTCCAGCAGGAAAATCCAACCCCTGTACTGTGAAAGGCTTTGGCTAGGACATCTCTTCCTCTCCCAAACCCTCTAGCCACACAAAGCCAGGCTGCTGACCTTTCCCTGGCACAAGCCTCTCTGCATATTTCCATAAGGAGACTGTTGTTTTCTGGTGGGTCACATCTTGAAGAGCATTCTAGTTGGAGCATGGCTAGAAAAGGTCTCTTTAAACAGATCTTTCTTTCTCTCTCTCCCCCCCACACCTACACACTTGCTGCTCCTTTATGGTCAAGCTCTGCTCACACCCACCCACCCCATGCATGCCTCTTGGCTGCCTCCAGCATCCTGGCCTTAATTAAACACCCTCGAGGCTTCTTTCTAAACCCAGATTATGGCTAGATTGTTTCATTATTTGGGTTTGTTGTGTTTGGTTTGTTTTTTTAATACCCTGACTGTTGTCATTCACAACTACAGGAGGCAGATCTGAGCAGGATGAGGACACAGGAGGAGGATGCAGGGAAATATGGTGGCAGCCCAGGAGGAAGCCCAATCCCCACCTCAGACTGTGAGCATCCTACCACTCCTTAGGTGAATCCCATCCCAGTCAGCAGGAAGGAAAGGCAGGAAATAATGGAATTGCAACATGGCAATGGGCATTTTGATCTGGAAAGGTCCCACAAAGAGTAACTTCTCCCTCCTCCTGATGCTTTGTGTCCTTGACAGTAGGAGACCCAACACTGGAACTAGAGTGTCCAAGGAGAAGAGAGCAGATCAAGTGCTCCACTAGCACCCTGCAAGGCTCTGCTCTGTGGCAGGAGGGATTTATTGGGCAAAAATCCCCAGAAATTTGCATGCCTCAAAGTACAGAGAAGGGAGGGCAAAAACCCAACTAGATTATAGCAGATCCTGTTGTGTTGATCAGAAGAAATGCCCTCCTGACCCTAAAGATGACCAACAGCCTGGAACAGGAGATGAAAGCATGGGCAAGAAAGGCTAAGGTTCTGAGTATTGTTCAGGTAAACTGAGAAAGCTTAGAAGGAAATCCCTCCAGGGATGCCAGAGCTCAGATCCTTTCATCTCCAGCTTTCTTGCCTCCTATATTGAAGCTCTGGTTTCCAAGACACCTAATGCAAAATGACACAGGGAGAGGAACTGGCTGTATTATTTCCTCCAAAAACCCACCCAGGATTTATGCTGGCTGCTGATCCTCAGGCTGGATCCAAATCCAATGCCCCTATTGTTGCCAAGACTGGAATAAGAAAAGAGTTTTGCTCTGTGAGAAGAAACCACAATAAATCACATGCCACTGCTGAATATTCCCTGAAAGAGCTCACACAGAAGAGTAAGGCTATGGGAGAAAGGGAGAGAGAGAGAAATTCCAGCCTAATTTTGCAGTGCTGGACAATAATATAGCAGCAAAAGCACTTCATCCCCAGGCAGGAATAGGAGGAGGATGCTGCAGCTTGGAGTGGCCAAGCCAAAATGCAGTGAATGCTGCTGGTGTGATTCATGCAAAGAGAAAGGGAGACTGCCAGGAGTCTCCCCTGCTTCACCCATTCCATCACTCCACACAAGCCTCCATGTGCTCCTCCAGCTTGCAGCAGAGACTTGACCTACCTCCTGGCTTTCCTGCCAGCCTGACCTTGGCATCTGCAATGTCCCATGGCAAAAAGCCCTGGCTGAAGCAGTGCAAAGTACTGCACGCACTGATGCCTGACAGCCCTTGCCAACTGTTCTGCTGCATCACAAGGCAGCCAAAAGCTCACCACACACAGCAGCAAGACTCAGGCTCAACCCAGTCCAGCACCAAAATCCCATGCCTGACTTAATGCTGCTTTTAGTGACACAGCACAAACTCCAGGTCATGCTTTAGCTAGGGAAATGCACAAGTCTTTCACACCAGAGCACACCTTATCCTCAGATAGCCTTCTTCTTCCTCCCACTCCTCCATGCCTCTGCAGTGCTAAGTTTTCTGCCTTGGATTAAATGGGATGGCTTTGGTGAGCATGGGTGCAAGCCATGGTAGCTCTGACCCATTGGAGGGGCTGAGCAGCACCTGTGTTGGGGCCAGAGAGAGAGAGAGAGCATTCCATCTCACCCTCTCAAAGGAGGGCAGAGCATCTCATTGCCAGCCTGTTAGCCCATAGATGTTCATCTCTGATGAGAGGGAAGGCAGGCATGTGAAGCCAGCTCAGCACCCAGAGCTCCCTCTGCCCATCACAGGACTGCAAGTTATAGAGTCATAGAATGGTTTGGGTTGGAAGGGACCTCTGGAGCTCATCTAGTCCAACACCCCTGCAGTGGCCAGGGACATCCCCAACTAGAGCAGCTTGCCCAGAGCCCTGGCAAGCCTCACCTGGAATGCCTCCAGGGATGGCAACTCAACCACCTCCCTGGGCAACCTGGGCCAGTGTTCCACCACCCTCATGGGGAGGAACTTCTTTCTAATGTCCAGTCTAAATCAACTCCTCTCCAATTTAAAACCATTGCCCCTTGTCCTTTCACTCCAGGCCTTTGCAAACAGGCCCTCTGCAGCCTTCTTGCAAGTTCCCTTTAGGTCCTGGAAGGTCACTAGTAGTTCCCCTGAAGCCTTCTCTTCTCCAGGCTGAACAATGCCAGCTCCCTCAGCCTGTCCCCTTGTGGCAGCAACCAAGGCCAGAAAGTGCTTCAGTTAAGCTGAGTTATAACTGGGAACTCCAAAACTCAACAACATTCCAGCTTTGTAGCCTTGTACAAGCTCAGAGAGACCTTAAGCTTTACACAGCTATCTCCCCATCCCAAATATTCAAGGAGTAGCTTGGATTCCTGCAACCTGCTGGCTTGGAAATTTATGGTTTGAGCTAAACAGCTCTTTCCATTCTTGCCTGATTTTTCAGTCCTCTTAAATACTTCCAACATTTTGATGTGAACTGTGTAAGAGATGACTGATGCCCCTTTCTTTACCTGACAGCTCCTGAACCCTTCCTGCCCATCCCAGGATACACCAGACCATTAGGAGGATGGAGTGCAGGCAAAAGTGGAAGCACTGCAATGCCATGCCAAGGTACCAGTCCCCACCAAAACCCTAGGTCCAAGACCAGGTTTAAGCCAGCTGCTTTGTGGAGCAAGCCTATGCCCTCAGGCTGATTCCTAGCCATAGCCCTTGTCCTGTAGCCCTCCCTCAGTCACACTGGGGTCATGCCAGATCAACCCTGCAGCCACAGCTCAGCTCCCATGATGGCTATACAAAGTGTGCATGCTTAAGCTTCTTCCACTGCTGTTCTGAGGCATGCACAGGATGAGCTGGGATTCAGGGTTAAAGTGTCTGTAATTCCTTGATAAGCATCCAAGTGTTCCAGGAGCATCAGCATCCCAATGGCTGGTGCCTGGTACCACTCCTCAGCTATGTTGCAAGCCCTGTTGATATTCAGCAAAGCAAAACCACAGAGGACAGAGGCTGAATGAGCTGAAGGTCAAAACTAGCCCTACCCATACTTGCTTGACTCTATAGGGCCAAAGAGCAACCTTACATCACAGCACAGGGAGAAAAGGGCAACATCCTGGTAGGGAGCAGGAGCTTTAACTTCAAACCTCACACTGCTCTTCTTCCTTCCAGAGCTCAGCTCTTCCAGCACAGGCACAAAAGCCAAAGATCAATAGCAAAACTTGAGAAGTGTGGATTGGGAGACTGTGAAGTGAGATGGCTTGAGAACTGGCTGAAGGACAGAGCCCAGAGAGTTGTGGTTAGTGGAGCAGAGTCTAACTGGAGACCTGTGACTAGTGGTGTGCCCCAGGGGTCAGTGCTGGGGCCAGGACTGTTCAATAGATTCATCAGTGATCTGGATGAAGGGGGAGAGTGTTCCCTCAGCAAGTTTGGGGATGATCCCAAGCTTGGAGGAGTGGCTGGCACACCAGGAGCTGTGCTGCCATCCAGAGTGACCTGGACAGGCTAGAGACATGGGCAGGGAGAAACTGAATGAAATTTAACAAGGGGAAGTGTAAAGTACTGCATGTGGGAAAGAACAAGCCCATGGATCAGTCCAGACTGGGAACTGATGTGTTGGAGAAGAGCCCTGGGGAAAAAGCNCCAGGCTGCCCAGGAGCCTGTGGAGTCTCCTTGTCTGGAGCCATTGCAGAGCTGCCTGGACACATTGCTGTGTGAGCTGGTCTAGGTGCTCCTGCTCTGGCAGGGGGGTTGCACTAGATGATCTTTCTAGGGCCCTTCGAACCCCTGATATACTGTGATACTGTGATGAAGGCAAAGAGCAGAAACTATTTCAGGTTACATGACCCCATCTCCACCAAATAGGATTGCCAGACACAATCCAATTGGCTGAGGTGGGTCATGGTGCTGAAAATAGGTTTGTACTCTTGCCCTCTTAGCTAGTAAATAGGGGTTTTTTTCAGCCCCTAAAAGTGCTGAGCTTGCACTCTGGGTTGGTGGAAACAAGCTTGGATGAAAGTGAGATGGAAGGGAAAAGCTGGGCACCAGGTGAGATGCTGCTGCTGCTGCAGCATATTCAGGTCAAAAGGACAGCCTGAAAGGAGCCACAGAACAAAACCAAACCAACAAACACACACAAGAAACTTGTTCAGATTGGCAAATCCTTTCAAGTTTCATCTCTCTTCTCTATTTAGGCACAGCTCATACATGAAGGTTAACATGGGATAGGGAGATAGGGAATGTCCTAGGGCAGAATCTGTTAGCACACAGAGCCTGGCCCCCATCATCTAATCCTTTTCACAGACAGATCAAGACTCAGCTTCAAGACTGTGTGGGTGTTTTGCTCCTGTTACTCTGCTTCAAAGACTCTTTCCAAACTTCCCTGACCTAATAGTTAGAAATTCACTTTAATTCCCAGCCTAGATGACCACAACTGATTTATAGGAGCCTGTACTGATGCCAGCATCTTCCCTTATCCTTCCCAAATCTCTTTCTCCCTCACAACATTTACCTGCTGATATATTTACAGGGCAGTTTCCTACAACCTCTACCATTTTTCTCTGGCTAAAGAGTTCAAAGCTCTTTTAATCTCCCTTTGGAGGACAAGTTTTCCATTGCCTCATCATCCTGCAAGGCACCTGCTGCAGCACTAGTGAAGCTTTTGCTTAGCAAGATCACCTAAGAGCATCTCCTTCTACCCAAGGGAGGAGATAAGGTTTGGGGAGGTTGCTTTTTTGTTGTTGGTTAAGATTTTGTTAGGTTTTTCCACATCAACACTTCAGTTTTCAGCACAGGGCACAAGAAGCTCCATTTTCCATCAGGATGGGATGATGCAACTAGACTTTTGCTGCAGTTGGCTGAGGGGATGCTGCTGCCCAAAGTGATGAAACAGCAATTCAGGAGGCACTTTTAGAGAAGTGGCAGTGACACCAGACAAGCTTTCACCACATTTATCAAAGTGCCTGCAGATCCCATTTCAAGGCAGCAGCAACTCTTATAAATAATGAGCAGAGCTCCTTTGCATCTAGAGGGGTTTAATAACTAAAAATGGAGGGGGGAAAGAGCCTAAACAGCACAATTCCCTCTGCTTCTGCAACCTTTTTAGTCTGCCAGCAACATCTAGCAATGATTTAGTCCTTGGTAAGCCCTGAAATCATGACTCTCCCTGGGTGATGCTCCCTTTCGAGGCCCTGCTACTGCACTCTTCCTGACAGATGCACATCTCTCTGATTCACTCACCAGCTGCTTGCTCAAGCTTCAGGCACAGAATGAACCAACCTAGACCCTTCCCTGCATACTCACTTCATGGACAGAATCATACAATCCTAGAATGGTTTGGGTTGGAAGGGACCTCTGGAGCTCATCTAGTCCAACCCCCCTGCAGTGGCCAGGGACATCCCCAACTAGAGCAGCTTGCCCAGAGCCCTGGCAAGCCTCACCTGGAATGCCTCCAGGGATGGCAACTCAACCACCTCCCTGGGCAACCTGCTCCAGTGTTCCACCACCCTCGTGGGGAGCAACTTCTTTCTAATATCCAGTTTAAATCTACTCTTCTCCAACTTAAAACCATTTTCCCTTATCCTTTTACTGCAGGCCTTTGCAAACAGGCCCTCTGCAGCCTTCTTGGAAGTTCCCTTTAGGTGCTGGAAGGTCACTAGTAGTTCCCCTGAAGCCTTCTCTTCTCCAGGCTGAACAATGCCAGCTCCCTCAGCCTGTCTTCAGAGCAGAGGGTTAGTGGCCTGCCCAGCCCTAACCCTTGACAGGGAGCAAAGTCAGGATGCCTGAGTCCCTTCTACACACCCTGCAGTGCCTGCCCTTTTGACAGCCAGCTCGAGTGATGCCCACAGTATGGCACAGTGAATGTTGCCCTCTCCACTCCTGTGATTCCCAGCCTGCAGGAAGAACTTTTCCCTGTGACTTGCTGCCAGTTATGGGCACAGACTCATCAAGATGCAGCAGTGCCTGCTGCCACAGCATCTTCTCTCTTCCAGAGAGACAGGAAGGTGCTGTGGGTAGGGAAGTGGTTTCTACTGGACTAATTTACCTCTCTGATTAAGACTTGGAAGTGCTAAACCACTGGAGCTTCCCAGTCCCCCCTTTCTCCAGCATGGCAAGGAGCATGAGCCAGCTTGCTGCCAGGATCCTGGGTTTCCTAGAGAAATACACCTGCTGTTCACTGGGAAGCCACCTTTCCTTCCCAGGCTGTTCAGAGAAAGCTATCTGGGTTTGAAACAAGGGGCACACTGTTATCAAAACCACAAAAACCCTAACAAGCAGCAGCAGTTTGTTCTCCCCTCAGTGCCCTCTCACAATGCTACTCAGCACGGCTCACATGGGAAAGGGAAAGAGGGCAAACAGACAGCTCTCAGGAGCCTTCTTGGCTTTCTGCATCCAAAAGGGACCAAAAACAACTCCAGAAAGAACAGAGCAAATCAGATAGAAGTGTCATAAATAAAGGGAGGAAAATTAATACCTTGAGTTCATTAATACCTTGAGGGTAGAGTGTACCCTCAGCAAGTTTGGGGATGATCCCAAGCTTGGAGGAGTGGCTGGCACACCAGGAGCTGTGCTGCCATCCAGAGTGCCAGGAATATTTCAGTGCTTTCAGTCTTCTGTAGGTTTGTTTCTTGCTCTCCTTTCCATCCCTTTACTCATGGTCACAGGTAGGTAGCTACAGCAGCTTGTCCATCCCACAGAGCTGGCTCTGGGCTAAGCAAAGAGCATCACTCAAGGCATTGATCCCCAGAGCTTGGGGAATAGAAAATGCTGGATTTGCAGTGCTTCTGCTGGCAGAAGAGCAACAGTCACTAAGCTGCTCTAAGCTTCCACCACTAACCTGAAGGAGCTCCCATACTCTTGCAGGATTCAGAGCCACCCTCACACCACCAGTCCATGCTGCCAGAGCTGAGGTGATGCTGAGGGGACAAAAGCAAGACCTCCAGGCCCCTACACCAGCAAGGTGCAGCTCACCTGAGTTAATGTCTCCATTAGCAAGGGGCAAACTGGATTGTCAGCAAGTGAAAAGACACCAGCAGAGGACCAGTGAGAAGCACTCAGTGCAAAAGCCAAGAGAAAGAGGTGCAGTTAAATGCAAACTGAGACCAGAAGGAAGCATTACCTTTCCTTACCAGCCATTTCCACAAACTGACAGAAAAGAAAGGTTTCTCCTTCTCCTCTGCTCTGAACTAGTGATTTAACACACTGAAAACAGTTTGAGTGGGCTTTGTCTGCTGCCAGCCTTGGCAGAGGTCTGCCTGGCCTCTTCACAGCATCCCAGCTGGCTTCTTCCTACAACAGCAAAGAGGGAAGCCTGCTCTCCTGCTGCTTCTTTGGGAGAATTTAAATGTCATTGGTGACACTGTTTGGAGAGAAAATACAAACAAACCTAGTGTCCCTTACCTCTACCAGCCCCTACAGTCACCCTGGCACATCACACCAGGAGTTCCTCCACGGCTTCCCAGTTGGAACTCCTTGTGCCACTAAGAGTTCCTGGAAGCTGAAAAGCATCAGGACAAGCAGCCAAGTTCTCTCATGCCTCCCTGGGGGAAAGGAGCTTCCCCAAAGCAGAAACCAATCCATCCTGACACCTGCACCAGCATCATCTGGAGGGCAAACTCCAAAACACTTAGCAGAGAGAGCTGTCAGCCTTCATCTACATGAAGTAATGAGACCTCAGTGCTTCAAACCCCACAGGGTCCCACCTGATGACATGCTCAGCATGGTGGGATGGAGCAGGAGGGTTTGGTTTGCCCAGGCTCACAGGTCCTCAGGCAGGGTGCTGGATGTTGCTTGTCTGCCCCCTGAAACCTTGAGATAGGGAGGCAAACCTGCAAGCCTGGAAACAAATGCCAATAGAGAAAGCTACCTGTGTGACAGGAGGTGGTTGTTAGGAGAAGAAAAGATGAGGGACGAGGCACAGGTCTGCCTTTGACCCAAAGCATCAGCATGAACTCATGAGACAGGAGCTCTGGGCATGACTGAAGCCTTTGGCAAACGACCCTATCTCACCCCTTGCTGCCACTCCAGTTTGACTTATCCCTCTTTTTATTACCTCAACACCACACCAAAACCAGCTGTGAGTCAAACAAGCCTCTGACAGACCATAAAGGCCTAAGTGGGGACAGGCTGGGGCTGCTTCAAAGTGAATGGCATGTTGCCCAGGGCTAGGAGCCTGTCCCCCACCAGTCTGGTGCCCCAGGCTGCAGCAGAAGAGGCTGAAAAACTGCTTTGAGGACAGCAAGGGACGTCAGGGCTGGCTGAACATCCCATCCTGGAACACTGGGCTCCTTGTTCACCAGCCTGGGTGGTGGGGAAGCCTCTACAGAAAGCTTGCTATTGAAATGGAAATCAGGGCCTTGCACCCAGCCAAGAGGAGGAGGAGGATGACTGGCTCCTCCCTGAACAAC
Organism: Bucco capensis; assembly: GCA_013396975.1. Classification (NCBI taxonomy): domain Eukaryota; kingdom Metazoa; phylum Chordata; class Aves; order Piciformes; family Bucconidae; genus Bucco; species Bucco capensis. The sequence goes on along the minus strand of VWZO01004079.1, from coordinate 191,088 downwards.
AAGGGCACTAGGAGACTTGGGATGGGGGAAAGGGGGATGGAGGAGGGGAAAATATACTCCAGCACACAATAATGCACAAGTGGATGATGGAAAGAGAGAGGAAAACACTGCTCTGGGCAAGCTGATCTAGTTGGGGATGCCCCTGCCCACTGCAGGGGAGTTGGACTAGATGAGCTCCAGAGGTCCCTTCCAACCCAAACCATTCTAGGATTCTATGATAATAAAGGGAATCCAGCCTGTCCAGCCAAAGTGAAGGAGGCACTGGGTGTAACTGCTTGGCTCTCTTGCCCTATGAAATGCTAATTTGGCAAAGCTGGCATCTAATATTCCTATGATCCCAAAAGCACACCTCAAGCACAAAGGACACATGGAGAAATAACAGCCCCAAGGAGGAGTAAGGCCATATGCCCATGGAGTTGTAGCAGGCATGGTGTGCTGATAACTCTCTGCAAAAATTGTTATCAAGACTTCAGAAGTTTCTTTTTCCAAGAGCAGAGCCTGTGAATCTATCCCTTCCTCCTCTTTTCTTGTTTTCCCTTGTGGAGAGGTGGAACAAGGCAAGAGGATAGAGGAAGCATCCTGAGGAACATGTCCTGGATCACTTCCAAGATAACATGTCTCTCCAGGCTGTAAGAAAACAGAGTGGCTCTTCACACAAGCTCTCTGAGGGAACAATTCAGCAATGGAACAAATCAAGGCAAACCCTCACTAAATTAAACCTGAATTCAATTAATTAAGAGGAGACATTAGGACTTCAAGCACAGGAAATTCTCCAAGCAGACCTGTGGCTTTCATTTCCAAGCTGTGCTGCTCCTACCCTGCAGTGCTCTCAGCCTGAAGGAATTCTAGGTAGAATCATAGAGCAGTTTGGGTTGGGAGGGACCTTCAAGATTATTTAGTTCCAATTGCTCAAAGCTCTGAATTTCCCTCAAAAGTAGGAGGAAATACACTTGTGGCACACAGAAAACCCTTCTGCTTGTGTTTCAAGGCCTGGCTGCATAACCCGAGGGGAAAGGCAGTTTCCCAAAGAAAGCATTTCCCTTGTCAAACACACAGGAACCCATTTTAGTCTCAAGAATAGGACAGAAGTAGCTAAATATTTTCCATACAAAGCCAATCTGAGCTAGAACCCAGGGACAGAAAAGTTGCAGGCCATCTTTTTAAGATGTCCAAGTCAGTTGAGTGGTTGAGGTTACAATAATGACTTCCTCAGGGGGCAACAACTAATCAAGGGGAATGTTAACCCCATTTAAGAGTGAAACTGAGGCAAGAAAAGGTGAAAAGTATAACCAGAAACACTGGGCATCCTTACCCACAAGCAGTACAAGCAACCCCCTTGATTGCAGGAGGATAGTTTTGGCTTTCTGAAACCCTAAAAATAGTGTTTTCATCCCCAGAGGTGATCTAACCATCTTGCAGATTAACCATGCTGTTGGGGTAGAAATACAGGGGAGATTCCCATCTGGGCTGGCTGGTTAGCCCTGGCCCTGTGCAGGATTAGAGGTGTTGGAGTATGTCCAGAGAAGGGCAAGGAGCCTAGGGAGGGATCTGGAGAATAAATCTCATGAGGAGCAGCTGAGGGCACTGGGCTTGCTTAGTGTGGAGAAGAGGAGGCTCAGGGCAGACCTTAGCTCTCTCTGCAACTCCCTGCCAGGAGGTTGGAGTGAGATGGGGGTAGGTCTCTTATCCAGGGTTAGCAGGGAGAGGATGAGAGGAAATGGATTCAAGCTGCACCAGGGGAGGTTAAGGTTGGATGTCAGGACGAATTTCTTCCCTGCAAGGTTCATTCAGTCTTGGCCTAGGCTGCCCAGGGAGGTGCTGGAGTCACCATCCCTGCAGGGGTTTAAGAAACATTTAGCTGCTCTCCCTTAGGGCCATGGGTTAGTGGCATGGTGGTGATAGGGATGGTTGGATGTGATGATCTTAGAGGTCCCTTCCAACTTTCATGATTCTGGGATTCTGTGCGTGAGGTGAAGCTTCTGTGAGAGGCAGATCAAGAGCTCAGGGGCTCAAAGCCTGAATGAGGCAGCTCTGCCAAGCAGGCAGCCTGCAGAGCCAGCATGGCTGTGCTACAAGCCCTGAGCTGTTGCTGGTCAGGAGTACTCAAGTGCACAGCACAGAGATGCTTGAGTGACCCTGCACTGTGCCAGCCAGGTTTGATAAAGCCACTTGTGAATCAGAGTGAAGAAACTGTGCCAAAGCTCCTCTCCTGCAAAGCCAATTAGGTGTCTCTCGGATAGGCACTATCTGGGAGAGCTTATCCTGAGGTCTAAGCAAAGATGTGGAAGCCAGCTCAGGTCTGATGCTGCATCCAGGCTGTCAAGTCCTCCTCTGACCCCAGGCTTTAGGGAATCCAGTGCAAACCTCAGCTTATTATTGGTAGAATGACCCCTACCATGCCAAAAAGTTTCTAGGAGAATCTTCCAGATGCTTTTACTGTGCATCTACAGCATCTGGGTGCTTCCTGCTCCAGACAATGCACCTCAGCATGACCTCAGGGCAACTAGAGAAACACTCTATCCCAAAAGACATGGGGGTAATTATTCCCTGTGCAGCAACCTTCAGGAAATCACCAGCTTCATCCTTCTGCCACTGCCAGCTGCTGGCTGAACCGCTTCTGAAAGGTATCCTTCCACAGTGGAAACTCCATACCTTCCCCAGCTAGCCTCTTCCAACAGTTGTCAACCCCTTCCGCATCTAGGAGACCTCCAAGGAAGATGCACATCCTATGGGATTAAGCTTGCAACTGTTTGGGTTTTTGCAGGAGAGCATGAGCCCACAAGCCAAATGAGCCCTGGGAGGTTTAATAAACCATGCACTATCCTTACATGGAGAGCAGCCCATAAGATAAAGAACCTCTGAAGTCTTATTCATGGTCTATTTGTATATCTGTGCTGATGCTAATGGAGATACCTCCAGAGAGCACAACACACCCTTGTACATAACGTACATAATGACAAGGGGGAAAAAAAAACATTGCAGCTCTGCTTTGCAGGGCAGTTTTGCTGCAAACCTTGATCCCCTTTCTATGTCTTAGTTCACAGTGCTGATAGCACAGGGAATGTTTGTCCCTGCCACCATCCTCAGAAAGAAAATCCTCTCATTCTCTTGCTAAAGGGGAGAAAAGCAAGGCCCAGGTGTGTGTACACCAACCATGGTGCAAAACAACCAACAAGGTAGGGGTGAGACATACAACCTCACACTCACTCCATGCTCCAGAAAAGCTGCTAACACTTCCAGTGACTTGAAGTACATCTGCCCCATCTACTCCCCAAACCATCTGCAGGAAGAGGGGAGGACATGCAGTTCTTCACCCAGTTTCTCTGATGCTTCTTAGATCTAGGAGTGCTGGTGGCTAGGAGGATGCCCATGAGGCAGCAATGTGCCCTTGTGGCCAAGAGGCCAATGGCATCCTAGGATGCATTAAGAGGAGCGTGGCCAGCAGAGCCAGAGAGGTTCTTCTCTCCTCTCCTGTGCCCTGGGGAGGCCTCCCCTGGAATCCTGTGTCCAGTGCTGGGCCCCTCAGCTCCAGAAGGATAGGGAGCTGCTGGAGAGAGTCCAGCCCAGGGCCAGCAAGATCCTGAAAGGAGTGGAGCATGTGCCCTAGGAGGACAGGCTGAGAGAGCTGGGTCTCTTCAGCCTGGACAAGAGGAGACTGAGAGGAGACCTCAGCAATGCTTAGAAATATGTGAAGGATGAGTGTGAGGAGGAGAGAGCCAGGCTCTGCTCCATGGCATCCAATGGTAGGACAAGAGGGAATGGGAGCAAGTTGGAGCACAGGAGGTTTAGTATTAAGCTGAGGAGAAACTTGTTTGCAGTTCAGGTGCCAGAGCACTGGCCCAGGCTGCCCAGGAGCCTGTGGAGTCTCCTTGTCTGGAGCCATTGCAGAGCTGCCTGGACACATTGCTGTGTGAGCTGGTCTAGGTGATCCTGCTCTGGCAGGGGGTTTGACTAGATGATCTTTCTAGGGCCCTTCCAACCCCTGACATACTGGGATGATTTACTCTGTGTATTTGCCTAATCATGGACAGACTCTGAAAGAAAAGCCTGCTCATAGACATAAACATCCTCTCCTGCTCACACCTTACCAATCCTCACCATTCCAATGGGAATAAAAAAGGTGTGTGGGTAAGGGTTGGGGGAAAACAGTGATGAGCAGAAGGCCTGATCTGACTCTGTCAGCAGATGACTTCTATTTGCACTCGTTAGCAGTGCCCTAGCAGAGCTAACACCACCCCCTCGGGTAATTTAAATTTATCAACAAAATAGAGAAGGAAGAGAGGGGAAAAAAAAAAAAAGGGAAAAAAAAGCCCTTCTTTCTATATTTAGGAGGTTAGGATAATCAGGGTGGAAAAGCCCATCTGTTTGACATTCACTCCAGCTGCTGTGCATGAGGAAATTTGTCTGTTTGCTTTCCTTTTTTTGCCTGTTTCAGCTTGTCCTGGCTGGCTGTGACAGACACACAGAGACCCTGATCTGTGGCCACAGCCACTGAGGTCTGAAACTGTGCACCAGATCCCATAGGAGTCACTATAGAACCTGCTGGAACAAGCAGGATCTTTCTCAAGGGAGTGTAAACCAGTTCATAATTATTATATTGTTATTTTAGAACACTAGAGAGGGAACAAATAAGAAAGGCAGAAGACAAGACATCTTAGACCTCTGCCAAAGTCAGTCTCCCTTCTGCCTCATCCTCCTTATAGAATGCTTTGGGTTGGAAGGGACCTCTGGAGCTCATCTAGTCCAAACCCCCTGCAGTGGCCAGGGACATCCCCAACTACATCAGCTTGCCCAGAGCCCTGGCAAGCCTCACCTGCAATGCCTCCAGGGATGGCAACTCAACCACCTCCCTGGGCAACCTGCTCCAGTGTTCCACCACCCTCGTGGGGAGAAACTTCTTTCTAATGTCCAGTTTAAATCTACTCTTCTCCAATTTAAACCCATTGCCCCTTGTCCTTTCCCTGCAGGCCTTTGCAAACAGGCCCTCTGCAGCCTGCTTGGAAGTTCCCTTTAGGTACTGGAAGGTCACTAGTAGGTCCCCTGAAGCCTTCTCTTCTCCAGGCTGAACAACCCCAGCTTCCTCAGCCCCCCATGTAGAGGAGAACTTCCATGGGATGCCAACTATGGAGACACAGCCACACTTCTTTCAAGCTAACCTCTTCTGCCTTTTTCATCCCAAGGTGCCATGGAAGTAAACCCAAGCTAAATTCAGCCTTTCATCTCTCCCACCTTCCTGAGCTGAAGAGGCTCTGGTTCCAAACTAACCTTGTACTCAGCACTGGGGAGGCCACCCCTAGAGTGCTGGGCTCAGTTCTGGGCCCCTCAGGCCAAGAAGGAGCCAGAGGCATTGGAGTGTGTGCAGAGAAGGGCAAGGAGCCTAGGGAGGGATCTGGACAATAAATCTTATGAGGAGCAGCTGAGGGCACTGGGCTTGCTTAGTGTGGAGCAGAGGAGGCTCAGGGCAGACCTTAGCTCTCTCTGCAACTCCCTGCAAGGAGCTTGGAGTGAGCTGGGGGTAGGTCTCTTCTGCAGGGTTAGCAGGGAGAAAAAGAGAGGAAATGGCCTCAAGTTGCAGCAGGAGAGGTTTAGATTGGATATCAGGAGGAATTTCTTCCCTGCAAGAGTTGTTCACTCTTGGCCCAGGCTGCCCAGGGAGGTGCTGGAGTCACCATCCCTGCAGGGGTTTAAGAAACATTTAGATGCTCTCCTTAGGGCCATGGCTTAGTGTCCTGGGAGTGCTAGGGATGCTTGGACTTGCTGACCTTAGAGGTCTCTGCCAACCTTAACATTTCTGTGAATAATGATCTAATTGCCTCAAGCAGTTTCTGGAGGCTGTTCCTGCCACAGAGTGCCCACAACCCTTGCAGGATATAGCATGGTTGCCCCTCTAAACCTAACCCAGTGCTACTTATTCTGCTGCTGGAGGGAGGCATCCCTGCAGTGTGTGAGGACACGTGGCAGACCTCTGGAAGCATTTGCTGTTTATCTTGTTTGCTATAGGTGATTGCTTTTTAATTTCATAATGTTCATCACTGGGGTCATTAGAGGTGCTGGGGATGAGCAGTAAGCCTGGATAAAATTTTACATGATTAATGTTCCAAAAGCCCTACAAAGAGGAGAGGAGGCTGCCAGCTCTACAAAATTCAGACTACCACTGCCAGCTTTTGGGCCTTAATTCAGCAAACTCCTTAAATATGCTGAAGTGCCTAAATTTGCCACTTTCTCACTTGTGCATCTAGTCAAGAATGTGCCTGAAGTCAAGCATATGCACAGCACACTGCTGACTAGCAAACCTTCCATCCTTCTGTGAGTTTCTGCAGCTCTCCTAATTTAGGGACAAGCAAGTAACACATTTTTAAGCAATTTTAAGCTTCATTCTAACAGTTACTTTAAGTGATCAGGGTAGTGAAATGCTATAGGAAGAACTTTTGCTCTCTCAGATTGCCAAGGAACTTAAACCTGGAGCTGAACCACTGCTCCACTTCAAATGGAAGAGGAAAACATTCCCTGCCCATAAGCCTGTGGTATGTCAAATATTATTTGTAGCAGCTCTACAGTAAGTAATTCCAAGTAAGTAAAAAGCAAAGAAACCACAGGATGCTCCCAAAACAATTTGCCAAATAGAAAATGGAAGAGGAATTCATTAAATAAATTATTGGCCATAAATTATTCACCTGCCTCTAATCTTACTCCTACTTAGGCTATAAAATTCAGGCCATAAAAGATACAGGATACATAACAAGGCATCATTAACTTATGCATTTCCCACTGCTGCTTTATTTGGATTGTCCAGTTCCATTACTGCATTAAAACAACCTTTTGTCTCTAATGTACTTGGAGCAGAAGAAGTTTTGTGTTTTAAAAGCTGAGCTAAGGAGACCTGGTCCAATTTTTTTTAGACTATGATTTGATTTTGAAACTCCAAGGCTGAATAACTCTTCAAATCTGAGAGCAGAATCCAAGCTGTTCCCTGAGTAAAATCTTACCCAGTTGGCTAATTTCATCAGATTTCCACTCTTTGGGTCTATTTCACACATATTCAGTGAGGAGTGATTATTTTTGGTGTGTCCATCAAGCCACAGAGTGAATGTTCATCAAGGTGAGAGCTGTAGACCCTGCACCACATCCCAGGCTCAGCAGCAGCATCCCTGCCTGAGTCACTTCTCCCCTCCTGCAGCTGCCAGCTGAACCCTGGCTGCATGGCCAGAGGAAGAAATGCCAGAAAGAAGCTTAAAATATAGAATACAATCCTTTCCAGCCATGAAAAACAAATCCAAGGAAAAGATCTCCCTCCTAACCAAGGATAAAAGCATCTTATGCCCTGACCTCTTCTCAGTGACAGTTACACTCCACTATATTTTTGGCCTCTCAGCACTTGTTTTCTCTTTTTTTTTTTTTTATACCATATTTGTTTACTTTTAATTAAAATGAGGATGATTGTCACTGAATTCCTCTGTTTGTGTACCACTAATGCAAACTGTTGGTTTGCTTATAGAGGGAGTGACAAGAAGTCTCTTGCACTTGTCAAAACAGATCTCCCAATTGTCTCCAGAGCAAATGTTATCACTGCTGTTGCCAAGGGGTTGCAAAGAAATGCTACAACCTCATCATCCAGGCACATTTGGACTTAGAAATGAAAGAAAAGATGGTTTTGCAGAGTTTCATCACCCTGGACTAACTCCTAGCAGGCTTAATCCTTGGCCTGGTGGACATCAGGTCACATTTAGCAAGCCCCAGCACAGAGTGACTGCATGCAGTGTTATTTATTACACACTGGAGTGCTTTAGAAGACTCTCAGCACAGAACCAGAAGATGCAAAGATACAGGAGAGCAGAGACCCCTCAAAACTCTGCTCCCAGCTCCTGACCCACAGACCTTAAAAGCCAAATTACAACACAGCAGCTGCTACATCAAACACAGGGAGGGAAGCTCTGGCACTGCTGACAGGACTGCTTGCTCTCCTTGCTTATTTTCAACATAAATTGTCATCAGCTAGGCTCTTTAAAAGGAACCTGAGGGAATTGAGTGCTTAATTCCCATAGGTACCTCATAAAATCCCAATTGTAACAGACAATACTCTCTTTTTTTTCTCCCCCCCCCAGCATGAGGACAAAGTGGATAAGGAGAAAGGGTTGCATTTGGCCAGATGGAAACTAAAGGTTCCCTTGAGCAACAAAGATCACTCTTGAACACACAGGAGGGCTAGAATCACTCTTCTCTACAGCAGTGCCATGGCTAGCACATCTTCACTATCCATGGCAAAACCCAAACAGAAACACAAGTTGGAGGCAGGCTAGTAGTGCAGCAGATTGTCTTGGGCCTCTCAAGCCAAGCCTGAATGTTAAGCTATTCTCAGAATCATTAAGGTTGGGGAAGACCTCCAAGATCATCAAATCCAACCTATCACCACCATGCCACTAAACCATGGCCCTAAGTGCCATATCTAGATGTTTCTCCAACCCCTGCAGGGATGGTGACTCCAGCACCTCCCTGGGCAGCCTGGGACAACACTTAACAACCTTCTCAGGGAAGAAATTCCTCCTGATATTCAATCTAAACCTCCCTTGGTGCAACTTGAGGCCATTTCCTCTTGTCCACCAGCATCACAGACTGTATGTGAACAGCCAGCAAGCCAAAGGCAAGGAGTAGAGACATCACACACATGCAATCACCTCCTCAGTGCCACCAGGGTCACCTCTCCAGAGGTTCTGTGCATGACTTTGATTGTGGAGGTGGTCAAAGTAAGGATGAGAGACCTGCACTCTGTTTACACTGCAGAGATGCTTTAAACTTGATTTCAACAACCACCCAGGGCCTATTGCCATGAAAACTCAGGAGGGAAAGCATCCAGCAGGCCATTGACTCAATCAGCAGGCAGGCATCACGTTCCCATGGAAAAGGCATGGGCTGCCAGTCAGGAGATGCAAACTCCAAATCCCAATTGGACATGGAAATTCTGCATGACCATGGGCAAGGCTCTTCCCATCTCTGCCCCTGTGCTACAGAGAGATAAAGAAGAACATCTGAAGTCATCCTGGAGTAAGATAAAGGAAAGACTCCAGCTTTCTGGTACAGATTCAAGTGTGGAATAATCAGTGATGCTAGCCACACTCAAGAAGGTCAGGAGTAAATGGCAAGAAGTTTTCATGAATCTGATATCTGAAGGTTCATCAGATGCTAGATGTAGCCAGGACAAGCACTCCTCTTCCAGCATGTCAAACCACTACAAAAACCCAGCAGGATGCTGCAGCAGAAGCAACCCTCTGGAAGGACAAGAGAAAACACCTTTGCAGTCATTTTATTTGGCAGCTTTTTTTGGCATGGCCCTTACCTGGCTGAGGGTGTCACATACTCCTTTTCCCTGACCCAGGAGACATCAATCTGTCCTTAGGAGCCACTCACTTATATCCCTAACCCCCATCATGTGGGGTTTTTTTAACTATAGAAATAGCAGCGCAGAGACCTAGGGGCAGCAGGTAGGAGTAAGAAATCATACCTCACAGCCAAAAACAAAGCAAAAAAAGGTGAGGGGGAAAACAAAGAAAAGAGCTCTCCCTACCCTCCCAGCACCTGGTTTCTCCTTTCCATGCATTGCAGCCTCAGAAAAAAGGGAGGAAAGAGGCCCCAAAGAGGCAGCTAGGAAACCCACCGTCCGCTGGCTTCCATCCACGCGAGGCAAACAGGCTCAGGCTCCTTCTGCTGCAGTGCCCTGGCAAGCACACCTCCTCTGACTCAGCACCTCGCCTGCCACCCTCTGTCAATTATACCCCCCCCAAAGTGCTGATGCTGGAAAGGCTCTTTGCAATTAGGATGCAACACCAGGTAGTGAAAAGCCTTGGTTTCCTTCCCTCTTCTTTAACCCGTTGCCTCAAGGCTGGAGGAGATCCCAGAGAGGGTTAAATGGAAGAGGAGAGGAGGATGGGGGAAATGCTGCTTGTTGTGTTGTGTTGGATGTGTTCTGGGGATAAACAGACAACTGCCATCAGTGTGGTGGCTGAAATGTTGTTTAAGGGGAAAAAAAAAAAGGCAAAGCACTAGGAATAAGGATAAGAGCAGCAAGAATAGATGAGATTGTGCACTACCTAACATGCAGCATTCCCCCAAGAACAAGCAAAATGCAGCCTTGTTGCAGCTCCATGCAGCTAGGAAACACAAGCCCTGCACTCTGAGGCTTTTCCAGCACAGCAGAAGCAAGCACTGATTGCAGATGAGTCCCCAGAATAGGGGCCCAGGGCACACCAGCTGTTTCAGGGGCAAAAGGAAGGGCTGCCCTTGACAAGCCAAGGACATGACTGTTCTGCAGACAGACTGAGGCTATTCTGTCCCTCTGCCAAGTAGCCAAGGTCCTCTTAACCTCTCTGAGCCACTAGCTCTCAATACACAGCCAGAAAGACAAGCAGGCTTACAGCCTAGCAGCTCCACAACCAACAAGACACATTCAGACATCAAACCTCATCAGGGAGCAAAGTTCAAACACACAGTCAGCTCTGACAGCAGCCCAGGGGCCACACAAGCCTAGCAGTGCCCTGCAGAAGCCCTTTGGCACCTTCTCTCACAGGGTCTGCCATCCAAGGGTCAACAGACAGCTCCAGGCCCCTGACACTGGCAGCAAAGCACAGGAGCCAGAGCATTCCCTGCAGGAGCACTCAGGGATCCTTTAACCAAGGAGCAGGACCATATTTTCTGAGCTATTTCAAACCCAAGGATTTCCTAGAGCTGATGCTCAGAGACCCCAGAGGAGCAAAGGTCAGAGCAGGTGGTGTGAAGCTGGAGCAAAAAAGGCTCCAAGAAGCATTTCAAGTTTGCTGCTGAAGCCTGCAGTGAATCATTCCCTACAACCACTTTACACAGTGCAGGAAAGGGATAGACTAGCCACAATAACCAAGAGTTAAGGCATGCAACACATCTCATAGTCTGTGGGCAGCCCACAGCTACAGAATTCATCACTGAGTAATGTGGGCAAAAGGGCAGAGAGATCAAACTGCAAGGTGAGGGATGCTCAGATCCCATCTAGATAACTTTTCTTCCTCTCAGCTTTGGCTAAATAAACCCTAAATCTCACTGCAGCAACCTGGATTTACCAATGGCCTCGTGATCAGGAAAGGAAGATCTACTGCATAGCATGGAATGAAAGCAAAGGAATAACAAAGTCAAAGAAAACAACAAAAATCTAGTGATTTCAGCCACACTTGCAGGAATTAGCTAAGTGTCACAGAGGATGACATTTTTGTAGTGTCTTGAAGAGTCTAGGTAGGGTGTTGGAAGAGTCAGTTCCAGGGCACTCAGAAGTTCAAACACAGCAACTGATGCAAACAGCAACCTGAGTTAAAGTAACAGTGACTGCTACAAAAATCACATTTAACTTCCCTGTGAGGAAGCAGAAAGTACAAAACCTTTGCATCTTAAGCATGAGAAAGATGATGAAAACTGGTCCAAAGAGCCTAACTGCAAGAGCAGGGCAATTAAAGGTGGTGTGATGAAGCAACCTCAGCATCCTCACTGAAAGGTACTCAGTGCCTCTGACCAAAAGCCTGGAAGCACATTGTATGGACAAACAACAAGAAGTCACTGAGTCAAAGCAGTTGCTTCCTAAGATGGTAGCTAAGAGGGCTGAGAAGAAAATGGAATGCTATATTGGAAGAGTCAAACCCCAAGCAATCATTCCAATCTATTCAAAGGCCAAGTCCAGGAGTGCCGAGCTGTAGGAGAATGACATTTCTCAAGCAGCTATGCAAACTTTTGCTAAGTCAGGTGTTTATTGAAGTTAACAATGCTTTTCCTAAGAGCAAGTACAGGCTAACCTGGAAGTTGCAGCAGGGATTGGTTAAACCATTCAAATTCCTTAGAATTGCACAGCACGAGACAACCTGACTCCATCTCTGCTCAGAGCAACTTGTGGCCCTACAATCCACTTGGATTTTGGAAGGAAAAGGACAGTACCAAGCGATGAATTTTCAAACTGCACCTGCTAGACCATTCTGGGCATTATAGCAGTTCAGTGCCAGCCCCATCCCATGCTTTCCTGGGGTAGGAATCACCTTCATCCTCTTGCCTCCTCCCTGACTGGGGTTGATGTCCAGTGCAGAGCTGCTGCCCCACTGCTCAGTGCCCAGGCTTGGAGACATGGGAGCTCCTCTCCCCCTGCCTTTGCTCTGGCCCTGATTAAAAGGGATAACCCCCAGGTTTCATACCAGCTCTGGGGGGGTTTAATCTATTCCTTAATATCTGGAAGGGAGAGAGAAAGCTGGCAAAGTGATTTGGTCTGGCTGAGACAAAAAGAAGATTGAGAGAGACTTCCAAGGGATCTGAGAAAGCTGGGCAAGTGGGCAGCATAATGCAAGATGAAATCCAACATTACCAACCAGACAGTAATAAGAACTTGAGAGAGTAATCTGAACTACTTGTGTACCATGAGGCTCTAATTCAAATGTAATCACTCTGAGGAAGATATCTTGGGTATCACTGTGAAGGGCTCAACAAAAACATCTGTTCAACAGACAACAGTGGTCAAAAAAAAGGCAAGTAAGCTGTTTGGAGGTCTAAAGGCAGAGGCTGAAAAGGATGTTGGAGGTATTAAAATACAACTAAGTACAAGAAATGGGACATATTATGATTTTCCTTTCCTGTTTCTACTTTCTTCTTACCATAATTAACTTTCAGAAATGGTTAACCCAGGTTATCTGAAAGAGATCAGAGACTTGAGCATTTCTAAGGATCCTGGGACCATCCACAGATGTGTCAGGTAGAATGCACTAAGAAACAAGGAAAAAAAGAGGGGAAAAAAAAAAGCAGAGCAGCACCACACTCTCATGCTTCCAGGCATTAGCCAACTTCTAATTAATGAGGATTAGGAAGTAATCTCCCCAGTGGGCAGGCAGCAGAGAGGTTGTACCAACCCACTTACTCCTGGCAGATGCCTTTAATACATCAGGGCAAGGGAAGAGCTGAGGCTGTCCAGCCCACCCACAGCTCATCTTTTAGGAGACTGAGGTATGAGCCACTACCTGGAATGAAGAGAAAACTGATTGGAGTGTTATATCCAGAGCAATATGGACACAAACCTCCTCCTAGAGCAACCTGTAGCATTGCCACAGTAGCAGCCTCCTCCTTGCAACCTGTGGGGTGATTTCAGCTCATGTTCTCCTAGCTAGGAGAGGATTTGAGGGGTAAAAAAAAACCCACAAGTTGATATCCTTAAGTAAACAAGCTGATCAATTTAATATCAAAATTACACTTGAAATTAACCTCCTGCAGCTATGCAAATGCACAAGGAGTGCTGCCCTGCCAAGAGGAGAGCTGTGGCTCTGCATGTGTACAAGCAATAAGAGACTGAACTTCATCTCCTACTCCTGCTCTGATGTCTCCAGTAACCACTCCAGAAGGGGAAATAAAGATAAATAAAGATAATAAAAGTTCATACACCATATTCTGCTTTTGGTGCAAAGAGAATCCTACAGCATGAGGAATAAAAAAGGACACATAGGACAAAGCCATGGATGGGTACCTGGTGTTTGCATGCATGTGTCAAGGTGGCAAAAAGAATGGACAGAGACACCCCCAATTGCTGCAATTTGTTTTTTAGCACTGTGCATCCAGAAAGAAGCCAAATTCCTCCATCCTGATGAAATGGAGCTTTTTGTCTTCAGCACAGGTCAAGCAACAAGAAGGTAGAAACCAGAATGGCATAAATGACCTCCAAAGCTAAAGAGATGAAAACAGACAAAGAATAGNTGGGCAGCATAATGCAAGATGAAATCCAACATTACCAACCAGACAGTAATAAGAACTTGAGAGAGTAATCTGAACTACTTGTGTACCATGAGGCTCTAATTCAAATGTAATCACTCTGAGGAAGATATCTTGGGTATCACTGTGAAGGGCTCAACAAAAACATCTGTTCAACAGACAACAGTGGTCAAAAAAAAGGCAAGTAAGCTGTTTGGAGGTCTAAAGGCAGAGGCTGAAAAGGATGTTGGAGGTATTAAAATACAACTAAGTACAAGAAATGGGACATATTATGATTTTCCTTTCCTGTTTCTACTTTCTTCTTACCATAATTAACTTTCAGAAATGGTTAACCCAGGTTATCTGAAAGAGATCAGAGACTTGAGCATTTCTAAGGATCCTGGGACCATCCACAGATGTGTCAGGTAGAATGCACTAAGAAACAAGGAAAAAAAGAGGGGAAAAAAAAAAGCAGAGCAGCACCACACTCTCATGCTTCCAGGCATTAGCCAACTTCTAATTAATGAGGATTAGGAAGTAATCTCCCCAGTGGGCAGGCAGCAGAGAGGTTGTACCAACCCACTTACTCCTGGCAGATGCCTTTAATACATCAGGGCAAGGGAAGAGCTGAGGCTGTCCAGCCCACCCACAGCTCATCTTTTAGGAGACTGAGGTATGAGCCACTACCTGGAATGAAGAGAAAACTGATTGGAGTGTTATATCCAGAGCAATATGGACACAAACCTCCTCCTAGAGCAACCTGTAGCATTGCCACAGTAGCAGCCTCCTCCTTGCAACCTGTGGGGTGATTTCAGCTCATGTTCTCCTAGCTAGGAGAGGATTTGAGGGGTAAAAAAAAACCCACAAGTTGATATCCTTAAGTAAACAAGCTGATCAATTTAATATCAAAATTACACTTGAAATTAACCTCCTGCAGCTATGCAAATGCACAAGGAGTGCTGCCCTGCCAAGAGGAGAGCTGTGGCTCTGCATGTGTACAAGCAATAAGAGACTGAACTTCATCTCCTACTCCTGCTCTGATGTCTCCAGTAACCACTCCAGAAGGGGAAATAAAGATAAATAAAGATAATAAAAGTTCATACACCATATTCTGCTTTTGGTGCAAAGAGAATCCTACAGCATGAGGAATAAAAAAGGACACATAGGACAAAGCCATGGATGGGTACCTGGTGTTTGCATGCATGTGTCAAGGTGGCAAAAAGAATGGACAGAGACACCCCCAATTGCTGCAATTTGTTTTTTAGCACTGTGCATCCAGAAAGAAGCCAAATTCCTCCATCCTGATGAAATGGAGCTTTTTGTCTTCAGCACAGGTCAAGCAACAAGAAGGTAGAAACCAGAATGGCATAAATGACCTCCAAAGCTAAAGAGAAAAAAACAGACAAAGAATAGGGGGGGGGGAGGCAAACCCCCACATCAATTGACTGTGCATAATAATATTGGTGCCTAAGACATGAAACATCTGTGAGAGAGAAGAGTGGGGTGGCATATACTAGAAGAAAAAGGAGAGGCTGGGCAGGTACCTGACAGCAAGCAAGTCACTCCATCCCTGTAGATATCTGGATTAACAGGGAGAGGATAAGAGAAAATGGCCTCAAGTTGCACCAGGAGAGGTTTAGATTGGATATAAGGAGGAATTTCTTCACTGAAAAGGTTGTTCAGGCTTGGCCCAGGCTGCCCAGGGAGGTGCTGGAGTCACCATCCCTACAGGGGCTGAAGAAACATCTAGATGCTCTCCTTAGGGCCATGGCTTAGTGGCATGGTGGTGATAGGGATGGTTGGACTGGATAAGCTTAGAAGTCTCTTCCAACCTTCATGATTCTGTCATCTGAGTTTGCCAGGCTACAAATCAAGCTGAGTGCCTTCCTGAAGTAAGTCTGGAGACTCTCAGTCAGTGTTTGTAATTCACTGTGCAAACACAAGGCAGCATGAAGCAGGGAACTCTCTTTGTTATACTACTGCCAGTTAAACAACCAGGAGCTGAATTCCTCTCTGAGCATTCACAAAAGGGAAAAAGCAGCATTAATGCTCCAGAAGGAAGAAAAACTACAAAAGAACAGATTTTTATTGCATCCACTTCTCCTTGGAAATAAACTGTGCTAAAAGCACTTTACTTAAAAAGCACCATGATAGTAGCATCCTGCTAAATATAGATGAGTCACCACAACATTTCTGAAGAGCAACCATTAGAGGATTGCTTCACCTGCTGCATAAATTTAAGCATTCTCCTGTGGTTAGAGTTTGGACCAAGACTACTATAAGCATCAAGCTGACCTTCAGTGGGTCACCAAGCCTCTCTGAGCCTCACCTTCTCCATCTGTTCTACTGCTATAACAACCAAAGTATGTCTTCTCAGCAAAAGCAGGGGGAAAAAAATGACTTTTAAGTGTCTTAATGAGTTGTTCATACCATATTTTGTACATCCATATAATGCTGAGCAGCTAAATATAGGTGTTCCTGAGGCACTGTGAGATCCCTCAGAGAAGAGAACCTTACAAAAGAAGAGGGGATTTTAGGCAAGAGTGAAAAAACCAGAGTTAAAAGAGTCAGTTTCCAAAAGAAGAGAGGGATGACCACTTCAGAGACTCAAGAAGTAGTTAATGCATCTTCTACCTTGCTGGGAACCAAGGTCAGGTCAGGGACTACATGATTTATCTGCACAACACAGAAGCACACAGCTTGACAGGCTGAGAGAGTTGGGATTGTTCAGTATGGAGAAGAGAAGGTTCCCAGGAGACCTTCTTGTGGCCTTCCAGGATCTGCAGGGAGCTACAAGAGAGCTGGAGAAGGACTTGTTAGGATGTCAGGCAGTGCTAGGACAAGGGGGAATGGATCCAAGCTTGAGAAGGGGAGATTTAGGTTGGCTGTTAGGCAGGAGTTGTTCCCCAGGAGGGTGAGGAGACACTGTGCCAGGTTGCCCAGAGAGGTGGTGGCAGCCCCAGCCCTGGCAGTGTTGGGGCTGGGAGCAAGCTGCTCTAGTGCCAGGTGTCCCTGCCCATGGCAGGCACAGGGGTTGGAGCTAGAGGAGCTTTGAAGTCCTTTCTCACCCTGACAATTCTAGGATTCTATGACACAAATGGCAAATCTGCTCCAAGATCAAAATGCCCAGACGTGGAAGAATGAGGAACAGCCAGAGACCTCCTGCTAGGGTTAAGAAGAATATGTAGGCTAGGCACAAGGATGCTGCAAGGCCACAGCTTAAATGCTCAGTTTCAGGTAGAATAACCTCAGCTCAGCAGGAGGATGAGTTCAGGTGAGGACTGCAAAGATCAGCTTGTGTGAAGAGTTACAGAGCAGCAACCCTGCTCTTGCCAAATCCAGACTAACATCCTATTGCAATACCATATCACAGCATTCAAACATCATGCAGTTAAAGGAAAATTAGGTTCTGCAGTTTAGCAGGACCAAATGTGTGATTTCTAACACATCTGTCAATTTGCAGCACGCTAGTTTATTTCTGGCTCTGGAGCAGGATTGATTTGCAATCCCAGGTTTGGTTTCCAAGCTCTAAACAGAATTCCCTATGCTATCTTTCCTTCAACTTCTCTAGGGAAACTCAACAAAAAAATATTAGTTCTGCAGAAGTTATTACTCTCATAATGCTTTAGAGGGAAAATATAGATGTGGCATCTACCCAGGAGCACTAGGCATGAGGGTTCCAGGCCCAAAGGGCGCGCTAGGCATGAGGGTTCCAGGCCCAAAGGGCGCGCTAGGCATGAGGGTTCCAGGCCCAAAGGGCGCGCTAGGCATGAGGGTTCCAGGCCCAAAGGGCGCGCTAGGCATGAGGGTTCCAGGCCCAAAGGGCGCGCTAGGCATGAGGGTTCCAGGCCCAAAGGGCGCGCTAGGCATGAGGGTTCCAGGCCCAAAGGGCGCGCTAGGCATGAGGGTTCCAGGCCCAAAGGGCGCGCTAGGCATGAGGGTTCCAGGCCCAAAGGGCGCGCTAGGCATGAGGGTTCCAGGCCCAAAGGGCGCGCTAGGCATGAGGGTTCCAGGCCCAAAGGGCGCGCTAGGCATGAGGGTTCCAGGCCCAAAGGGCGCGCTAGGCATGAGGGTTCCAGGCCCAAAGGGCGCGCTAGGCATGAGGGTTCCAGGCCCAAAGGGCGCGCTAGGCATGAGGGTTCCAGGCCCAAAGGGAGCGCTAGGCATGAGGGTTCCAGGCCCAAGGACTACAGTAATCCAGCACTGGTTCAAAAGAATCATTGCTGTTCTACACATTGCAAAACATTGTGAAGAAAATGGGATTTTAATGCTTGATTGACATCTCAGTACAATGTCTCAACTCTGTTTTGGCACAGTTGAAGTGTGAGAATGACAAAGGCACTTCCAGGGATCTCTTTTCCCCCAGCACTTTTCATTTGTTGGGCACTATTTCTTCAGAATATACACTCTTACTGCTTCTGCCTTTCACTTCTCACCTCTTCACCTTTCCTTTAGGTATCCCTTTGCCCATGGCCTCAGCATTTTGAATCTCCATCCTCTGAACCAACCTAAAGCCTCAAAAAAGGGGAAAACTATATCAATTTTCCTAACCAGACTTGGCAAGCCAGAGCAGGAAAACACTCAGGGATCTTCTACAAATGTTGGCTAGAAAAAACTCCCCATTTTATTTCAGCTTTTGGGCCTGTTCTTTATACCTTAGCAAGGTTTTCTTTCCAAATTCAAGAACCATCAGAAAAAGGATCATACTTTAACATAGAAGTAACTGAGTTCCACAGCTATTTTCATCCACCACTGCCTTCTAATTCCCAAGACAAGAAGAAAAACACCAAGCTTAAAACACAGGTGGTTCATTTAGGTAATCTTCAAGCCTTAAAGGAAAGTGCAAGACAAACTATTACAGATAAATATTTCATGGAAAGGTATTCCTGTGCCTAGTTTTTTTTCTCTGCTGTCCTTGTCCCCACATGCCCTCAACCAACTAAATAAATAAATATTGAGTCAATCTGCTTGCTTCAGGAGATCATTAAATACCCTTTTAATTTAAACCTGAAATCTGGTTCATTTGAACCTGAAATCTGGTTATTACCACTGTGTGTTTTTGCAGCAAGAGATGCTCCATCATTTCTGTGCCTCTACCTGCTATAGGCACAGTGACCTTCTAGACAGTTACACCTTGCAGGCCAAAAATTGTGGCACTGAGAACCTGGAAGTCATTCAACTCACTTTCTAAACTTGGAAAAGTTCTAGAAGTAAACAACTAGAATGAATAAAGGAGATTATTTCTTTCAATTAAACACTAATCAAGTTCTTTTCCACAATTCACCTCATCTGCAGGTGTCAATTCCCTTTAAAGCATGCAGCTCAGGCTCCCAAATGTTTTCTGAGGATGGAGCTGAAGGATGCTTTCAGGGTTGTTGAAAAGTTCACCTTATCCATCCCAAGACTTGTTTCTGGGCAGAGAGAAATGAATGACCTGCTGTACCTCCCAGGGAGGTGAGAGACTGCCACTGCTACCCAAGCAGCAGATTCCATCCAGATCCAGTAAGGAAGTTTCATCCAGACCTTGCTGAAATGTCCCTGATATTCTTGTGGGAGAACCCATTATCTCTTCCTGTGCTCCCACTCTCTCAGGGATATCTTGCAGCAGGTTTCCTACTTTCCCAGCTGTGAAAGTAGCCAGTAGAAGTGCCCAGCTGGCTCAGTAAAGCTGCTTGCTGAGCACACCTCCCCCAAAACTGCTTAGTGGATCTCTGCAGAGATGAGCAGACCTTAAGAACATCCCCTCAGTAAAGCATAACTCAGCAGGCCTACTTCTAAAGTGGGGTGAAAGAAGCCATTGCCACCTGATCAACAGATGAGTCTCAACATCTTGCACTCTCTAGTTTCTCCTGCTGCCCTTATCACAGCACATCCTAGTACTCTCCAGCAAGAGATGTGAGCAGCATCTGTCACATGCAATTTATTCCCCTCTCAACACAGAGAACTTCGGTACACATCTTCACTTATTTTGGAAGGCCTACTAGGAGCAGGAGGTGATGGAATGGTTTGGGTCTCTCCACATCCCCAGGGGTAAGCACTTCTCTTTTAGCTGTGGGAGCCTGCCATGTGCCTGGGAGGAGGAGGAGACAGCAGGGAGACCCCCAGGAAGAACACAGAGGATTCCAAGCAGCATCTCTGCAAAAAAGTTCCCTGCTGCCTCAGGGCCTGACTTTTCCACCCAGGTAAGCTTCTCCAAGAGACTCTAGGCCCAGGCAACAGAGCATCAGTTTAAAGCAAGTTTTCCAGCCCCAGAAATAAACAGCTAGCTACAACAACAGTAAGAAGAGATGCTGCAGGGGAAGCAGCACCAGGAGCCCAGCTTGCAGAAGCACTCACCCTCCGCCACCGCATTCCCGAACATCACCGGCAGGACCACAACCCCAAAACTTGGGATGAGGAGAGAAGACATCCCCGGGGGTGGGGGTCGGCGCCGGGGGATGGGGCGGACGGGTTCCCGACCCCCCCAAACCCCCCCATCCCCCAGGGGATGCCCCATCCGTGGGTACCACTCCCCGCTCCACCCGCGCAGCACTCACCTCGCAAAGCCAGGAGCGCGGAGAAAGCTACCGGCCCCCCCCTCCCGCCGCCACCGGGGAGCCGCCGCGTCATGCCGGGCTGGGCGAGGGGCGCAGAGCGGGCTGCCGAGCCCCTGCCTTTTTCCCCCGCAGCCACTGCTACACCGCTGGGGTTCTGCTTGGTGCCACGGTCCCCGTTACTGCTACCACCACCACCACTAACCGCCGTCCCGGGACCGCCCGCTCGCGGCGAGGCTCCGCCGTGCCCCAAGCCCCCGGTCGCCCCGGGGAGGGCGGCGGGAAGAGGCGAACCGGCCCGAGAGCGCAGCCTGGCGGCCCCGAGCCGCCCCCGCAACCCTGGCGGGCTGCGGCGGTTAACCTCCCGCCACGGTGCACAGAGGGTCCTGGCTCAGCGTCTGGTAGCACATCCCAGCCAGCCAGCCCTCTCCTTCTCCGAGCGGGACAGCCTCGCAAATTGGGGGTGGTCCTAGCCCCCCCACACACACCCCATCCCCTTCCTCCCGCCTCCAAGCCGGTGCTGCTGCATCAGTAAGGGATGCTACACGGGCCAGAGGGTGAGGAGATTGCACACACATTCCCCCCCACCCCCCAGCTTCTCCAGATCATGGTAGGGGCTGCTTCTCTCCAGGGCCTGCCTGCAGCTGCATGGAAGAAGAGAGTGGCAGCACAGAGGAAATGATTTGGGACAGGACACTGCTGCAGTGCACAGGCTCCCTAGCTCCACTGTTTAAGAGAGGGGGAGACAAGTCTTCAGCACACAAAAATCAAGACCAAGACATCTCTGAGCAGGGTAAAGCAGTGCTTGGAGTTGGGGCCCTGCAATATCACACAGCACACAAGAATCACCAACAAGTTGTCTCATTTTGGGTCATGAGCTTAAGTAATTACAGGCCTTGAGGCTACACAGGAAAAAGAAATCAATCAGAATCCAGCACACTGGCCATCAAGTGTGCACATATAGGGTGGGGAGGCAGGAAAGAAGCCCTTTACATATTTAGGTTCAAAGCAGAGAGCTAGCACAAAGCAGCTCTATGAACACAGCCAGCTCCCTCTTCAAGTCTGACCATGTCAGTTTTGCTCTGCACAACTTCAGAATGCTTCATTCCCCTACCCAAAGTTTCCTCCCCACCAAAGCATAGCCATGCAGCCTTTACACTCTGCAGGTAGCCAATCCTCCTTGTGAAGCTTCTCCCTACCTCCTTCCTAGCCAGAGGCCCTGGCAGTGTCCCCCATCAAGGCCAACTTGCCCTATCACTCAGCACCTCTCAGGTTCCTGCCTCCTTGGTTGCCTCAGAAGCTGTACTCCCCCTGAGAAGAGGGAAGCTGCACCTGGCAATGAAGATGACCAGGTAGCAGCCCAGAATTTACCTCAGCAACAAGAAAAAAGTGAGTTGGTGCCCATGGAAATAGCAAGTGGGAAACTAGTTAGCATCTAACCAACCTGACTTAAGCTCTGCATTGCCCAGCATCAAGCTTTGGATCTCTTCTACCAGAGGGTTAGGTGAAAATGTCACCCCAGCAGCCCTGGTTTGCTGATTTTTCTTGGTTCTGGGGAAAAACAACCTCTTTTTCTAAGGAGCAATGGTTGACTTGCCCCCATCAGACAGAAAAGCTCCTGCTGACTACTCCACATGTGCTGGGATTTCCTTCACTGAGTTGGTGGTACAATGGGCTGAGAAGGCACTGCATGGTGATTCAGGGGAGGTAGTCCCAGTCTCTTTCCAGGTCTGTAGGCATCAAACCTGACACCATGGATAGTCTCATAGGTCTAGCACTCCTGCAAAACACCCTTCCACTCCAGCCCTGCCATGGGCAGGCAGGCTAAAGAGCCAGCTCTTGGCAAAGGCTCAAGCAGCTGAAGCATAACACTTCAGAGAAGCACTGAAGGGAGAAGCATAACCCAGCTGTTTCCTTCCTTCTCCAGCAATATGGGGACCAAAGATTGCTCAGATTGCTCCTCTTTCCTTCAGCTGACCTGCTGTTTTATTCATCTAGGACAAGAAGAGAGGAAGATGATGTTGTTCTTGATCAGAAGCAGCTCCAGAAAACCTCCCCCATCCTTGTGGGTACTTAAAGTGACCTCCTAGAGGAATGCAATGGGTATACCCACACTCCTAACTAAAATGAAAGGCCATGAGTGTTTCTTGCCAACCACAACCTCTTTCAAAGTCAAGGCTGTAGAGCATGGAGCTTGTTGGCCATGGTTGCCTGCTACTACCTTCACTCCTTTAGATAACCTCCAGGGGTGAAAAGATGCAACAACAAATCAAATGAGGACAAAAACTCCATATTCTCCCTAGGACTGCTGCACTGCTTCCCTCATCTGCCAAGACTTGGAAGCTAGCTTGACCTAATGGAAATAAGTGTGCTCTTTAATCTAAAAGGACACACTGCATTTGGCAAATGCCATCCCAGCTCATCCTTGGCCTGTTCCTTGCATCCTGCTGTGCATCAGCTGGCAGGTAAACAGCAAAGAACAGTTTGCCTTGTACAGGGGCTGAATTCATGGTCTTCCTGAATAGCACAGGGAGTCTGGTGCTCAAGAGAAAGCATTTTTGCCCCTAATGAACCCAAACAACTCCATCCTGACCCAAGCTGAGAGGAGCAGAGGGTATTTTAATCACCTTTAAGATCTGGTCAGCACAGCAGATGGATAACTGCATAAGACAGTGACACAGCAAGTGACTTGAGCTGCTGCTTGCAGCACTTGCAAGAACAATCTGTGGCCACACTCCAGAAGGATGGAGCAGCCAGAGGGAATAATAATCTTCAGATGCACCAGTCACTCCTCTCTCTCTCTCTCCACCTTCCCACCCCTTCCAAAAATAGCCTGCAGATTGTACAGAAAGGACATGGACAGGGAGATATTGTTCCTGGAACTCTGAGTTTCTACTTGGGTTGCCCTTGAGCCTTCCCCAAAAGATGAGGCTTATGCCAACCATTTAGTCAGTGAGTGCAGCATACTCCAGCCAGTTGGAGCTAGAGCTAGAAGCAGATGGATTTGCTGCTTCAACAGTCTATTTCCTCACCAGTAAGTGCTTATCCCTCTTCTTGGTCTCTGATGGAATATAGCATGTCATGGACAGAGGAGATGCATTTGCCATATCCCAGGAATGATATGCTGGGCAGGTGAGCACTGCAGGACTCAGCAGTGATACACTGCTCACAAGAGCAGAAATAGGATCCTTCAACTGAATAGACAAGATATTCACCCAGACTTAACGTGCTAGGCTGGACAAGGACAGAAAGAGGAAAATGAAACCACTTCTCCTTACTTTTTCCTTTGAAAGAATTATGATAAGTAATGCAATTCTCATGTCTTAGGGAAAAAACCCAACATCTTTCTCAATCAAATGTGAAGCAGCAACTTCCCCCCCCAGGATAATGCTTTTTCTTTTCCCTTAACATAGCTCTAAAATAAACCCAGTGGGGATGCAGTTGTGTTCAAGATCTGCAATAGATTCTAACTCTTGCATCCCCTCTGCTATCTCCCAGCTTGTTACTGGGTGATCTATTTTTCAGATGGTAAAGGATTTCCCCTTCAATAACTCCCTAATTGACCAAAATCAGCTCCAGTGAAATGTCCTCTTAAGATATGGAAAGATGGATAAAAATCCACTCAGTTCATCACCAATAACTTCAGTCTGGGAGGTTGTTATCTGCTCGTGACAGAGGAAACAGAGTTTGCAAATTGAGCTGTTTGAATTCTATCTGAGAAGAAATATGACAGACCTCCAGAGATACACCAAATTAATTATCTTCTCAATCAAAATTAAGCCAAACCCCTAAATTTATTCTGCTGAACACCTCTGTATACAAAAGAGATGCAACCAACCAGAAGAAAGAGCAACACTCCTGTCAACTCATCCATCATCTACAGGGTTTGTTGTGGGGATACTGTCCCAAGTATACAGGTTTCTAAAAGCCTCAGCAGGAGCTTCAGGTCTGGAAGAGATTGGTTGTTATTAGTTTATTCTCCTCTAGTACCATTCAACCTGTGAGTCTTGATGCTTTGCCAACATAGCCTTTGGGACAAGTGCTGCCCAATGTGCCAGTCNGTGAGCAGAGCAGAGTGCAGTGGCACAATCACCTCTCTGGCTCTGCTGGCCACGCTTCTCTTGCTGCAGCCCAGGATGCCATTGTGCTTCTGGGCTGCCAGTGTGCACTGTTTGCTCATGGCCAGCTTCTCAGCCACCAGCACCCCAAGGCCTTTTCTGCAGGGCTGCTCTCTATCATCTCATCCCCCAGCCTGGATTGATAGTGGGGATTGTTCTGAGCCAGGGGCAGGACCCTGCACTTGGGCTTGTTGAAGCTCATGAGGTTCCCCTGGGCCCACCTCTCCAGCTTGTCCAGGTCCTTCTGGATGCCATCCTGCCCCTCCAACTTATTCCCAACACCCCATAGCTTGGTGTCATCTGCATACTTGCTGCTGGTGCACTCAATGCTGCTGGCCATAGCATTTACACAAATATTAAACAGCACAGTTTACACTCATCAAGTCCAACCATTCACCCTACTCCATAAAGATCAGAGAAGCTTATCTCTGCCACAGCAATGACCTTTGCTGACCTGTCAGCCATCTAGGGAGGCCTCAGCAATACCTGAATGACAACAGCCTCCAAATAAACAGCACATTTCTGCCCTCCTTTGAGGCCAGGGATCAGGAACAGATGTGCCCATGGAAAACTAGGTGGATTAGAAGCATTTTTAACCTTTTCAAGCACTCAACTAGGCCACTGCCCTCTTGCTTTGCCCAAGGCCACTTTGTTCCCTACCTTGAGAGCAGTCTAGCCCCACTTCATGGGAAGGGAGCCACAGAGCCAAGCTTTGCAAGCACTCAGGGACTGGGCTGAGGTACTGCTTCCCCTAGACCTCAT
This sequence comes from Bucco capensis, assembly GCA_013396975.1. Classification (NCBI taxonomy): domain Eukaryota; kingdom Metazoa; phylum Chordata; class Aves; order Piciformes; family Bucconidae; genus Bucco; species Bucco capensis. Next base: position 165,950 of record VWZO01004079.1, on the reverse strand, counting down.
GGACACACTGGTTTGTCTGGTTTCTTCACCATGACAGACCAACTTTGCCCAGCACACTGCCAAGGTGCTGCTCCTTTCCTTAGTAGCATGAGGTGTAAATGATTTCTGACCACCCTGGAGCATCCCAGTCTGTTTTGAACTCATCCATAGCCTTGTCAAGCTTCTCCATCTTTTCTACATCTTCTGATTTTCCCTTGGCTGCTCTCACAAGTAAAAGCAAACCTTCTCAGCTAAAAAAATCTTCTCAGAATCACAAAGGTTGGAAGAGAGCTTTAAGCTCATCAAGCAAAGCTGTCTGTGAAGGCCTCCATTGGGACTGCCAGTTCATTCCACCCTGCTGGCACTGCTTTATACCAGTGCCTGGTCAAGGATTTAACCCTCAATCCAACTTTAGCAGCCTCTTGTCCCTTTAAGAGCCCAATTTCCTGCAGGAACCTTTCTTAGGCCTTGGCAATCTCTATGGTAACACAACAAGCTGGTTTTGTTCTAGCTCAGCAGCCTTGTGTGCATATTGAAAAGCACAGGGCAGACATTTGGAAGTGGAGAGTCCAGCTCAGCTCCTTCTTAAAGCCTTGCAAGAAATACCATCATGAAAATGACACTGCTGAAGGTGAATGGCAAGGAATGCTTCTCCACAACGATCCAGTTACAGGATGAGAAATGAGAGCAGCAGGCTCAGCAAGGTGCCTCCCTCAGCAGCACAAAACCCACTACACCAGTGGCCTTTTTTGCTTATTTTAGCAAAAAAAGAGTCTGGGACAGAAAGGGTGACACAGTGACAACAGCCTTGCTGAGGTTTGGAGTGGTTGCTGCAGCACAGCCAAGACTGACCATAGCCACTGCATGCAGGAGTCAAGTCATGGAATGGTCAGGGTTGGAAGGGATCTTAAAGATCATGTATATCCAACATCCCTGCCATGGGCAGGGACACCTGGCACTAGAGCAGCTTGCTCCCAGCCCCAACACTGCCAGGGCTGGGGCTGCCACCACCTCTCTGGGCAACCTGGCACAGTGTCTCCTCACCCTCCTGGGGAACAACTTCTGCCTAACAGCCAACCTCAATCTCCCCTCCTCAAGCTTGGATCCATTCCCCCTAGTCCTAGCACTGCCTGACATCCTAACAAGTCCTTCCCCAGCTCTCTTGTAGCCCCTGCAGACACTGGAAGGCCACAAGAAGGTCTCCTGGGAGCCTTCTCTTCTCCAGATTGAACAATCCCAACTCTCTCAGCCTGTCCTCACAGGAGAGTCTCTTGGAAGCCTAACAGGATCCCTCTCACAGTGAGAGAAAGGAAATGGAGATGATACAAGCAAAGCTTTGAGCTCAAGAGTGGCAGAGACTAATTTAAATCCTTGCTTGCCCCAGCCTTAGAGGATAAGTGCATCTCTCCTCTTCCCCTAGTGCCATCTCACTTGCTGTTGAAACCCATAGCTCTTCCAATCCACCTGGAGAACTACAGGGGATCAGACTTGTAGGAAACCAAAGGGAGTTTTCAGTTTGCTAGCAGAGATTCAACTCCATTTAACTAAATTAAGCTTCTTCATAATCAATTCACTTTTTTCTTCAGCTGAATATTCTTCAAAGGATGCACTGGACCAACCTAGGAGGGATTTCATCACCAGTAGGCCCTGGGGTACAACTGGAATATGAATATGAAATAGCTCTGAGAAGTTCTATTTACTGCCTCCAGTGTTATTCACTCTGTGGAGACACAGTTAAACTGATCCCACACTAGATCCAAGGGTTTTTTTTTTAACCAAAAAAGTGGTTTTCTTCACATTTCATCTTCAGCAAGAGGTTCCAGTTTGAGGTTCTCAAATATAGAAAAGGTTTGAGAAGGATTTTTTTCCACCCCAAAGCTTTCAATTCTAAGTGAAGAGGATCATCATGGTCAAGATGGAGAAAGAGAGGGAGATCTCTGAGCAGGAGAAACTTCTCAAAGAACATTTCACCTCAAAGGTGAAGAATGAAGAGTTTCAGAGCTAAGGATTGTAAATGAATGGAAACTACAAAGCTCAAAGCTGGCCAAGCCCCCCCAAAATTAGCTAGAGTATGAGTCCTAAACCCAAGAATGTTTGCTTCACTCCATAATAAAGATGGGTAGCTATTTGCACATGTCTGATCTGAAATGTATTTAGCAAACCTAGACAATTCCTAAGAGTTATGTGATGCACTTTGGGTCCAGATACAGCTTAAAATTCACTCTGTTTTCTCCCATAAGAGAGAACCCTTCACCATTTAAATCCCTGGTTTGAAAGGCCCAGCTACTGCTTGAATTCAGTGAGAGGAAATGATTTCCAAGCAAACTTAGTCACTGCTGAAGAAGGAACCTCAAGGAGCAGAAACATGGGAAGAAGCTGAGCTGGAGAAAGGAGAACACCACACAGAATCACAAAGGTTGGAAGAGACCTCTAAGCTCAGCAAGTCCAACCATCCCTAGCACTCCCATACCACTAAACCATGATCCTAAGGAGAGCATCTTAATGTTTCTTAACCTCCTGCAGGGATGGAGACTCCAGCAGCTCCCTGGGCAGCCTGGGCCAGTGCTCCACCACCCTCCAAGGAAAAAAGCTCCTCCTCAGATGGAGCATCCTGGGTCCTCGTGTGTGTCCATTGCCTCTAGTCCTGTCACTAGGTCCCACAGAACAAAGCCTGGCCCCATCCTCCTGGCCCCCCACCCTGTAAGGATTGCTAAGCACTGCTCACATCTCCCCTCAGGCTGCTCTGCTCCAGCCTAACCAGCCCCAGATCTCTCAGCATCACAGAGTTGCTCAAGTCCCCTCAAGTGGTATCTGCACTAACATAGTTTAACACTTCTAACTGTATGTAGGCCAGGAAAGGTCTAAGTGACTTCCCTGGACATCTCTCTCTTTCAAAGATGCTGCAGGCACTACTGAATTTGGGCCTGGGGTGACACTTTTGCATAAGGTTACTTTAGGACAACTCGCCATGGTTTAGTGTCCTGGGGGTGATAGGTATGCTTGGACTTGATGATCTTAGAGGTCTCTTCCAACCTTCCTGATTCTGTGATCACCTGGACTCCCAATTCCATCCCCAGTGGCTCAAGGCACCTTTTTCCTCAAATTATCCTCCCCCACTCATTCAACTCCCAGTTTCAGAAGGCAATGATTTCTTGAGTCTAGAAATACCACCTCCAGTTACCAGGGATACTCTGTTCTTTACTGATTTCCAGGAGGTGTCATCTCCAAGGATGAATCCTTCTCCCCCAAAGAGAATAAAGCAGCTTGTTTTCTCTAGGAAGGCAAAGGCAAGCAGCTACAAAGATGAGGGCATAATCCTTATCCTAACTGTACCAGAAGGACCTCACAGTATCATTAAGGTTGGAAGAGACCTCTAAGATCATCAAGTCCAAGCTCAGAGCCATAGAGCAGATCCTGACCCTTCTCAGACAAAACCCACTGCTACTTCTTTCTCCCTTACCTCCTTTCCTCATCATTCACATCTTGGTGAGAACATCAGGGCTGTGTAATGATGAATTTATGTTGTGGAACTGAAAGTTAAAAGCCTCCCCCCTTGGACTGAGGTAAATGCAACAAGTAATCAAGGACCAGAATATGCTTTAGCCTGCAGCTCAATCAATGAATCCTTAAGGAGCTGGCATCTCATTTCCAAACAGAGCTTTCTGCTCATTCCTGATCCAGTCTGAAACACTGGGGAAGACTACATGGAAACAGACACCAAGTTATTTCCCTTGCATGGCAATTTATGCAGTGCTACTTCCTAAATCACTAGCAAGGGGAGCACAAGCTGTGCAGTCAACAGTAGCCCCAAGGTGTGAGGCAGAGGTCCTACAACAGCCTTGTAAAATGTAGAGCTAGAACAGCAAGGTCTTTAGTGCAGCAACAGCAATGGGGGGGGGGGGGGGGGGGGGGGGTGGGAGGGGGGGGGGGGGAAGGGGGGGCCCCGAGGGGCTGTGATCGCCGAGGAGTTGTTGCTGTGCTGTGTCCTTAACTCTCCGCTCCAGAACCTCATCTTCCGCTACCTGCAGAACGTGAGTAGCGCGGGGCGGGAGGGTTGGGGCTGCGCAGGCTTCTCTCCTCTTCTCTGTGTGTGGGGCATGGCCTCGTGCTGCTTGAGCAGGGTCTTTAGAGCTGTGTGCCATTGGGCAGCACACCGGATTCGGGTTGCCAGCTCGGAATTTGGCCTTTGAAGCTGGTTTCTGTTGAACTGAAGAGCTTCAGTTGGAGTGGGTCTGGAGGAGGCCACAGGGCTGGAAGCTCCCTGCTGTCAGGCCAGGCTGAGAGAGTTGGGGTTGTTCAGCCTGGAGAAGAGAAGGCNTTCAGATATTTCTCCTTATATTTAATCCAAACCTCCCCTGCTGCAACTTGAGGCCATTTCCTTTTGTCCTCTCACTGCTAATTTGGTAGAAGAGACCTACCTCATCTCCCTTCAACCTCCTTGCAAGGAGTTGTAGAGAGAAATAAGGTCTCCCTTGATCTTTCTCCAGACCAGACTGCTTGATATTAAAAGATAACCCTACAGCATGGGCAGCTAACACCCTTACATGAAGCAGGAGCTCCATCCCCTTGGTCACGCCTATAATGCTGCACAGCATCCTGCTCCTGCCTGGCACAGATCACTTCCTTTAGAGGCAAATTCCCCTGCTTTTCTTTAGTCCTGTGTGACACTTTCAGCCTTCCAGAAGACAGGAACCCACACATCCCTCAGGAGCAAAACTTCAGATGACCCTCTACCCCAAACCCACACCAGGTGAACCTCATGAGCTTCAACAAGCCCAAGTGCAGGGTCCT
>VWZO01004079.1:123300-150910 GCA_013396975.1 Bucco capensis | reverse complement strand
GGAGCTGTGTTCGTGAAGCCTAGCCAGGATGATGACATCCATCAAGCCAGGCTGGTAGAGAAGAGGATGGAGAATGCTTACAGGTCTGTTTCTTCTTCTCTCCCTGATGTTCTCACAAACATGCAGGCACAGTCCTGATGTGTCTTGGTCTGTGATTTATCATGGTGTACGCAACTCATTCTGTGCTCAGACCTCTCTAGAGATATCTGGATCCCCAAACTCGAGCCTAACTCCAAATCCAAATTCTTCCTTGCCTCCCCACCGATGAAGAGCTCCAGCTCTGTCAAGCTCCATGATGAAGCAGCACTCTGCCTCCAGAGACACAGCACCCAAGTCTCAAGGTCACTCTATGTCCTTAGGCATACTCCATCTGCATCCACACCCCACAGCTTACTGCACTTCAAGCAGTAAACCCACGTGCTGAGTGGGTTTCTAATACCAGCCATCATTTTGCACCCACTTGGCATGTGGAAAGCTATATTAAGCCCAGAAGAATTAATGCTGTCTTTGCTGAGAAGCAAGAAAATAGGCTCTGTGCTATTAGACTCTGTCAGCTTTCCCAAACACTTCAGGCAACTAATTCTGAGGACTTTTTTTTTCTTGTTTGGCCTGAATTGACATAAAATGCATCCTTCCCTTCATGATGCTTTTTAAAGGCTTTGGGTTATTTTGATGTTGCAGTCTCAGAGAGGTCGATGGCAAGAGGATGTTCTGCCTGCCACCAGGCACTTGAGGAAATGGATGGAGACAGTCAGGTCCCAGTTGTTCTGGACATCCTTGTGTCAAGGGGCAGGGCTGGGCCAACCACTCATCCAGGAATAGATACTCTATTATCTCCTTTTCCCCCACTCCAGGAAGGAAAAGAGGAAATTAACAGAAAGAGAGAGATTTGGGGATTGGAAATGAAACTTAAACTACTTGTATGAAAATAACAACAAGAAAATGAAGCATATGTATATATACATATATATTCACACACAAAACCAGTAGCACACCTTGATGGCAACGACATCACCACTGATGCTATAGCAGAAAGACTCACCAGCAGATGGGAATCACTCAGGAGATGGATCCTGGAACTCTTGGATTGAGATGGAATACAGAACAGAATCCTGAAGCAACAGAGCTGGGCTGCTTATCCTCACCAGGAGAGTTTCTCTTGGATCAGGACTGAAGGCAGAACAGAATCCTGAGGCAACAGAGCTGGGCTGCTTATCCTCACCAGGCTCAGGTGTTCAACCTTTAGGGAAAATAGAGACCCAACACTCTCTTTATTTGTACTGGCTATTAACTAGGTGCTAAATAGCTTAATCCTGCACCTGTTTTGCTTGGCTCCTAGGCTTTATGTAAGAGACCCTAAGGCCCAAGCTTGGTGTCAAAGTCTCAGGGACTGAATATAACCTCTATGACATAAAATAACTTGTTTGGACTCAAACTTGGACACCTTGTACCAACTCTGCCTTGACCCACAGGTAACCCTTAGCATCCTTTCTGGCCTTAATTAGCTATCACAACTACAAGGCTCAAAAGTATTCCCCTAGCAGAAAGAGGAGCCAAGAAGCAGCAGTTTTCTAACAGGTGACAAGTGTCCTGCTTTGTCACCACCCAAATCATCCCCACACATTCTTCCACAACAGCACTGAGCCCATCTTTGCCAAGCCAGACAGGCTGGGGCTGCTTTCTACAGACAACAAAGCCTCAGAAAGTCAGAGCTGAACATCTGTTTCTCCACTCTTGGAGAGCAGCAAAAGAGTTGCAGGTTCCTCATACTTATTAGATGTTCCTCATCTTTTTCTCTTTTTTTTTTCCCCACCCACCAGCTTGGAAAACACTCCTCCAGCCTGGAGAGTTATTCAGTGTACTTTTCCTTCCCAGGGACAAAAAGGCACTTTAACAACATTACATCCAACACCAGCATAGCAGAGCTGATTCCTCTTTCATGCAGGTCTTGAACTAGAGTCAGGGAAGTCTTTCTTTCTCCTCTTTAATTCCTGTTGTCCAGACCCAACTCCTTCTTTTAGAGCTACACTCCATTCAGCAGTGAAATTTAGTCAGGGTCAGGAGATTTGACCAGTCTAAAACTAGGTTATGAGACTGCAAACTAAGTAGTTTTGCTGATGAATACATGGCTAGAAATGTTCCCCCCCCACACACACTTTGTTTTAGTGTTTTGGAAGAGGCTTAAATTAAACCAAAAAGTCATTTATTCTAGAAGAATGCCTGCAGGGGCCATAAAGCAATAGTGCCTTCATTCTGCTTGTATGTTCATTTGGATTGCTTTAATGCTTCTAATTACAGTGGTAACACTTCTCCCATTTGACAAGTCAGGAAGGCAATTTGGCTCAAGCAGGGAAGCTGGAGCATAGGTTATGGGAGATATACATCCCTTCCCTAAATGGCTTGCTCCTGCCAACTTGGAAAGCAAGGATGCTCTCCTTGGCATCCTGTTATTCCAGCCTATTCTTCCTTCCTTTGGGCTACTGATGGGCAAGTGTTGTCAATGACAATGAGAATGCTGCTAGTGCCACTTTTGGCGAGGAAACTTGGTGGGCATATCCTAGGAAATCAAGTGGAAAGGAATTGCAAAGAACAATCTCTGCTTTCCTTCCAAGATCATTTCAGTGTGTTCATTCAAAGTTCTCTACAGACAGCAGGCCCTGAGCCATTTATTCCTCTGCCTTATTACTATACCATTAGGAAAGGCTTCTTAATGTCTAACTAGATCTTCCTTCTGGTTAAGCCAATTACAGATTGTCCTATTCCTCCAGCACTGATTATTGCTTCAAAGCAGGTTAAGGCCAGCACAAATTGAACAGTAAAGCCTGGACTGGGAAGGAGGTAGCTAAAGACTGATCTTCATGTCCATATGGCTGAGAGATACAGCCCAAACCATTTTTTAGGTGTATAAAGTGCTAAAAACCTTCCCTATGGAAAATTCTAACCCAATTTCCTTCCATGGAAGAGAAGGATGGGAGGTTTCTGTAGAAACAGTGACCCCTTTCCCAAAGCCAGCATCTCCTCCAGCTGACAATCCTATTCCACATGTCCTTATACTACTTTGTGGAGAACAGCTTGAAGCAGAGCTAGCATCTTTATCTTTAAAGAGACCTCAGTGGATTGTCTTCCAGGAATTGGATGTGGCAAGAGTTTCTAGTCTCTCAGCTCCAAGAGAACAGTGCCCATGATTTAGGCTGGAAAAGGATTCTGTCACCATGATACTCACTGCTGAGCCAAGATAGATCATCTAAAAGAGCAACAAGGGCAAGTGAAGGGAAAAAACCCAACAAACACTGTTTCCTGCTTCATTCTCTAATACCTTCTTTGACTACATCCCAAGAAACTTGCCAGTGTGCATCTTGCTCTCTTCCACCCATCACCTTAGAAGCTCCCTCTGCTCCCAGGAAAGCACAGAGAGATCTGATTCCTGTAGGCATCAGCCTGCTCCTAGTTTTTCAGAGGCAGGTGGAGCTTGCTCTTGCCCAAGCCCTGCAGGTGAGCACCTACATGGAAGTTCAGCTAAATTAACCAAAGATGTGAAATGAATGCAGATAAATTCAAGCATGGGCATCTGGGGATAAAGGAACCACACAGAATTAAAGTTGGAAGAGACCTCTAAGCTGATCCAGTCCAACCATCCCTAGTACTCCCATACCACTAAGCCATGGCCCTAAGGAGAGCAGCTCAATGTTTCTTCAACCCCTGCAGGGATGGTGACTCCAGCATCTCCCTGGGCAGCCTGGGGCAAAACTGAACAACCCTTGCAGGGAAAAAATTCCTCTTTCTATCTAATCTAAACCTCCCCTGCTGCAACTTGAGGCCTTGAGGCAAGGAACCTTGCTTTGCTCTTGGTTAATTGTCAGCAGAGTGAAAGGAGGCAATTTTCCCTCTGGTTTTTGAGCACCCACACAGAGGTTTAATACACTTCAGACTTCTGCCCATTAACTCACACCTCACCTTCATTTATCTTGACTCCCTATGTAAACAAGCCCTCAGAGGTTCTGGGTTTTTTTTTTTCCTCTCTCTCATGTGACATTTCACTTTATCACAAAGTGAAATTGCTGGAGAAAACTATTTGCAGGGATTTTTTTCCCCCCTCAGTTGTGCCTGCAGTGACAGCTTGCTTGTGAATTGCTGTACAACTTCTCTCACTGCCTAAGTTTATCTGTTTTTTCTTCTTCTTCTTCTTCTTTAAGCCACCTACACTGGAAAAGCTTATAACTTACAAAGCAGCATGCCTCTGTTCAGCTGGTACAGTCTACAGGTGAGTTATGGAGGTGATCCAGAGAGGTTAACTGATGGGCTTTGGGTCACACAGGATATTTGCAGCTGAGCATAGAAATTGCCTCAATTCACAGAATGGTCAGGGTTGGAAGGGAGCTTCCAGTTCCTCCAGTGCCATGGGCAGGGACACCTGGCACTAGAGCAGCTTGCTCCCAGCCCCAGCCAGCCTGGCCTGCAACACTGCCAGGGCTGGGGCTGCCACCACCTCTCTGGACAACCTGGCACAGTGTCTCCTCACCCTCCTGGGCAACAACTTCTGCCTAACAGCCAACCTCAATCTCCCCTCCTCAAGCTTGGATCCATTCCCCCAGTCCTAGCACTCCCTGACATCCTAACAAGTCCTTCCCAAGCTCTCTTGTAGCTCCTGCAGATCCTGGAAGGCCACAAGAAGGTCTCCTTGGAGCCTTCTCTTCTCCAAACTGAAACCAGGCCTCTTTTGCCCCTGGAAATGTCCTTTCTCCTCCCCTCACTGGAGTTTTCCTCATTAGAAGTAGTCATCAAGCTTCTTGAAACCTCAGTCTCATGACAGTTGTAGAGGGAAGCAAAAAGAGAGAAATTACTGCCATCTGCATGAGTCTTGTGCAGGGACAAATCTTTCCCTCTCTCTCCTCCTTTTCCTCCATTCCCCCCTTTTAGTTGAGAGCAGCAGGAGACCTTCCCATTAAGATCCTGAACCCATCACAGTGGGAAGAGACAAAAGCAGAGTGAGGAGGGAGGTGATGGAGGCTGAGACAATGTATTTTTAGGCATTTCAATGAATTATGGAGAGGTGAAGTTGATAATTTATTGAAGAAGGCAAACGGGGGACTCTATGTAAATGTTTTCAGATGAATAATTAATGTGGCTTTCTAGCATCAGGGGGTCTTTAATTAAAGCCTCTGTTAAACAAGGCAAAGCAGACAGGCCCATCTCCTTGCAGCAGCTAATTGCACCTTTCCCCATGCACAGCTACAAGTCAGAGAGGAAGCATCATTTGCATCCATAAAGAAGGACAGATCCTACATAGGGTGAGTGACAGGAGGCTGTGGGGACCAGCTCAGTGACCCCAGGGCTGAGGTGGTTTGGAGCACACTTTAAATGAGCTTGGCAGAAAGGCCAAGGAGGCACAGCAGCTACAAAGCTTTGACGAATGCAGAAAGCCACTCACAAGTGCCTGTGGATTACAGCTTCTTCAAGAGGGACCTACTGACAGGGTTAGCAGGGTCTTGCTGTCACTGTGTGAGAGATTTGCCTGCCAGAAGCCAGTCCCACACCATGCTTGCCTCCCTGTCCCATGGCAAAGGATGGGTTCACAGCAGAGGGGAGCACAGCCTTAAGGATGAAGGGACAAATCTGTGCCTTCCACTATCCAGCTGCTGTCCTCATCACCAGCATCCTCCCTAGGCATCAAGTGGACTTCATGCTTGGACTCTCCCTTCCTTCAGAAGGAGGATGGGATGAAGGTTCCCTGTGGTCTTCAGTCAGAACAGAGCATCCCTTCCCACTGGTGCTAAAGTGATGGTGAGGCAAAACTGAAGCCTTCTCCCTCAGAAGGGTAGGCTAAACAGGTTCCCAAAGCAAACATTTACTAGCTTCTGTGTTTGGAACCTTTCTTTCCTGCAATGACAAGGCTGAAAGAGACCTCAAAGGCTTAGCTAGCCCATGTCAGTGAGCTTTGCACAACCTGCTACAGGTGTTCCCTCACTTTCTGAAGCCACACTTGAGGCACTCCCTTTGGGCACTGAGCAAAAGACAACTCAGGAGAGCATCCCCTCCAGAAAGGTCTCTCTGTTCTCCATGAACACTTCAGCTTTCAGCAAAGGACCAAATCCTTAGCACTGTGAGCATCCCTTTTCTGTTTGCCCACACCAACTCTCTTGGCAGGGCTCACATGCTCCTGCCAGCTCCAGGAAGGTTTACTGCTGGGTTTTGGGGAGGCAAGCACTGCAAGAAGGTCTGGAGAGGATGCACTGGGAGCCCCAGGCAGCAGCTATGAGGCTCTGCTGCTCTCTGCTGGGAAATGTGGGCAGAGCTCTACCAAGGAGCTGGGTTTGCCAGCATGGCTTGGTCTCTGCACACAAACTCTTCAGAGCTGCCTCTATGAAAGCAAGGAGCTTGGTGCAATCTTCTCCTCAACACTGCTGCTCTAAGAGCAGTTTGGGTACAAGTCAGCAGCTCCAGCTTACCTCTCTTCCCACTCTCTGCCTCAGGCAGGAGAGGAAATGGCTTCAAGTTGCACCACGGGAGGTTTAGATTGGATATAAGGAGGAATTTCTTCCCTGAAAGGGTTGTTCAGTCTTGGCCCAGGCTGCCCAGGGAGGTGCTGGAGTCACCATCCCTGCAGGGGTTGAAGAAACATCTAGCTGCTCTCCTTAGGGCCATGGCTTAGTTGTATGGGAGTACTAGGGATGCTTGGACTTGGTGAACTTAGAGATCTCTTCCAAGCTTCCTGATTCTGGGATTCTCCACATTGCTGCTCTGCACCTGCATCTCTTCTCCTCCTAGCTTGTAATACACTTGCTCTCTCAAACCCTCCCTGGATGGAGGGCAGAGCGATTAGCTCACTACACAGGTAAGGAACCAACACTCAGGGCAACTGCATGACCCACACAGAGTCACAGGTCAGCAGGTTATATCTCTCCAAGGATGCCAGGCTTTTCCTCACAGCCTGTTTTTTTGGATCCCTGCTCTGTGTCACAGAGTTGCTCTTTGCTCACCAGACCTCAGGCCAGTTTTAAGTACATCTAGCTAGAGATATGCAAAACCACAGGCCAAGAGAGCCTCAGGGCCAAAGGGAAGCACAAGGCCACAACCTCAGGTATCAACTGGGCTGCAGCAGCCTGGTGGATGAGGTGAGCTCATCTCTCAGCCTGGGAGAAAGCCTAAGGCCAGCACAGAGAGGACTGAATTCCCCAGCCTGCTGCTGACCAGAAATCTCTGCCCCTTTAAGCAATGATATTTAATGTTCTGATGTGTTTCATCTCATGCATCTCATTATATAGTAGCAGCTGAGGTGGCAGGAGTTTAAGACAGCCATATGCAGGATGGGGTTATTATATATATATATATGTAATATATATATAATTACAGCTCAATAAAAGAAGAAGAAATATTCAAAGCAAACAGACTGTGGCAAGGGATTTGTTCCAACTCTTCACTGCAGACTTGCAAGAAACCAATCCAAGAGGCTCAGGAGTGGTTTGAGCATAATTTATTAACCCAAAAGGGGCTGCATTGTTAACCAAGGTTATTTATAGTGAAGAGCTCAACCATCTCCACTGAACAACTGTGATATTGCAGGGGCAAAGGCAATGAGTAACTACACAGCTAGCACAAAACCAGCAGCAGATCTTTGTTACAGCTGTTAGAAGAAGTGTCCCCAGGAGACAGGCACTGAATCTCTAATGGCTATCTTATTTCTCTGACAATTTATTTCTGTTTTAACTTCACAGCAGGAATGATAGCCACAGTTACACAGTGCCTCCCAATAAAGGAGCCTAGTGCTGGATCTGCAGCTGGTGCTTTCTTCTTTATTTCAGAGCCTTTAAGTTCCAGCCTTAGCATATGGTGCCATATAAATAATGATATAATAATATGGGTTTTGTTTTCCATGTGCCTGGATAGAATGGAAAAAAAAAAAAAAGCCATGTGATTTATGGTCCAGGAGCATTGTATTTAAGGCATTCTTTTGCTCAAAGTTTTTAATGCATTTAAAAATGCATCTTCTGCTTTCTGTAATCTCTGCTTTTGAAAGAATAAACAGAGCAGTGATGTTTATTTATTGGAGTCATTCATCTTAACTGCCTTGTGCAAAATCCTAGCTTTCCAGTCCCAGCAGCCAGATCCCTGCAGTAGGCAGTGGGGCTGGAAGAGGAGAGATCTGCTGGTTACCAATGAGGCACAGATGAAAGGAAGAGATGAGGCTGGAGATTTACCCACAGCAGGATGCTATTGGAAGCTAGCAGGCAGCTGAAAGCTGTTTAGTCCTGTCTAGTAAAGGATGGAGAGGAGAAACCCATGGGAGAAGTTCATGCAGTGGAGAAAGCACTACTGGGATGGCTCAGCACACAACTACCTAGACACACAGATGCCTACCACAGTGAAAACCATAACTGCAGTTACTAGATCAAACATTCCCCCCTGAAGCATGACAAGGATGTAACAGTTTACAGCTTTCCTTTCAGACCCTCAATAAACTACCTCTGTGAGCATCAGAGCTGTGCAGTGCTATCTTCCTGCTCCTAACTCACACCTCAGCTCTTTCTGGACATTGCTAGCCAAAACAAACCAGGCAATGTTCTGCCTACAAGCTTAAACCTTCTCCATTGGTTCACAGCTCCTAGAGGAAACATGTCAAGGTCCTCAAATCAAAGACTGACAATCTCTAGTACCAGACAGTATGTTCTATCCTTCCTCATCATGTTATATGAGCATCATCAGGGGAGTCTGAAGAAGTTAGAGAAATCTTCCTAAGAGTTCACCCTAGCAACTGCCTAAGATCCTACAACAGTTTTACAGATTTTACTCAGCATATTTCAAGGTCTTTCCAAGTGAATACAGACCAAAAAAAGGCCAGACCTCAAAAACCCATGCTTCCCAAAACCATTGCAGCCACACAGGAAGGTGGGAAAGGCAAGATGGGCTCAGAGGAGTTGAGTAAGGACCTGGCATCTCATGATGCTCAAAGAGCAGAGCTCCAGTACAAGATGATCTGAGTGGTCAACGTGGCTGAGGATATGGACAACAATGTCATGAACCTAGCTCTGGAACAGTGGGGAAACTGCTGCTTTTATAAGGGCAACAGCGTAACTTGAAAAACACATACAAACTGATCTGGAAGTGACATTTGTTAGTTTAACACAGGTTTTGAAGCCCTATATCTCCCTCCTTCTCACCCCTCATCAATCCCCATGGCAGTCGCAGGCACTCCTGTTGCAATCCCAGCTCTTGTCATGCTAGAGCATGAACCAAAGTATCTCAGAAGCTGGTTACTGTGGTTACCCAGCACAGCTTTTATCTTTATTCCTTTCATCTCCTCTTTGGGGGGAACTAGCAATCTGTTTATTTGCTTTTTCTAATGAAGTTCCTCACGCAGCACACCAACTGTCAAGAGCTGTGCAAAACTGAGAAAGCACCTCCCACATCAATGAGCATGTAAATATTTCTCAGTGCTCTACTACATACTTCCTTGCTTCTCTTTACAAGCTATTTGACATGTCCTTTTCCATCTCAAACCCTTTGTGTGCAGCTTGTCTCTGCCCTTCTCCTCCAGCACTCCTCACCACCGTGATGCTTACTAACAAGGCCAAGATCAAATGGCTACCCTGGGCTTTCTTGCATCCTTTATAAGACCATTGTAAGGCCAAACTGTTGAAATAAAGATTTAACTGTATCCTAGTTATGAAGGGAATGAGAGAAAGGTAGTGCACAGGTAAACATATTCTCTTAGAAGCCTTACATGATTGTGAGATGGTAATAGAAACACATAACACCATGAGAAAGGGATAAGTTGGAAAGTCTGCCAGGTAACTAGAAATAAGCCAAGAGGAAATGGCCTCAAGTTGCACCAGGAGAGGTTCAGGTTAGATATTAGGAGAAATTTCTTTGCTGAAAGAGTGATTAAGCATTGGAACAAGCTCCCCGGGGGAAGTGGTAGAATCACTATCCCTGGAAGTGTTTAAGAAACATTGCTCTCCTCAGGGCCATGGTTTAGTGGTGTGGGAGTGCTAGGGATGGTTGGCCTTGATGAGCTTAGAGGTCTCTTCTAATCTTAATGATGCTAGAGGTGTTCAAATGTACACGTGGCACTTTGCAACATGGTTTACGGGGCATGCTGGTGTTGGGTCAACAACAGGACTTGAGAATCTTAGAGGTCTTCTCCAAACTAAACAATTCTATGATTCTATGCCACTGGAACTCACACTGAAGTGACTCAGCTCCCTGTTGATGAAAAGGCTGGTGGCACGCTGAGCAACAGCCAAGCCCCACACCCTTCCCTCTGCCCAGGGACCCCTGGCTTCCACCAGTCAGTGGGAGACCTCCCCCAGAGGACCAAGCTGCTGTGGGGACAGCGAGAGGTCGGAAGGGAAAGCCACCAGGATGAGGATCACGATCACTTACCAGCACGGCGCTTCCCGCCCTGCGCCATGCTGGCGGCGCGGCAATGACGTGCCCGCGGTGGCGCTGCCTGAGGGGACAAGGGGCGGTGTGGCAGTGGTTTCCGCGGCAACCTCCGCCGAGTCTTCCGCTTCTCCTCCAACGCCCACGGCCGGCGCCGGTGGAAGGTGAAGCACAACCGTGCTCTGCTATGGAGCCTCGCGGGCTGGTGAGGGAGAGCGGTGGCGCCAGCCCCGCCTTTAGCTCCAGGCGTAGTCCCGCGCACCCCCAGCCCCATCCCTGCTTGCTGCGCCTCAAGCCCGCGCACCTCCGCCGCTTTCTCCCCCCGCAGTGAAGCGTCCTGCACCCCTATATGTCCAGCCCCTAGGCACAACAGTCCCCTCCTCAATTACAGACGTGGAGCTAATGGAGCAGGTGCAGACGAGGCCACGGGAATGGTCAGGGGGCGGGAACACCTCTGCTATGAGGACAGGCTGAGGGAGCTGGCATTGTTCAGCCTGGACAAGAGAAGACTTCGGGGTGAGCTACTAGTGACCTTCCAGGACCTAAAGGGAACTTCCAAGAAGGCTGGAAAGGGCCTGTTTGCAAAGGCCTGCAGTGAAAGGACAAGGGGCAGTGGTTTTAAATTGGAGAAGAGTAGATTTAAACTGGATATTAGAAAGAAGTTCCTCCCCACAAGGATGGTGGAACACTGGCTCAGGTTGCGCAGGGAGGTGGTTGAGTTCCCATCCCTGGAGGCATTGCAGGTGAGGCTTGCCAGGGCTCTGGGCAAGCTGATCTAGTTGGGGATGTCCTTGGCCACTGCAGGGGGATTGGACTAGATGAGCTCCAGAGGTCCCTTCCAACCCAAACCATGCTAGGATTCTACAATTCCAGCCTCCCACAGCATCCTGCTCCAGGCAATGGATGCAGCTCCACCTGGGATCCCCCAAAGCTGTGAGAAGCTGCCATGGCTTCAGCCTCCTGTGCTGCCCCAGGCAATTTGGGGATGAGGGGGAGAAAGGAGGCAGGATCTCAGCCTGAATTCAGTCACAGGACTAGGGATGGGAGCATGAGGCATGGATACAGCATAGTCCCCAGCCAGCTGCTCAAGGGGGAGATGGGTAAAGCCTCCCCACATTTCAGCTGCTTGCTGTCAAGGAGCAAGACCAAGGCTGTGCCAAGCAGCAAGACAAGCCAGGAGCTGAAGGCAACTACAGCATAGGTAGGGCAGTGTCCTCAGCACTTGGGCAGGGTGCTGATAAAAGGGCTCACCAACACTCCCAGACAAGGCAAGGTGATTAATCAGGTCTAGGATCCATCCAAGGAACTTCCAGACAGAGACAAAACTATCTACTTCCCTGGGGTTGAGTACCTGTTGTTGAATTGCCTGTGTCCAGGGAAAACTCACATGAGATTGGATCACCTATAGGGGATACTGCCAGCTCTCAAAAATCAAGATGTACATGTCTATCTCTGCACAGGCTGGTGGTAAATCACCTGGGACATCACCAACTACAGTCAAGCCAACAGAGAGTCCTCATGAAACACTGGAGCAGCAGCCAAAGGTGTATGAAGACCCCTTTGAAGTCTCCATTAAGTACATGGACAAACATAACATCATGCAGATATTTCAGGTGAAATCTCTTTCCCTTCTCCTTCCAGAGGCTTACTTCAGAAGCTGGGCCTAAAGTTAGCTTGGACCAAATGAGCCATTCCCCAGGTCTCTCTTTGTCCTGTGCTTCCTTAAGTGTAAACTTCAGAAAAGCAGTAGGAAAAGATCCTTGATCATCTTTGGGGATTGAAAGAAATGCTTGCATTTGAAAATACAGCTAGTGTTGGAGCAGAAAGTGCAGCCACTCCTCCACCCAAGGATCAATGGTTCTTTCCTCCTATCTGTCTCTCTCTCTCTCTCAGGAGATCACAGAAAAACTGGTGTATGAGAAGCCTGATGACCCTTTGCAGTTCATTTTGATGGAGGTATGGTGTCCATGATTATTTCTCTCACTGCAGCTCTGCTCACTTGGGAGGAGGAGAAGCACAGGCCAGCAGCAGAGTGCACATGCTCTAAAAGGAGAGGAAAGAGAGGTATGGGAGGGTGGATCTATGGAAGAGCTGGGTGTGGGGGGAGAATGGGGGAGATGTGCCCTGCAGGACAGTAATCTGAAAGATAAGGGAAACTTAGGGATGGAGACAGGGCCCTTCTGTAGTCCTGTGACCCTTCCCCAGCTCCTTCTATTCCACAGTGAGAGGGAACACCTTTCCTGCCCATACAGCCCTGTTTAGGAGAGCAATCTCTGCTGATCCTGCAGGATATTATAACACAGGTAACTCAAAGTCAGTGGAGCTGGGCAATAGTTTGGGAGTGAGTTAGAAGTGTAGGGATCTCCCTGGGGAAAGGAGGAGGTTAGAAAGAGAACAGACAGAGAAAGAGAGAGACTTTCCTTTCACTGCCCTCTAGTCAGTCAGGGGAAGTACCACCAGAACCTACAGAGGAACAACAAGCTTAATTCTGGGTATCAGTGCTATGGAAATAGGCTCCCAAATTACTCTTTTCCTTTTTCCACAGGTGCAGTCCATGATAAATGCCAGGCAGGCAGGACTGCAGGGATAATGAAGAACAAAGATGCTGAGGTGTTTCTGGAAGAAGGGCTGCCCACTCCTTTTGGCCCCTGCTGCCCTTGCTATTATGGCCTTGCATGGGGCCTTCACATCACCATGGCTTTGTAGGCATCAGCAGTAACTTGCAACAGGTCTGCTTGTACCTCTGTTTCCTGCTTTTTCTCTTCTATATGCTTGTGGGGCTTTAAATCCTGCAACCAAATGTTGTCTGGGATGCCCAAACTCAAACCTGGCAGTGTGCATGGAGCTGCATGCCCATCTGGCACAGCTGGAAGAGGCAGCCCTGCTGAACTCCTCTGTAGTCTCTGCATCCAAAGGCATAAATCCCACACTTAAACCACTTTTCTGTGCAGAGAAACCTCACAGCTCAGATAATGCAAGCACAAAAGCAAATAAGCAGCCCTAGACAGCCCACAGCCCTGTCTTTTTTCATGCTGCATTTGTGGCTTGCTCTTTCCAACTATGCAGAAGCATCTTTGAGGAGTTTGGTCTGGGGCTTTCCTGCTACCCCCAGAGCTGTTTCTCTGCCTCTTCCACACATTGGCTTGTAGCTGTCTCACCCTTAACCATCCCTGCTGGGTTCTGGTCAAGCTCCTTTTTGGGCTTGTCCTGCTTCTATCATTGCAAGTAGAGTATATGTTTGATAAAAAGAAGGATAAAGCAACAGTTGCATGCATCCTCTTTGACTTTAGAAGACCTTATCCCTTAGGAATGTGGGAGGTGAATAAAATTAAACCAACCCAAAGCAAGCCCTAGCAATTCAGAGGCAAGGTGCACTTTGCAAACACATCATTGGAGCTGCTTTAGAGTCTCAGAACACTTAGACTCCTCATTTTCATCCTACCCAAGTGTCTGCTTCCACCTTGCAAGGAAAAGTTTGTCTTTCTTTGCTGTTGTCTCTTTCCTGAAGACTATTGAAAATGTGCAGCAGAGCAGAAGTTATTTTGGCTTTGTTTCAGGTCTGTGTACAGTAGATGCCAGAAAATGTTTTGTCACTACAGACTTCTTCCCTGAAGATGGAGATGTTGGCATTGATGTCTTTGACTCTGACAGGCTTGCAGTGCTTTTGGGTTCAGCTTGAGCTGTGAATATCCTAGGTTTCCATCATTTGGGTGTTATATTTTGTTCTTTTTTTTTTTTTTTACTTACTAAGAACTTCTGAATTGTAATTTGTTCTCCCTTAACTTCAGGTCAGCATTTAGATGCTCTCCTCAGGGCCATGGTTTAGTGCTAGGTATGGCTGGACTTCATGATCTTAGAAGTCTCTTCCAACCTTCATGATTCTGTGTGATTCAAGGAGTTATGCAAGGAAAGATCCTTCCTTTCTCTTTATACATTAGTGAACCACTGCTGTGTTTGTGTGTGTGAAGGGAGAAAAGTCGGATTTAAAATGGATACATGTTTCAGTCTTAATTCCACAGTGACTATCCATTTTCCAGCCTTTCTTTCCCAAACCATTAGATGTGTTTCTTCTTCCTAAGTGAACATTTATCAACATGTCATGAAATCTCTTGCCTTGGTTGCTTTAATGGAACTAGCAGGTCACCAAAACTCTTCCATATAAGTCCTGACAAGATGCTAGTCACAGTCTACTTGAATGTCCTCCAGTAGTGTGCTTAGCAACATGACTAAGAACTGCTGTTTATTCTTTCTCCTCTCCAGGAGGGAGATGCTTGTGCACTCAAGTGCATGACATTGAAAAGGGTGTTTAATTTTGTTACCCACACCGGTGTGTTGCTGTGTGCTTCAAAGCAATAGAGAGAGGTCATAGAGTGGAAGGTGGAGAGGTTGGAGGTAGTTTGTAGTTCCCAAGGGTGTTTCCTCCCTAGTGTGAGCTGGGCACTGAGAAAACATAGTGTTCTCATGGATGAGACTTTCTGAAGCATGACAGCCACTTCAGCTGCCAAATAGTAAGGTGCCCAAAGCATTTTGCAGAATCACAGAATCTTAGAGGTTGGAAGGGCCCTAGAAAGATCATCTAGTGCAACCCCCCTGCCAGAGCAGGATCACCTAGACCAGCTCACACAGCAATGTGTCCAGGCAGCTCTGCAATGGCTCCAGACAAGGAGACTCCACAGCCTCCTGGGCAGCCTGGGCCAGTGCTCTGGCACCTGAACTGCAAACAAGTTTCTCCTCAGCTTAATACTAAAGCTCCTGTGCTCCAACTTGCTCCCATTCCCTCTTGTCCTACCATTGGATGCCATGNCTCCAAGCTTGGGATCATATTTTGGTGGTGAACCTTGTCTTCTCCCAGAAGCAGGATGGGGAGGGGCCAACCAGAAAGAAATTGTACACCTTGAAAGAAGAACTGACACCTTGAACTAGGTGTCTTGGATCAAAAGAAAAGACTTTCTGACATCTCCACCCAGAGCTGAAAATTACTCAGGTGTCCCAAGCAATACTAAAGTTGCCTGTGTTCTGCCTCTAACCAATTAAGTAAACAAAAAAAGATATAATTACTGATGAAAGCTCCTTTGAAAAGGTCCCACAGGCTCTGCTCTGCTTCTTAGTTAGTTAGGAAGGCAAAAGTAGAAGAGTTCTTGAATGGCCAGCTGCTTGGGGCATGAGCCATTTCATTGTGACTCACTGGATATGAATCATTCCTCCATTAACATCAACTGGAAAATGCTTTAATGCCACTGATTTCTGCTCTCAGCCTTTCACAATCACATCACACTGGAAGTAAGTACCATCAACTATTCAAGGCTGAAATGGAAGGAATTAAATCCTGGCTAAAGCCTGACAAAGAGAGTTCAAGCTGAAGAACTGAGAGTATGGGAGTGCCTTTAAGGTAAATATCCCATTGGGAATCACCTTACTGACTAAGAGACAGGATCCATAGTAGGATTAAGGGCATATTGCTGCCTCATGGGCATCCTCCTAGCCACCAGCACTCCTAGAGCTTTTTCCCCAGGGCTGTTCTCCAGCAGGTCAGTTCCCAGTCTGGACTGATCCATGGGCTTGTTCTTTCCCACTTTACACTTCCCCTTGTTAAATTTCATTCAGTCTCTCCCTGCCCATGTCTCTAGCCTGTCCAGGTCACTCTGGATGGCAGCACAGCTCCAAGCTTGGGATCATCCCCAAACTTGCTGAGGGAACACTCTCTCCCTTCATCCAAATCAACCTTCATCCAGGGACAGGACTCTGGATGGGAGAAGCTCAGCCTGTTGTTGGAAGGAACAATTCCCTACTTTTTGCTCTGTTACATGTTTAAAGAGACATGCAAGGCCCAGCACAGCTGTAGATAGAATTACTTCTCCTAGTTTTCTTTCCTAGACCTCTCAGAAGTTGCCATGAGAGGGCAGCACAGACCAGCTGAGCCTTCCCTAAAGGCTATGAAGTGGCAGGGAGTAACACAAAACTCCTTGTCCAGCTACAACTGGAGCACAGGGTGGTAAAACACTGCAAGAGCTTGCCCAGAGAGGTGGTAGATGCCCCATCCCTGGCTTTGTTCAAGGTCAGGTTAGGTGTACCTCTGAGCAACCTGATCTGGTTTAAGCTTTTCCTGATGACCTTTAAGGGTCTCTTCCCACCCAAAGCATTCTAAAGACTAGATGACCCAAAGCACAGCTCCATCCTTTTCCCACTCAGGTCCAGGACTGACTGGGTCAAACCCCAGGCACACCACAGGGTCTGAATCTCCCAGACTTCTCAGGGAAGGTTCTAGGTAGCTCCTGAAACCTCAAAAAACCCCCAGACTTTCAGAGGAAAACTATTGGACAATGGCCACACTTCTATCAAAGCAATGGGTTGGTGTGAGGCATCAACCACACCCTTGCCAAGGCAGAGGTTGTCACCTCAGGGACACTTAGAAACTCACCCAGGGCATGCAAGCTATTTATTTCCATCCCAGTGACACCACAGCAGCCAACACCCCTCTGCTAGTCTCTTTTCCCTTCCTCCTCCTGCCAACAATCTCATGATGCAGCTTTAACTTGACTCTCCTCTTTTCTCTTGGCTGCTCCAGGCCTCTGGCAAGGTGGATGGTGCTGAGAGAAATCAGCTGTATACTCACAGCACTTTGGCTTACAGCTTGTGGGAAACCAGATAGGGACAGGCAACTGTGTGTAGATGGCAGTGCTCCACTGTCCCAGCCTCCTAGATCAGCAGCAGCTAATGCAGAAGCAGCAAGCAGGATGGATTGGGGAGAAATGAGCCCCAAACACCTTTGCAACATGAATGCCACTCTTGAAGGGCTTGGGAGGAGAACCAGGGCAGGGCTTGATCTCAGCTCTCCCCCACCCCAGGCTCCTCTGTGCTTGTTTTCTGCTCTCTGCCTGTACTAAAATGTGACCTATAGATTACTGGAAGGCCCAAGGAGATCAGCATCTCCAAGGTGTAGATATTTTGGTCTGGGTTTTCCTTTGTAGCAATTAGCCTCAGGCCTGTGGTATGAATTGCCTTCATAGGCAGCAGAGTAAAAGAGGAAGAGTTAGAGCCCAAATCTCTCTCTGTGTGTACAAGAAGGTACCCTGGGGGTCTTCTTTATTAACAGGAGGAGCGGCTAAGAGAGATTAGGCTTTAGAAACATGTTTCTGTGAGCCCACTGAGGAAGGGAGCCACAGCAGCTAGCCTCACTGGTAGCAGTGGGGTACTGAGATATCATTTCTTACATATCCTAATTTCACTAGGAGCACTAACCCAAAACACCCTCTGGAAGCAGTTTCCACTTCTTTACCAGACAGAGAAGTTTGTTCCTTTCTGCTTGCACATTAGGAGAGGAAACTACATTGTGCTACGTTCACATTTGGACTCAATGATCTGAAAGGTCTTTTCCAACCTCAATGATTCTCTCTCTTCTGAAAGGCTCAAAGTAGAGATTTTTCAAGCCAAACACATTGGGCTTTATGCAAACAGCCAGAACTGCAAGTCTGAACACTAAAATCCAGCCATGACTATAAGCTCATGAATAAAACTACCCAAAGGAGTTGCTTGCTGCATTCCACATCACACTGAACACACACATCCAGATCTGCTTTTTAGTCTCTGTGTTTACAGGCTCAGCTGGAGTGGAGCTGCAACAAGCTGATGCTTTAGCCTAACTCACTCTGAATTAGCCCATGGTGGTGGCTAATGCTCTGCCATTTGTCTCCCCACACTCAGCACTGTTTGGTAAACAATCTCAGGGCCAGAGTTTGCTCTCCTCTGATCTCCCTAGGTAGTGTTCACTTCTTTATTCACTGCACCCCACAGTTAGAGGGATAGAAGTGACCATAAAAGGGTGCAAAATCATAGCAGAAAGGAGGAGGCAGCTGGAGCCAAAGCCATGAGAGGGTTAGGGAGGCAAAAGGCAAGGCTGGCATGAGGCCAGGCCAGCTGCAAACCCCAGGGGCACAGTGGACATCTCTCCCCCATAAACTGCATCCTCATTCCCCATGGAGATGCACTGAGCAGAGGAATTCCCTTCTGCTGGCTCCTAGCCATGGCACGTGGAGGGTTTGGGAAGCAGGCACAAGCCTCAAACCCAAATCTGTCTTGAAGAAAGGAAGATTGAGCTGTGGATTGGGAAGCAGCTGCTCACAGCCCTTCCAGGAATGTGGGAGCAAAGCTGGGCAGCAGCAATTGGAGCTGGGGCAGATGGTGGCAGTGCCCTCAAGGGGAGCTTGCTGACCCAGGCAGTGAACTCAGAACTCTGCTGGGAAAGGAGGGAGCTCCTCTGCTGATGGGCAGTGTTTTGGGAATGCTGTGCAGCAGGGATGCTTGGCTTTTTTTGCAGTGCTGCCATTCACTGGAGGGACAATCATCAACAAAATCCCCTTCCCTGGGACTAACAGAGTGTACCAAACACCACAAAAAGCACAAACAAACATGCAAAATCCCTATCCCAACTCTCTTGCTCCCAATACTAAATTTCTCTCTAGATAGCACAAAAAATATTCTTACCCACTCAACCAGACCAACAACAAGCTTTAGCAGCCAAATGCTGATGACATTTGGGGAGGGACTGGTCTGTTCTCCCTAGTGGAGAGTGATAGGACAAGGGGAAATGGATGAAAATTGCCCCAGGGGAGGTTGAGGCTAGACATTAGGAGGAATTTCTTTGCTGCAAGGGTTGTGAGCCATTGGAACAGGCTGCCCAGGGAGGTGCTGGAGTCCCCATCCCTGGAGGTGTTGAAGAGCCAGGTGGATGTTGCATTGGGAGGCATCATTTAGCAGGTTGCTAGGGCTAGGACAAAGGCTGCACTGATGATCTCCAAGGTCTCTTCCAGCTGGAACTGTTCTATGACAGCTGGGGATTGAACACCACCCTCCCCAGCCTTACCAGCCCAAAGGAAAACTCACACTAACACCCTTCTGCAGCTTCCTGGCCAAGGTGATGAAGCAGCAAGAGCTCAGCTGCATCAGAGCTCTCTCCCAACAGCACTGATGACTGGCAAGAACATGGATTTCCCTACTTGCTTCTCCTCTCTTTTCTTTCCTCATCTTTTTTCAAACTAGCTTGCTACCTCTTCTCTCCTCCAGAGTGAGATGTGATGGAGCTAGCACAGCAAGGTTTGTGTCTAACCACTGCCTGGTGTCTTCACAGAGTCATAAAGGTTGGAAGAGACCTCTAAGCTCATCAAGCCCAACCATACCTAGCACTCCCATACCACTAACCCATTACCCTGAGTAGCACATCTAGATGTTTCTTAACCCTCTCCAGGGATGGAGACTCCAGCACCTCCCTGGGCAGCCTGGGCCAAGACTCAACAACCCTTTCAGGGAAGAAATTCCTCCTGACATCCAATCTGGGATGATCTTAGAGGTTTCTTCCAACCTTTGTGATTCTGTGAATGGAATGGAATTCTTGTACTGGAATGGGTGAGGGAGAGGAAAGTGAAGGATACTCTTTATCTATTGTGCTCCTCAGCCCCTCTCAGTTCTTCACAGGCCAATTAGTATATATTTCTTTGTTTGTGCTCAATCATAATAAGACTGCAAGTGATCAAAACCCAGAGGGGACAAGGCAATACAATAATCTCTCCTCATGTTATCCACATGATAACTCTTACAGAGTAGCCAACACCTACACTTATCATAGAATCACAGAACAGTTACAGCTGGAAGAGACCTTGAAGATCATTAAGTCCAGCCTTTGTCCTAGCCCTCTACTTCCAAAGCCAATCCCAAGCTAAATAAAATTAAGAGGGCTCCAACCCAAATCACTGTTTGTTTTCTCTTTGCAACATAAATAAAACCATTCAAGTCCATTTCCTCTCCTGTTCTAGTCACATCCTTCTCACCCTCATGTTCAAACAGCAGCCCAGCAATCCTAACATTGTTATATCCAGCCTTCCAGCTTGCCCATCCTCTCTCCAGCTCAGGTATCTCCTAGAAATGAGTCATTTTATCCACCCTTTTGAGAGCAGAAATGACAGAAATGCTTCCCAGCACGGTGGCATTCCGATATCATCTAAGAATCACAGAGACACCCTCCAGCCCCAGGAGGACTGGAGAACAGGTTTGGCTAGAAAATCCTCATGTGATGGGCACCCTACCAATCACACAGCACTTTCCTCAAGCAACCTGGCCTCTTTAAAGCTCCAGGGGAGGGGGGGAGAAAAGGGACTACTTGTTCAGCTTTGCAGGTGGGATTTCTGCTGAGGAACATCACCAGGAGAGAAGGGTGAGTGCTTGGCTTGGGGCAGCATCTTCATGAGGCAACAAGTGCCTGGTAGGAGGAAAGGAAGCTTTTCTATCCCTGGGCTGTGTTTAAGTTGTGGGAGTTTGGTACCTGGATGAGGTTAACTGCAGAAAGATTATGAAGGAGTTCAATTTGCTGACCTCAGGCTGTGTCTTCTCCAGGGCTCTCTTCTTTTGTTTCATGTGGGGGTTTTTCCTCCTAAAAACTGGGGAGGGCATCATGAAATCTGCTGCAGGTTTAGCTGTTACAATAAATAAATAAAAAGATAGATAGATAGATAGATAGGTAGGAGGGTAGGTAGGTGGGTAGTTAGGTAGATAGGAGGGAAGGTAGGTGGGTAGGTAGGAGAGTAGGTAGATAAGAGGGTAGGAGAGTAGGTAGGTAGGTAGGTAGATAAGAGGGTAGGAGAGTAGGTAGGTAGGTAGGTAGATAAGAGGGTAGGAGAGTAGGTAGGTAGGTAGGTAGATAAGAGGGTAGGAGAGTAGGTAGGTAGGTAGATAAGAGGGTAGGAGAGTAGGTAGGTAGGTAGATAGGAAGATAGGTAGATGGGAGTTTAGGAGGGTAGGTAGGTAACTAGATGGGGGTAGGTAGGTAGATAGGAGGGTAGGTAGGTGGATAGATAGGCAGATATGTAGATAGGAGGATAGGTAGGTAGATAGGAGGGTAGGAGGCTAGGTAGTTAGATAGATAGGTAGATATTAGGGTAGGTAGATAGGAGGGTAGGAGGTTGGGCAGGTAGATAGATAGGCAGGTAGATAGATAGATAGAAAGAACAGTTGTTGCAGAGAAAGAGGAACCCTATAATTCCTCCTCCCTTGTGAAAATAGGAAAGGCAAAAAAACCCCAACACCCTTCTTATTTGGGCTGTGCTGAACTAATGAGGGTGAGAGGAAAAACCTCCCTCCCAGCTCTATTTCCTAGGTAATTATGCTTGATGCTGATTTAGCAGCCACTCCACTCTTCACACAGGCTTCATTTCAGAGCAACCTCTCTCAAAAGGAAACTTAATTAGTCTCTGACCCCTGCCTGATGCTGAGCTTTGGTTTGGCTTTAATTTGCTTGCCTGGTAGCACAAAATAACTGCCTGGTTCTTCCTTTCCTTAGTGTGGTTGAGTCCTGGCACACAAGCTGTTCTCTGCTGGAGGTGGTTGCATTTTTTAGGGCAGGTGAGGTGATGGGGAAAATGCAGCAGGGCAGCAGGAGCCTGTGTGGGTTTGTGTGTGCTGGATGGGGTTTGATTGAATAGAAGTGACTGGAGGCTGAATTGACACTTTGTATAAGCATTTGGCTTCTTGCAGCAGAGTTCCAGTGATTCCTCAATAACTTCCTTCAGTGCATCCTCTTTAAAACTGAGTAACTCTGAAGAGAACCCAAATGCCTTCTTTTTGAGCCCTTTAGGGGCTAAATTCTCTGCTAAAACCAACTGGGGAAAAAAAAAAGTAGGTTTATTGCTGTCTCCTTGAGAAGCTAAGAGCAGGTCTGGAGCTCCTAGAGATTTCCCACAGCAGCATCACCTCCAGCAGCTATTCCACACCATTGCCTTCCCTGCACCAGCACCCCAGCCCAGGTATCTCCCTTTTACCTGTCAAGACATGCTCTCTAGCTGGGGCTGGGTGAGCAGGAAGGCCAGGAGGTGTGGTGCTTGAGCTTCTGCACCTGAAAGGAGCAGCTTTCTGCCTTTGAAGGGCTGTGTTTGTTTAGTTGTGCTTGACTGGTACAGAGCTCTTCAGCCAAGGCATGTGAAGCTCATAAGTAATAAAACAAATGTGTCCCTTGTCTCTGGAGGGATGAGAATGCAACACCCTGCACAGGGATGGTGAAGAAAAAGGAAGGTAGCAAGAGGTGAGGTGAAGCTTCTGTCAGCCCTGCCACTGCTCTTTAGGACCTCCAAGAGCAGGGTGGAGAAGCAAAGGATGTGTTTGGATAGTCCTTGGTCACTTGAGCCTGAGTCCACCCCCACAACTGGCAAACAAACTGTGACCTGCTTCTGCTTGGGGCAATGCCAAACCAATTCTTACCCCTTGGCTTTTTTAGCTAGGGATGGAGCAGGGCTAGGCATTCTCAGCCTGGAGAAGAGAAGACTTTAGGGGGACCTACTAGTGACCTTCCAGTACCTAAAGGAACTTCCAAGAAGGCTGCAGAGGGCCTGTTTGCAAAGGCCTGCAGTGAAAGGACAAGGGGCAATGCAGCCTTTGTCCTAGCCCTAGCAACCTGCTAAATGATGTCCCCAATGCAACATCCACCTGGCTCTTCAACACCTCCAGGGATGGGGACTCAAGCACCTCCCTGGGCAGCCTGTTCCAATGGCTCACAACCCTTGCAGCAAAGAAATTCCTCCTAATGTCTAACCTGAACCTCCCCTGGGGCAATTTCCATCCATTTCCCCTTGTCCTAGCACTCTCCACTAGGGAGAACAGAGCAGTCCCTGCCTCTCTACAACCTCCCTTCAGGTAGTTCTAGAGAGCCAGGAGGTCTCCCCTCAATCTCCTCTTTTCCAGGCTAAACAGGCCCAGATCCCTCAGTCTTTCCTCCTCAGCCTTATGTTCTAAGCCCTTTAGCAGCTTGGCAGCCTCTGTCCCCTCTCCAGCACCTCCATGTCCCTCTTGGAGTGAGGAGCCCAAACCGGGGTGCAGTACTGGAGGTGAGGCCTCCCCAAAGCTGAGCAAAGGGGCAGCATCACCTCCCTGCTCCTGCTGCCAACACTGTTCCTGAAACTCTGGAGCAGCTCTGCTTTTCCCTGTGAGCATAGGAGGAGCTTAGCTTGCTTTTGGGTCTGCTCTCTGACTTGAGATGTCTCTTGAATGCTTTTCTGAACTCTCTGCACTTTGCAGATGCATGAGGCAGACAGTAGTCTCCACAGCTTGCAGAGGACCAGGCTCTGCCTCAAGTTTGGCGAGCTTTGCAGGGTTGGATTGCAGAGCAATAGTGGCCAAACAGTGCTCAGGCCCAGATCTGAGCTGGGAGGCAGTTTTCTGTGGCTCCTGGGCATACTGCCTGCTCAACAAGTTTGGCAGAGAAAGAGGATTGCTTCAGGTTGACCTCCTGAGGCTGCCGTTTTCCATCCAGCTCCAGGTGTATTAGGCTGGCCTCTAACCACCTGGCTAGGAGGAAAAATCACAGAATGTTAGGGGTTGGAAGGGCCCTAGAAAGATCATCTAGTGCAACCCCCCTGCCAGAGCAGGATCACCTAGACCAGCTCACACAGCAATGTGTCCAGGCAGCTCTGCAATGGCTCCAGACAAGGAGACTCCACAGGCTCCTGGGCAGCCTGGGCCAGTGCTCTGGCACCTGAACTGCAAACAAGTTTCTCCTCAGCTTAACACTAAACCTGCTGTGCTCCAACTTGCTCCCATTCCCTCTTGGCCTACCATTGGATGCCATGGAGCAGAGCCTGGCTCTCTCCTCCTCACACTCACCCTTCACAGATTTCTAAGCATTGCTGAGGTCTCCTCTCAGTCTCCTCTTGTCCAGGCTGAAGAGACCCAGCTCTCTCAGCCTGTCCTCCTAGGGCACATGCTCCACTCCTTTCAGGATCTTGCTGGCCCTGTGCTGGACTCTCTCCAGCAGCTCCCTATCCTTCTGGAGCTGAGGGGCCCACAACTGGACACAGCATTCCAGGGGAGGCCTCCCCAGGGCACAGGAGAGGGGAGAAGAACCTCTCTGGCTCTGCTGGCCACGCTCCTCTTCATGCATCCTAGGATGCCATTGGCCTCTTGGCCACAAGGGCACATTGCTGCCTCATGGGCATCCTCCTAGCCACCAGCACTCCTAGAGCTTTTTCCCCAGGGCTCTTCTCCAACACATCAGTTCCTAGCCTGTACTGATCCATGGGGTTGCTCTACAATGGGTTCTTCCTTTGCAAACAATGACCATCCTCACTCAGGAAAACACTTCTGTGCTCAACTGCTGGTACAATGGTGAGAGAGTTCTCTCTACTCCTACCTCTCAAACTACTGCAGAAAGCCCCACAATGATCTGTTCCTCAGGTAACTCTCCTTCACTGACAGTTGTGTCTGCTCTTATCTTCCAACAGTTTCTTTGGAGAGTACCAGAATCACTAACCCCAACAAGAGGAAGCACCAGTGCAGGTGCTCTGGCAGGAGAAGGGTGTTCAAGCTGCTTCTCCTGTTGACTGCTCAAGCTTGGCCCACTTAAGCTTTTTGTTTTGTGGCTTCTATTTTCTTAACCACCCAGCAAATGCAGCTGTCTCAGGGCTGGGGATTTATTTCCCCTTCCCCATGCACAGATGCTCTCCATCCCTTTGAAGGAAATGTTTCCTTGATGCTTCCATCTGGGCTTGTTTCTCCACCTCTGACTAGTGCCTTTGTGCTGTTTTCTTTAGAAGGGGAATGAATTCAACACAGGGCAACTGGTCCCAGCCTTCAGGATCTAAAGCTCTCAGGAATTTAGTGGGAATGCTATTTGGCCTAGCTCCCATGAGCCAGCTGCAGCCTGAGCTGCTCCCTCCCTCCTTCCCACCTGACTGGGAACAGGGTTGCTGGGAAATGGGATAAGCCTTAGCAAGATGCTACCAAGGTCTGTGTGTGGGATACAAGGGAAGCATCATGGTTACCTGCTAGGTCTCATGGTAGTACTGGCCAAAAAGAAACAGCCAACAGATAGGGGAAAAGCTGGCTCCTCTGGAAGAAAAGCAAGGTGAGGGCACTAAACTTGTCCCCTGTGGTCAAAGATTAAAGGCTGGGCTAGCCACTAAATTAGTGACAGATGCTTTCTGTTATCCCCTCTCCCTTCATGGGGAATAGGAAGGGAATAAGGGAGAGAGACTTGTGGAGTGGAAAAGAAAACTAAACTACTTGAATGAATCTAAGAACCATAAAATGGAATATATACAGCTAGATCTAAGCCCAATATTGGTCTAACTGAAGACTCTTTTTTTTTTGTCCCCAGGTTGCATGAAGAATTAAAGATGGCCAAAAGTGCTGACTGCATACACATCTTACAGGGTCTCTTAGTGTTTGGGAATGTGATCATTGGGGTAAGTGAAGTAGGAAAAGTATGGGCTGGAGGGTCCC
The DNA here is from genome assembly GCA_013396975.1 of Bucco capensis. Taxonomy (NCBI): domain Eukaryota; kingdom Metazoa; phylum Chordata; class Aves; order Piciformes; family Bucconidae; genus Bucco; species Bucco capensis. The sequence goes on along the minus strand of VWZO01004079.1, from coordinate 125,275 downwards.
TTCCATCATGACCTTTCTTAAAACAGCAGTTCCTACCCATGAAATCCTTCTTCATGTGGTAAGCCCACATAGAACTGGGGCAGTAAAGCATGAGAGGAAGGGTAAAGGAGAGCTGGGCTAGCTGAGTGGGGAAGGGACAGCATGGGCTGATCCCCAAGACCTACTAGTGACCTTCCAGGACCTAAAGGGAACTTGCAAGCAGGCTGCAGAAGGCCTGTTTGCAAAGGCCTGCAGGGAAAGGACAAGGGGAAATGGTTTTAAATTGGAGAAGAGTAGATTTAGACTGGACATTAGAAAGAAGTTCCTCCCCACGAGGGTGGTGGAACACTGGCCCAGGTTGCCCAGGGAGGTGGTTGAGTTGCCATCCCTGGAGGCATTGCAGGTGAGGCTTGCCAGGGCTCTGGGCAAGCTGATGTGGTTGGGGATGTCCCTGGCCACTGCAGGGGGGTTGGACTAGATGAGCTCCAGAGGTCCCTTCCAACCCAAACCATGCTAGGATTCTATGAACATGAATTTGGGGAGAGCTTTTTCTGCTGACCAACACCTTTCCAGCCACCTCCTTCCATATAGTGATAGGAAAGGTTCTGCTCATTCTTTCTCAAATCCTAGACCTCACCTCTCCCATCTAGGCTGGGTGAGCTTTGCTTTCAGTTCTCCTGTGAAGGCACAATTGTACAGTTGGGCAGAGGAGGAGTTGAGTAGCTCCTCTTTGGCAAGGAGCTGAATGAAAGGAATGTGCTCTCTGTCTTCTTCTGTCTCTGCTGTTTCCTTGGGGAAGCTTGAGCTAATGGATTTCCCAACCTTGCTCTTCTCAGATGTGTGGCATTGCCCTGACAGCAGAGTGCATCTTCTTTGTGTCTGATCCCCACGGTCTCTACCCTCTGCTGGAAGCCACAGAAAATGATGACATCTATGCTGCTGCCTGGATTGGTATCTTTGTTGGGTTTGCCCTCTTTGCTCTGTCTATCCTTGGCATCATTGGAATCATTAAGTCTAGCAGAACCTTGCTACTGGTGGTAAGTTTGCATCCTTATTGTTACTACACTTATTGTCACCTTAGTGTCCCTGCTCACCATAGCAATCAGCCACTCAGCAAAACCACCTTTTAGTAGTGTTGAAAGCTAAAGCTTCTTCTTCATCATGGTTGTGATGTGCCACAGGGTGATTTTTGTGAGGATAGATGCATGAGAAGCTCCTGAATCAGGCTGAGGGAATGAATGGTGCTAGGCACAGTGGAGGTCTAAGCTGACTGCCTTGCCCTTGCCCTGAAGCAATGCAGGATGAGTTGTGCAAGCAAAGGTGGTTGGGATGTGCTTCAGATCCTTCTTTCTCCCCACCCCTTGCTGCTTTTCAGCTGTCAGATACTATTCAGCTCAGGAGCTAAGTCATGACTTCTGTAGAAGGCATTAGCATGTGTTAGTAGAGCAAACATGGGTGCAATTGGGACATCAGCAGACAAGCAGAAATTACAGGGGTGGGGACAGAGAGCTTTGGATAAGCCAAGGACTCTGTTAAGATGTGAATAAATCTCTGGAGAAATCCTTCCTTAGTCTTTTAGCTTGGCAGGGGCAAAACTTAATAGGTGCTTGGGCAGAGCTGAAAACTCTGGAATCAGCTCTCTCTCTTGGATTGATGTAGGATTGGCAGTGTGTCTGCTTTAAACAAGGGATCTGCACTCTTGTGCTAAGGAATTTGCCAGCAAACAGCTGAAGGAAGAGAATTCCCTGAACTTTGAATTTTGGTGTCTTGGCTGACACCTAAGGCTGTGGTATAGGAGATAAGAGAGGGTCCAGAAGCTGGGGGAAGGAAACAAATGCCTTGAGTCTGAAAATAACATCCTAAAATGTGGGTGAAGAAATAGAGATAAGGGAATGTTGAAGGGGATAGGGGAAAGGTTAAAGGGATGGAGAGGAGAGAGAGAGAGGAGAGAGAGAGAGGAGGGGAGAGAGGAGAAAGGAGAGAGAGAGGAGAAAGG
>VWZO01004079.1:79670-109501 GCA_013396975.1 Bucco capensis | reverse complement strand
GGAAGGCGCAGGGAGGCCCCCCCCCCCCCCCCCCCCATACTCTCCAAGGAACAATGGGAAAATCCCCAGGCGAGCAAGCTGAAAGGAAGAAGCACCTGGAGACATGCCACACAGTGGCAATGAAAGAGCAAGGGTCAAAGAGAAGTCAGGGTGCAAGAGGACAACATAGCCTTGCACATGCTGGAAGGAACACATCTTGAATGCAAGGAGAGAGCTGGAAGGCAACAGCTTCAGGTTGTGTCTTTGTCCCTGGGATATCCTTGGGTGTCTCCCACCCTGTAGGACTTGGCTGATGGCAACTTCACCTTCCCCTTCAGCTATCCCCAGCCTCTTTCATTGTTTGTTTGCACTATCTAGATCAGACAATGAGGATGGATAGGTATGGTCCTGCACTGGTGGCTGGGAAGCAATGGAAGGAGGCCCAAGACATCTGGACCTACTGCAGTGCTTAGGAACAGTGCTACCTCCCAGCCTTATTTTCTAATTATATCAAGATTTATTTCTCCTTTTGGTTTTTTTTCTTCCCTAGGGAAGATGAGACTTTCACAGAGCTTGTTACCAGTAAATTCTCTGAGACTGGCTGACCAAAAGAAAAAAAACAACCCAAAAAGCAGACAGTGAGGGGCTAAGCAGGGGTGAGGAGAAGGAAAAGCAAGACAAAAAGACTCTGGAACAAAATGCTTTGCAGGAAATCATAAAGAAAAAAAAAGTTCTAACAATAAAATAGTTATAACAACAGCAAAATGGCAACAGAGTTGGTCTAGGACACTCTCATCCCCTTGAGCATGGACAAGGAGTAAGAGAAGCAAAGGTCTTATTCAATTTGCCTCCCACTTCGTCCATCCAGAATCACTGAGCGCCTCTGGGGTTGGTAGAAGCAGCTGGTGGAGGTCTCCAGTCTCTGGCCATTCTTGGGGATGGTCATTTTGTTTCTCAGTGTCACCCCCTCAGGGGTTGTCCTCGAGCTCTCAGACAGATCACCACAAGCAGGGCTGGAAGAGGTGGGGCTCCTGATGGGTGATAACAACACCCGAGAGTCTGCTGAAGAGGAAGGGTGGTCCATGATAGGGAAAGGGGGACTGAAGAGGATCAAACTCTGGGGCCTGCCAGGCCTAGATCGATAAGAAGGCTTGGAGAAGCCTGATGGCCTCTCCATCTTTGAGGATTGGGGGTTATCTCCAGCTGTCTCCCCCTCAGAGGTTCGCTTCCGGCGCAGCACAGGAGCATCTAGAGCTGTGTAATGAGCAGGCTGAGATGGCTCCAGAGCAGAGCCAAGGCTGCTGTGCCAAGGACAGACTGAGTCCTTTTGAGCTGGGTCACTGTTTTCTTTCTCTGCTTTGGCTTTTTTCTCTGTCAGGGGACTTTTGGGAGCCTCCAGATGGCTCCATGCCATCCGTTGAGTTGGCCTGATGACCTGCTTGGCTTCTGCTTCCTTCTTCTCAGCTGGCAGCACAGGGATGTTCTGAGCTTGCAGGGGTTGAGGGATCTGGGTGTACTGAACCTTGGGAGGTATCACTGGCACTGCTCTAGCCTGGCACATCTTGATCATAAAGGAGGTCCTGACTGCTGACACACTGACAGGGGCAGAGTTGCGGCGGCCGGTGCTGGCATGGGCTACTGCCAGGTAATCCAAGTCTAGATCCATGTGGGCATTGAAATGAGACCCCCAGGGAGTGCCTTTGCTGGCAGCAGGGCAGGCAGTTGGAAGGGATGGGACAGAATCACTGCATTTTCCTTCCTTCTGCCCACACAGCAAGTTCCCAGGGGCAGAGGGCATGGACAGGTTCTCCAAGGTGAAGAAATCCGAGGCTGGAAGGAGTGAATCCAAGTTGAGAGATGATGGCCTGGTCTTCACCTTGCGAGGTGTTTCTTCACCTTTATTGCCCAGCTGGGACTCAGTGGCAGAGCACAGTGCTTTGGTAACAGTCTCTCCTCCCAGAGCAGTGTCCTGAGGCATGGAGACCTCCTCCTTTGTGTCCTTCACCTGTGAAGAACTACCTAGGCTACTTTGGTAAGGTAAAGGCAGCTCAAGCTTTGAGTTCCAAGTGTTTTCTTGGCTTGCATCCACTTTCTTTTCCTCTAGCTCTGAAAGAGGGCTTCTGGAGGATCTTTCTTTCTCAGCTGGTGCTTCTTCTTTGCTGAGGGAGTACTCCAGCTCCTCAGCTTTCAAAGGTTCTTCTGGAGCACTTGTGGCATTCTCATCTTTCTTAGCTTTGGCCAGACTAGAGGGGGAGATGGCTTGTGTTTTGGGCAGCTCACAAGTCACTGGCAAAAGGTCACTGCATGGTTGCTGCTGCTCAGTGGCATCTATGAAGGAGAATGGGATAGTCCACAGACTCATCACTGTGTCCTTACTGTCCAGGGAGAGGCTGCGACTGAAGCGTGGTCTGAGAGAAAACCCTGGCTCTGCTCTCTGCCTCTGGGGCTGAAACTCCTGGAGCAGCTTCTCCTGGATGTCCTTAAAGGTGGGGGAATGGAGTGGGCTTGTAACCCACTGGTGATCCTCCCATGGCTCCACAAGTTCTAAGCTCTGCACATTATCTGTCCAGGTATCCTCCTCATCCTGCTCACTGGCATCATGACTTTTGCTGACAGCATTGCCCTCCTTCAGCTCTTGGATTCCAGCTCCACTCAGCTCCTTGGAGGAGGTTGTGTCCCTTTCATCAGCAGTCAGTATCTCAGCCTTCTCTCTCTGAGGCTGGACTCTGGAAAACTCATCCTTTTCCTGCAGCTGGCAAGTGCTCTCTTTCTCTCTCCCTGACTCTGGATGTTCCCTCTTGTTCTCCACCACTGAGGGGTTGTTCTTTGGAATGGCTATGCCAGTCAGAGGAGAACCCACTTGGAGTAGGGCTGAAGCACAGCTCTGCTGTGCAACCACATCAGCCTGGCCCTTGTGGAGGTTCTCTTGTTGCTCCATGCCAGCAGCAACACCAATTAAAGGCACCTGAGAGGTTATCTGTGGTGTTCTGCTTGCAGATTTGTGCTCAGACAGTGTTGGACTCTTCCCTGGGCCAGAGGGAGGATTCTCTGTTTGTGCTGAAGAAGAGGACTCGGAGCTTAGAGCTGTCTTGGGGACAGCTGCTGGCAAGAGCAAGAGCTCCTCTTCAGGCTCAATGATTTTCAGTTCCTGCTGTATCTCTGGCCACAGTGGTTCTAGAAGAGCCTTGGCAGGGTCCTCCTCAGCCTGAAAAACACAAGCAATGCCATGACTCACAACTTAGCAGGGAATAGCCCTTTTAGGAAAGACAAGCTCCTGGAGCAGGACACTCAACAGCACAGCTACAGCCACAGCAAGTGCTACCAGCTCAAGGAAGGAAATAAGTCTATAAACAAGTGGGTTTATGGAGAAGATGATCTGAGGTGCAGCCAAAAGGAAGCCTGGACAGATGTACTGAGAGAGTGAGATGAATAAGCAGCTGCAACATCTCAGCCTGCTTCTCAGCTATTCCCATTCAGGCTCTGCATTCCCAAATCACACATGGACTGGAGTGAATAATCTATTCAAGGAGCTGTGCCAACAGAGCTTTAAATGAGTATTCCTGTAAGAAACTTGGTGGGAAAGCTCTGCTAGAGATATAGAGAAAGCAAAAATGCTATTAACTTCAAACTGTTTGAAGTAGAGAGTGGAATTAAAAAAAAACAAAAGGACTATTCAGGATGTCCAGGAGAAATAGAAGAGGAATTCAGAGCCAATGGGTCAAACTGCTTAGAGATCCAGATAGTCCCATCTGGAGAATCTCAGAGCAGACAGGTTGTACTGACTGCAGTTGTATGGTTACAGGGAAAGAAGACCAAAAGAGGACAGTAGGTAGATGTGTAAATCCCCACGAGGTCATATGGACAGAAGTGAAACCAGTACATGGTCAATTCTTTAGCATCCTAGGTTAGAGACTGAGTTTGTGACTATAGACACAGAGTGAAACTTCCAACAAGCTCCCAGTCACAACCATGATGTCCCCATCTTCCTTACCACATCTCTTAAGCTTGACTTTTCTTCTGTCTTAGCCATCTCAACCTCCTGCTGGCCTTCTGAGGAGACATCCTTCATCTTGAGCCCTCCTTGCTCTGCCTTGTCTGCACACAGTGGGCCCATAGGAACCTCTGAGGCTAGGCTTTGTTCCAAGGTGGGACTTTGCTCTGAGGACATCTGGGGGCTGTTGGAGCAGCTGCTTTGCCCATGTACCATCTCCTGATTTGCTGCTGCTGCTGCTGCTGCTTGTGCAGTGTCTGCTGGCTCAGCTTTCCTGGCTGGCACCAGCTCCTCAGGTTGAGAACCTGGATCAGAAACACAAATGAAGGATGTAACAACTGGTGACTGAAAATGTGCTCTGAGGCAAAGCAGTGCNCTCCAGAGGTCCCTTCCAACCCAAACCATGCTAGGATTCTAGGATTCTTTCCAGTCAATTCCAACTAAAAAAAGCTAAAGAGCTCCCTCTGGGTGCCACAGGATGTTGTTGGCAAGGCACCCACCAGTCTCATGACTGCCACAAGCACCAACCTGACCTGCTACCATCAATACCCACCCTGCTACAGCTTGCTCTCTTTCCTGCCACAAGAGCAACCTCCACACCCCAGAGCTCCAGGACACCTCTGGTAGTCTAACAGAGGCTGCACATCCCCATCCTGAAGACACTTTTACCTCTGGCTGCTGCTGTTGCTGGCAGAGTGGGCTCTAGTTGTCTCTCTTTCCTCTCTGGCACCTGCTCTGTCCTTGTGTTGGTCCTTGCTTCCATGGGAGAGGGGGTTGTGCTCTCAGCCACCAGAGAAGACAGCTCTTCCAGGCTGGAAAGGGAAAGCTTCTCCTTGGCAGGCACGCGACAGGGAGTGCTGTTGGTGCTGATGACAGCAGAGACTCTCAGGGGTACAGAGACAGCAAAAGGCTCTGAGATGTTCAGGGCTTTCCTCTGGTGACAAGGGGAGGCTTCCAAGGGAAAGAGGCTGCTTGGGAAGCCTGACTTGGTGGCTGTTTCAGAGGTGTAGAACATGCGAGCACCTTTGGGGGAAGTCTGCTCATTTTCAGCATCTTCTGCTGCTCGAAAGACTTTCAGCTGCTCAGGAGGTGACTTGGCCTGCAGTGTCCGGGCAGCACCTTTCTCCCCACTCAGCTCTGAGCTTCCTTTGGTCCCCATGGCAGATCCTTCCCTCTCCCACTCGTTCTCCTTACTGAGGTCACAGGAGCTGCCAGTGCCTCCTGTCCGGATCTTCATCACCGGCACAAAAAAGCCTCCAGTAGTCACTGTCCGTTTGAACCTGCTCTTCTCATCCCCTCCTGGAGATAGCAAGAGAGGAGGAAGTCAGAGGAAAGGAAAGCACTAGCAAAATCCTTCCCCTGAAAGAGGCCCTCCCCAGTCACTCTAGGGATGACTCCTACCCTGGTGAACATCCACCAGGGCTGGAAGTGACCTCTGGAGATCAGCTAGTCCAACCCCCCTGGCAGAGCAGGAGAACCTAAAGCAGCTTGCACAGGATGGGCTCTAGTTGGCTTTGGAATCTCTCCAGAGATGGAGACTCCAGCACTTCCCTGGGCAGCCTGGGCCAGTGCTCCAGCACCATCCAAGGAAAAAAGTTCCTCCTGATGTTCACCTGGAGCTTGCTGGCTGCTAGTTTGTGCCCATTGCCTAGTGCTGTCTCTAGGTCCCACAGAACAAAGCCTGGCCCCATCCTCCTGCCCCCCACCCTGTAAGGATTGTTAAGCACTGCTCACATCTCCCCTCAGGCTGCTCTGCTCCAGCTCTCTCAGCCTCTCTGCATCACAGAGGTGCTCAAATCCCCTCAGCATTTCAGTGTCCCTTCTCTGTATCCTCACCAAAAGTTTCCTGGCTTTTTAACCAGGGAAGCCCAGAACTGAACACAATACTCCAGCTGTGTCCTCCCCAGGGTAAAGCAGAGGGGGAGGAGAAGCTCCCTGGCCCTGCTGGCCTCACTCTTCTTGCTGCACCCCAAGGATGCCATTAGCCTGCTTGGCCCCAAGGGCACATTGCTGCCTCATGGGCATCTTGCTGCCCAGCCAGGCACTCAGGGCTTTTTCTCCTAAGCTTCTTTCCAGCAGATCAGCCCCTACCCTATCCTGCTCCATGGGGTTATTCCTACCCAGGTGCATCACCCTTCTTGAATTTTTTCAGGTTTCATGCCCAGAATATCCAAAATTGAAGTTGAAGCAAGTCCACTGCTAATAAAGATGCAGCTAGGCAGAGAGACAACTCTCAGGTGAATAAACCAACACCAAAGACACAGCAAAGAGTCAAAAATGCATGCACACTAAGATGGGGAGGATGCAGTGGTGCAATCCTTCACCCTTCAAGCTAGAGATGTCTCACCTTCCACTGGCAGGGAACACAGAGAATCCATGCTCTTGGCAGGCCTAATAGTTGCTTTTTCTGTGGGGAGAAAAAGAAAAGAGTTTTAGAAGCAGCTTTCAGCCCCAGAAAGACCAAAGGCTGACATCAAAGTTATCCTCCATTTCCACACCATGCATTTTATTAGCCACCCCACTTGTGTTCACAGCTGGGAAGCTTTGCACCTGCCATATGGAGAGCTATACTTAACCCAAGCAGGCAGCAGCAGCTCCAGTGGGAAGCAGTTAAACATCTCCCAAAGCTCTTCTGTGGCACTGCCCTCCCTGGAGCAAGTTAAGCTGTTGGTTGTGGGGACTTTTCCTTACTAAACTGACCCAAATGCCTTCTCACCTCTCATTCCTGACAGGTTATTTGTACACTGCCCTCCCAAGCTCTTCTGCTGGCATGAGCTTATCCTGCCTCCAGCAAGCACATTGGGAAATGGATGAGGGCAGTAAGCATCTTATTTTCCTGGTCATTTTTGCCTGATTTGTCCAGAAACAAATTGCTATTTGTCACCAGCTACTCTACAAATCTGTTCCTGAGAGGTTTTGGAAGTGTGTTGCTGTTACTAATCACTTGTAAAGGGGAGATGGGAGGATTGAAGCTGACAAGGAATTCTCTGGCAGCTCCACAAAAAAGGGTTTGTGGAGCTCTGGAAAATGTCTAGGAGGGAAGTTTGCTGTTTTACAGCATTGCACAAAGCAGAGGTAAGGCAGAAAGTGAACAAGCTTGTTGGCTTTCAGGGGTTTTTTGGTGTCATTAAGCCTTCTGGCACTGATTTTCCCATGGGCATATAAGGAACTCTAACTTCCCTTTGCATTGATATGGGGTCCTGGCTCCCTTTTATGTTCATATAGCATGGTGTCTGAAGCACTGGCTCTGCTTTCCTGGAGAAACAATATTCCAGCTGTGGAGCTTGTGTTTTATGTGATTTGGGTGTATGGACAGCAACTGTGTTAAAGCATGTGCTGAGCTTCACCAGCAAGCTCATCTGTTTCCTCACACAAAGCTTGTAAGCAGAAAGCACAGAATCATCAAGGTTGGAAGAGACCTCTAAGCTCATCAAGTCTAACCATACCTATGACTACCATACCACTAAATGATCTCCTTAAGTAGAGCATCTAAATGTTTCTTACCAACTCTACTCACACTCTTTGTCAGCATGATGCTCCAAAGGGCCAGGGCAGAATTGGATGACCAGGATGGGATCTCCATTAGATATCATACTGATGGAAGCCTATTTAACCTAAGGTATTTGAAGGCCCATACTAAGACCATAAAGCATCTTGTCCAGGAGCTTCCCTAGATGTGTTGAGTGCCTAGGAATTCCTGCCACCTTGTTTTTCCACTAAACACACTGGATTATTGACTGTAGTTGTCCAAGGGTGCTTCTCACCATCACATCATCACCTCACCTCACATCATCTTCTCATCATGCAATGTGCATGAAACAAGGGCAACAAACAGCACCCCATCAGACTACCTCCAATCTAATGATATTGGTGTCATGTGGATACAGAAACATGAAGGTTGGAAGAGCTCTCTAAGCTCAGCAAGTCCAACCATCTACCTATCATCACCATGCCCCTAAACCATGGCCCTAAGAAGAGCATCTATAGATTTTATAGCTTGGTAGCTCTGTCTATAGGTTGCTCCATGTTATCTATATCACAGAAGACAGCAGAGAGAAATAGTGAAGAGTGTTGTGTTCTTACCAGAGAGCTTCTGGGCTCTTACAAAGACACTTCCATTCCTACTCAGCTTAGACTTGGACTCAGAACCAGAACGACCCAGGTTAAAGATTGACTTCCATTTCTTGGACTTGGTAGATAATTTTCTCCTGCAATGAAAAACAGCTCAGGAGATTACCAAACAGCCACAGGATTTAGTCTTTTTACTATCCCACTGAAACACCTCTGAGTTCTCTCCCCACTTTTCTTCTCACATCACTTAGATAGATACACAACCAACTCTTGCTCTTCTGGGAATGAGTTCTCTCTATTGCTGCTTTAACCATGTCATGGATGGAAAGACACCTAAGCCAGCTCTTCAGAGAGTTGGCTCTGGCATCATGCTACAGCACTGAGTGATGCTCTTCTCCATGAAGGAGAGGCTTCTGTGGCTAGAACCATCCTGCACCAAAGGAAAGAATAATTGCCTCTGGAACAGGTTTTAATCACAGAATCATTCCTCCTAATATCTAGCCTGAACCTCCCCTGGTGCAATTTCCATCCATTTCCCCTTGTCCTAGCACTCTCCACTAGGGAGAACAGAGCAGTCCCTGCCTCTCTACAACCTCCCTTCAGGGAGTTGTAGACAGCAATGAGGTCTCCCCTCAACCTTCTCTTTTCCAGGCTAAACAGGCCCAGATCCCTCAGTCTTTCCTCCTCAGGCTTATACTCATATCTTCTCTCTGGACACCTTCCAGCACCTCCAGATCTTTCTTGTAATGAGTGGCTATGAGTGCAGAGAAACTTGGAGCAGCACCAAGCTGAGCAAGTCAGTGGCACACCAGGCATGCTGCAGGTGGAACTCCTCTAGGAGAGCTGTGTCACCAAAGTCTCCTTCCCAACCATGCTCAGGAGCCTGCACTCCTTTTGTTAGCCCTTTATGCTCCCTTTGGCACTTACTTGCTGTCAGGGAGGTCAACTACTGTGTGGAAGAGGGATCCAGTGACAGGGACAATTTCAGGCAAGCTGTTCTCTCTCCTCTCCTTCCGTGCAGGGTGGCAGGCAGACAAGCTCCTGGCCTGAGCTTCTTCCAGGCTCACCAGTTTCATTGGCAGGGAAGCTGAGGGGAGGCTCAGGCTCTTCACAATTGATGTGCTCTCTGAAAAAAGCAAGAAAATACATTCCAGCCCAGGGTGAGGAGAGAGGAGAGTGAGAGCTTCATGTCTGTCTTGGGCTGGAACATCTCCTGCAGAGCGGGGAAAGGAGTGGTGTGTGCAGGGAGAGAGGCTTTGTGTCACAGAAATCTTTCACCTCCCCAGCAAACCTTATCCATCTGAGTGCATTCCCAGCAGGGGCCACACTTTGCCAGCCTTGCCCAGACCTTTCTTGTGAAAGAAGCATCCCCCAAAACCAGCAAGATTCACACATTTCCCTTTGTCCTTCCCTCCAGATCCCTCTCTAAAGCGTCCAGCAGATCAACACTTCCACCCAACTTGGTGTCACCTGCAGACTTCCTAAGGGTGCACTCTTATCCAGATCATGGATAAAGATATTGAACAGGACTGGGACCAACACTGAACCCTGAGGAAATAAGCATAAAGAGGACAAGAGAATGGCCTCAAGGTGCCTTTGTGGGAGTCTGTGAGGATGGGAGGGTTGATGTGCTTGAAATGTCAGTTGAAGTACATGGCAAGTGATATGTGGAGTGTGTCACAGAGGTTATTACCAATGTTCTCTGCAGAGCTGGCTTTCCTGCTGTTGCTGAAGAGCTGATCCACGTGGTTCAGGATGAACTCAATCACCAACTGCTGCACTCTCACCTCCAGGAAAGCTGCATCTCCATTGCAGCCAACGGCCTCAATCTCCTTTGACCTGCATGAGGAAAGAGGGACACTGGGAGCCTGCATTGCCTCACACAGCCTCTGGCAAGGAAAACCCAGCTCTTTCCTTGCAAGACTTACAACAACAGGGATGTTTTCCCCACTCCTGCTGCATTTCTTGCTCTCTTGCCCTCACAAGCTTTCATACTTGGCTCTGCTGAGACCTCCTCTGCAATACTGGGTCCAGTTCTGGAGCCCTCAACACACAAAGGACATGGAGCTGATGGAGCAGGTGCAGAGGAGGCCACGAGAATGCTCAGGGGCTGCAACACCTCTGCTCTGAGGACAGGCTGAGGGAGCTGGCATTGTTCAGCCTGGACAAGAGAAGGCTTCAGGGGAACTACTAGTGACCTTCCAGGACCTAAAGGGAACTTGCAAGAAGGCTGCAGAGGGCCTGTTTGCAAAGGCCTGCAGGGAAAGGACAAGGGGCAATGGTTTGAAATTGGAGAAGAGTAGATTTAAACTGGATATTAGAAAGAAGTTGCTCCCCACGAGAGTGGTGGAACACTGGAGCAGGTTGCCCAGGGAGGTGGTTGAGTTCCCATCCCTGGAGGCATTGCAGGTGAGGCTTGCCAGGGCTCTGGGCAAGCTGCTCTAGTTGGGGATGTCCCTGGCCACTGCAGGGGGGTTGGACTAGATGAGCTCCAGAGGTCCCTTCCAACCCAAACCATGCTAGGATTCTATGATCTTCTCTCTACCTTTTCAATCTTAATTATCTTCCCTGTGTATCCTCGGATCTTTGTTCATGAAGCCTAGCCATGAATGATCTTCCCTGTCTTCTCTCTGCTATTTTCTTTCCTTCTTGTCTATTTAGCTTTTAGATTCATCAGGAGATAACCTGTTGCTCAAACTCCATTTTTTTCCTCCCTCTTTTAGCTCTTTAGACTTGAAAGACAACACAGGAGCCTTCAAATACTACTTGCAGATCCCTAACTCAATGCCTCAGTCATCCCTTAAAGCTCTGCTCAGGTCTTTCAAAGCTTTGCTGTATGCCTCGGTAGTCTCTTGCCTGCACTCTCACATCCTCACCCTTGCTCTCAGCAAAGAAACATTCCTTATCTTGACATGCCAAAGTGTTGCTGAAGACATTATCTCTGGGCAGTGGATCCTTTGTAGAGTTAATGACTGCTGTGTGAGATAATAGCTTGGGGTATTGCCAAGAGGATAAACCTGGAAGGAGACTAGCAGCTCCATTCCTGGGACTTGCATTTAGGAACAATTGTCAAAGGAAATAAGACTTTAGGGGTTGTTTTTTTTTGACAAGGACAAATGCTAGGAAGAAAATGGCTCAGTAGCAAAGGTCCACTTTGGGGTGGTTAATGGAGTCAAGATGTTATTTCATTTCAGAGCCTGCTCTGCCTGGTTTGTGATTTAAAAGGGTGAGATAACTCCATAGGATGCTTGTCAGACCTCTACCTCTCTAGCCAATGTCATAGAATCACTCAGGTTGGAAAAGACCCTCGGGATCATCCAGTCCAACCACGAACCCTAATCTACAAAGTTCACTCCTAAACCATACCCCCTAAAACCACATCTCCATGACCCTTAAATATCCCTTCCTCCTGTCCTTTGCCAGCCCAGAGCTCTCCCCACAAGCTCTGCCATTACTCCTATCCTGGACTCCTCCTGCATACTTCATTCCTCTCAATACACAGCCATGGGATGGACAGGGAAGGGAATTGCCACAACACACTATTTTTTCCCCCTTTTGATACTATTCTTTCTTGTTCTGCTTAGCTCTACAACACATCAGCCTGCATCTTCTCTGTGCCAGGCATAGCACACCTGGCAAAGGAGCTGCTGGCTTTGAGATGTGGCTCTAGCTGCCAGCTCAAGCCCACCAAGCTCATCTCCCTTCTGCTCAAGCAGCACTAAAACCTCACATTATTCAACCTCAAAGAATATTTTGCTCCCATTAAAACCTATTTGCTCTGTTGCATTGTTCCCTTGAGTTGTTCTGCTTTTCCCCCTGTCTTTGCATTCCTCTCCAGGGCTGGATCTCCAGGCTCAGGTGCTTGGAGCTTATGGATGAGAAGAGTCTCTGCTGTACCTGAGGAGATTGGGAGCCCACACCAAGGCCAGGTTTCTGGTGTGCATGTTGGTCATGTTGCTGAAGGAGGCCAAGTGAGTCAGGTGCTTGATCAAGTATTCCAGTGTTCTGCAAAGGTTTCACAGGAGGAAAGAAAGATGTGTCAAGTGATTGATGCCTGCCCAATGAGACAGCAAGCCTCACAACTGTTCCCAGTGTCTGCAATGACACAACAGGCTCTGTAACAGAGGATTCACAGCACCAGCATGGCAGAGAATGCCTGAACAACTGTGTTCTGGGGTGGTCAAGGATGGACCAACCAACCAAGCAACCCTTGGATTCCATCCTTCCCAATGATGGATGTGAAGAAGATTGCAGATGGATGGTTGAGGGAGTGGGATGCTGCAAAGGCTGAGGGCTTAGTTCTTTCTCAAGCACCTCCAGCAGATCATCTTCTCCCCACCATAGCCTGGACATTAGCCAAAGGGTCATAGACAGGGAGGAAGGATTATAGAGCGCAGCATGTTTGATGTCTACCAAGGAGTTTGTTCAATGACCTTTCAACAACAGCTAGCTTCTTGTGGAAACACTGCCTCAGCTGTTGGGAATTGACTTCAGCCCAGTGTTCCTCAGCACCTTGCTGGACACCTTCTCACCTGTAATGTGATGGTGGCAGCTCCTGAATGACATTTTGAATGCGTGCCAGCTGCTCGTCCTCGGGGAAGCGCGACACTGCTTCCTGCAGAGAGACAAGGGAACAGTTTGCCCTGGCAAAGGACTCAGGAGGAAAAGGAACAGGGATAAGGAAGGTCACACGCAACAGTATGTCTCAGAAGGAATGTTCTCTTGTTACCCTAACAGAGTTATTGGGAGAAGAAGTTGTTTTGTGTCCCCAGTACATCACGTCTCAGGACATCCTTCCTACACGCTGGCATGTTGTCATTAATGGCATTAGGACTGAAGACTTCATTTAAGAGTTGTTTCTTTCCTTTGTTCTCTTGCTTTTTCCCTTTTTTAACTTGGCTAGTGAGGGATGGAAGAGAAAGAGCTGGAAAGAAGGGAAAATAATGGGAAGAACTGGAAAAAGGTGAGCCTTCCTCCTGGTCTGAAACAAGAGAGATAGAGTTCATTCTCTTCCTAGTAAGTGATACACTGCTCTGTTTTGGGTGTAGTGTGAGAATAATGTTGATAACACACTGATGTTTTAGTTGTTGCTAACTAATAGTTCTCCTAAGTTAAGGACTTTTCAGTTTCCCATGCTCTGCAGCAAGCAGGTGCACAAGAAGTTAGGAGGGAGCATGACCAGGAGACCTGACCCAAATTAGCCAAAGGGATATTCACCTCTAAGATCATCAAGTCCAACCATCCACCTATCACTCCCATGCCACTAAACCATGGCCCTAAGTACCACAGCTAGATGTTTCTTCAACCCCTCCAGGGATGGTGACTCCAACACCTCCCTGGGCAGCCTGGGCCAAGATTTAACAACCCTTTCAGGGAACAAATTCCTGCTGACATCCAATCTAAACCTCTCCTGCTGCAACTTGGGGCCATTTCCTCTTGTCTTTCACACCATGGAATGTTATGCTCAGTATATAAACTAAGGGTAGTTGGCTGGCAGGGGCAGAATGCTGCTTGGGCATCAGTCAGTGGGTGGTAAGCAATTACTTTGTGTATCACTTGTCTTTTCTGGGGTTTTATTTCTCTTTGGTTTTGTTATATTCCTTTCCTTTACAATTACTATTATTATAATTGATTATTCTATTTTAGTCATTTAACTGTTCTTTTCTCAACCCACAAGCTGTACTTTCTCTTCCAATTCTTCTCCCCATCCTACTGGGCTGGAAGAGGATTGAGCAAACAGCTGTCTGGTAGCTAATTGCTGACTAAGGTTACACCACAACACTCATTTAGGTTTTATTTACTCCACTGGTGATTCTGGGAGTGCACAATGGATAAATCCTGATTAACAAGTGGAGTAGAGTCTAAAAAGAGAAGGTAGGCTTGGGCTCCTAGAGCTGATTTGCTCTGAAGGGGTACTAGGTCTCTCAATGCCCAGGCTAGAAGAAGCCAAGTAGAGTTGACTTATCCATCCTGTGAATCACAGGATGTTAGGGGTTGGAAGGCACCTCTGGAGATTAGCTAGTCCAACCTTGTGAAGCTAGAGCAGCTTGCACAGGATGGGGTCTAGTTTGGCTTGGAATATCTCCAGAGATGGAGACTCAACCAAGCACCCATCACTAGAACACAAGATGCTAAATTGGAGAGCATGAGGGAAATCATTTGGCACAAGTTGATAGCCAGTGAGGTCATGACTGGGATATTACATCTGAGAACATGAGCCAGTGCTGACCAAAAGGCCAACCCCTCCCTGGTCATTAAGAATTTCAATTTTCCTTAGCCACAACTATCTGAATCACTCTGGTGACTCAAAGTGGAGTTTATCCTCTCTCAAAGGCAGCTCCAGCTGAGTCAGGCTGGGATTAGCATCCATCCTGTGCTCCTACCAGCTCTCTTCTGCTGAGGCACAGCTGCCACTGTTCCCTCTTCAGACACTCCATGCATACACATGCTCCTAGGAGGTTTTCGGCTCCTTAGGGAATTGGGGTTTCTTTCTTTCTTTGCTCCTGATATCCAACTGTGCTTCCTATCAAATGAGTTCCCCATTACAAATCCCTACTGAGGAGCCTAACATGATTAATGGAGTTTGTCTCTGTACAAACTAAAGCCAGAGATGAAAACAAATCCCTTTTAGATGAATCCAAAGTGATCATTTGGGCCCAAACAATTGTTGGAGGTTGACTCAACCATCAGTGAAAGAAATGATGGTTTCAGTTTGGAGCTGTTCAACCCTTTCTATGAAAGGTGTTTTATTTAAGAGTTAGGCCTGTTCATTTAATGTTGAAACATTTCCTTTAGGAAGCATTTGGAAAAGAAACATTTAGACAGCTAGAGAAATAGTTTACCCTTTGTTTTTGGCTAGAACTGTTGACCAAGTGCATCTACTGAGAGTCTGCAAGTCATCAGCCCCAAACCTGCACTTTGCAGCAAACATTCTTCCCTTCAAAGAGAAGTTTCCATCTAAACCTTCATCTTTCCTTTAGATTTTGCTTCATAAATCAGTAGTGACAGCCAAAAAAGACACCAGAAGGCAGAACTTTGGAGTGGATCCCAACCAGCACACATCCAGACTGCTGGAAAGGAAGAGAACAGCAAAGCATCTCACCGTGAATTTCTTGTAGAGCTCATAAGTGAGGAGAGGGTTGGGTAGCTCCCTGAAGTAGAGTTTGCAGAGTGAGCCCACACAGTGGATGTCCTGGAGGTAAACTTCCCTTGTCAGATCTGGGCATTGGTCAGAAACAAACTCTTGTCTGAAACAGTGTTGAAACATAACAAGGTAGGTGAATAAGAGCTGTAGGGTCCCACTCCTCCACCCTGAGTAGTATTTTACAGCTCAAAGAGAAGCAAAAACAACGTGGAAAGCAGAAAAGTCCCTGCAGCCTGACTCAGGTTGTAACTAGTCTTTGATTTTCCTCACATAGTCCCATGACTAGTCTCCAGCCTGGTACAAAGAGATTGCTTTGTCTTGAAGTGAAGGAGAACAACTCGGCCTTTGTCCTTCTCCCATGAATAGATGCAGAGGGAGAGAATTGTTGGCCACAGTCTATGCCTGAGGGGACTACCAGCAAAAAGGTACTGAGCAACATGACCCAATCCCTCAGGCACTCAGACTAGTTGCCCTTACCTCAGCTTTTGGATGTTGGATGTCACTCCTGAGAGGCGATAGATCCCATCCACGATGCCATGAGTCTCGATGAACTCCGCGCAGCTCTTCAGCACATAAGGGACTAGGAGAGGGAAGCAAGGCAAGATGCCCAATGAATACACATCAAGACATCCCACAAGTCACCCCAGAGGAGGCAGTTGCCTCAAAAAATAGGAGAGGGTAAACCAAAAATGAACCCCATAGTCAATTTGCAAAGTGAGGCTATGCTTGGGTTGACACCATGCTCACTGACCTCTGACAGTGACTGACCCTGAAGCCAGAGAAACACTGAGAGGAAAGGTAGGGTTTCTCTCTCTCTTTTTCTTTTCTTTCCAGAAAAAGAAGCAATTTCTTTCCAACTGAAAGCATGAGGGCCTGACAACCTCCCCCATCCCCATGCTAGAGCTCCAACCTCGCTCAATTGTGCCAAAATGCCTAATTAGCTTGGACAAAACTCAGAGAAGCACTTGCACTTCCATATAAGCTTATATGCCCACAGCTCAGGGCTCAGAAACTCACACAGAAGGGGAATCAAACTCAAATATTGACTACATCTGCACATGGGCTTCAAAAGAACTACATCAACATAGCCAGCCAAAGACTTGCCCAGCCTTAAAGCTGAGAGATGCCTAAGGCACAACATTTATATCCAGGCCTGGCCCCAAAGCATGTGTTTATTTTTTCCCCCCATTCTATATGTATAGCTATATGTATATATAGCTCATCCCCTTGGTCAGATCAAGCCTCCCTGTCCCTAGGACTATAACAACCCTAGTTATAACAATAACAGTAAGAGAGATCTTCCTTATTAGGTGCTAGAAATTACTGTGTATTTAATGTAGTGCTGCACACAGCCATAAGCACACAAGTCAGTAAATGTAGAAGTTCAGCTTTCCCCCCTCTGCAATGCTGAATGATGCACTGCATGCTCAGAAAGCTATGGAGAAGAGAACAGCCTAAGCCATACATTGGGCTGGAAAGTCAGGGATAGCAATCCTTACAGAATCATGAAGGTTGGAAAGAGATCTCTAAGATCAGCAAGTCCAAGCATCCCTATCACCCCCAGGACACTAAACCATGGCTCTAAGGAGAGCAGCTAGATGTATCTTGAACCCCTGCAGGGATGGTGACTCCAGCACCTCCCTGGGCAGCCTGGGTCAAGTTGTTGGGCTAAGATGAACAGTACAGCTTCTGGCAGGGATCCTAACCAACAATACCACCAATGTTCATGGGAATCCATGAGATCTCCAAAGGAATGGTGAAGTCTGCAGTCAAAGCTTCATCCACAGCAGTCACAAAGTGATAGGAGTCTCTCCTCAAGGACTTTTGAGGAGAATGCACATCAGTGTTTTCCAGAAGGAACATGGAAAGCATTCCTTTTGGTGCTGGCAAGGGGTAGGGCTGGGTCAGACACACAGCCAGGGACAGATAGTCTCTGTTATTCCCTTTGCTCCCACTCCAGGAAGGAAAAGGGGAAATGAACACAGAGAGAGAGACTTGGGGATTGGAAATGAAACTTAAACTACTTGAATGATAATAATAACAAGAAAATTAAACATATGTACATATACAAATATATATACAGCATATATTTGTACACATATATATATATCTCATATATTTGTACACATATATATACAGCATATATTTGTACACATATATATATACCTCATATATTTGTACACATATATACAGCATATACTTGTACACATATATATAGCATATATTTGTACACATATATATATGTGTGTGTGTGTATATATATATATATACACACACACACACAAAACCAATAGCACACCCAAACCTCCCTTGAGGGCAACTACATCACCACTGATGCTGGAGCAGAAGGACTCAGGAGCAAACAGGAATCAGACTCAGGAGCTGGATCCTGGAACTCAGAAACTCTTGGATGGAAATGGAAGGAGAACAGAGTCCTGTAGGAACAGAGCTAGGCTGCTGATCCTCATCAGGCTCAGGTACTTAACCTTCAGGGAAAGCAGAAAGCCAAACCTCTCCTTATTTGTATTGGTTGTTAATTAGATGTTAAATAGCTTAACCCTGCACCTGTTTTGCTTGGGGCTCAGGCTTTATGGAAGAGAACCTAAGGCCCAAGCTTGGTGTCCAAGTTTCAGGGACTGACTATGACCTCTATGGCATGCTGAGTTTCAAGTTTCCTTGGGATAAATTAGGTCAAGAGGCCTCAGGCCAGTAAGCAAACCTCTGATACACAAACCAGAGAAGGTTAAATCCATCTGGTGACCACAGGGAAGCAAAACAAAAGGAGCCTGAGGGGAATTATCTGTAGCAAACATCTAAAATTCAACCCATTTTTAACACTAAGTGAAACTTCCACTTACAGACTGCAGATAGACAACATGGACTAATCTCTGAGTACCTCTTTCTCCAGTCTTCCCTGCTTTTTCAGCCCTGGGCTTCTGCTATATCTCTGCCAGTGCCCTTCACTCATCATATCCATGTCATGGCCTTTATGAAGACAACCAGCTAGTTAGGCCCAAATGTGTGTCAGTTTTGTGCTATTACAAAGAATCCCTCATAGGACACATCTCATTTGCAACCCAAAATTAACAGACTTTGACCTCAGGTCCCTGGAGGTGAAGGGAACTGTACCAGCATCCTGCAAAGCAAGCTCCTTAAAGGCAGCACTTGTGTGGAAGTGGAGCCCAGTCAATGTTCTCTTTGAGAAGAACCTGCAAGCTCTGGAATTCCTGAGCCACTTGGAATTCCTAGCAAGCTGAGTCTTTAGGATAGGACACATAAATCCCAGAGATGGGGCTCTCCTGAAGGGTGAGTGTCAGGAGGAGAGAGCCAGGCTCTGCTCCATGGCATCCAATGGTAGGACAAGAGGGAATGGGAGCAAGTTGGAGCACAGGAGGTTTAGTATTAACACAAGGAGGAACTTGTTTGCAGTTCAGGTGCCAGAGCACTGGCCCAGGCTGCCCAGGAGCCTGTGGAGTCTCCTTGTCTGGAGCCATTGCAGAGCTGCCTGGACACATTGCTGTGTGAGCTGGTCTAGGTGATCCTGCTCTGGCAGGGGGGTTGCACTAGATGAGCTTTCCAGGTCCCTTCCAACCCCTGACATACTGGGATACTGTGAAGGAAGATCAGACATGGACAGGTTGTGTAGGCACAGAAAGGTGTGAGGGGGTTGTCCAGTCTTGCTGATTCTATAATTAAAGCTGTGTTGGAGAGACTTGGAAGTTGGAAGAGGCAGTTGGTGTCACACAGACCTCACTTGTTCTGCCAGAGAGCCAGAGTGTCCTCATTTAAAACTACAATAGAAACCAGATGGAGGAGGAGAAGAGAGCATGGAGCTAGGCATCAGGCAGAAGGGAAATGGAGTTATAAACACACTGCACACAGAAGACAATAGAATCCTAGAATGGTTTGGGTTGGAAGGGACCTCTGGAGCTCATCTAGTCCAACACCCCTGCAGTGGCCAGGGACATCCCCAACTAGAGCAGCTTGCCCAGAGCCCTGGCAAGCCTCACCTGCAATGCCTCCAGGGATGGCAACTCAACCACCTCCCTGGGCAACCTGGGCCAGTGTTCCACCACCCTCGTGGGGAGGAACTTCTTTCTAATATCCAGTCTAAATCTACTCTTCTCCAATTTCAAACCATTGCCCCTTGTCCTTTCCCTGCAGGCCTTTGCAAACAGGCCCTCTGCAGCCTTCTTGGAAGTTCCCTTTAGGTCCTGGAAGGTCACTAGTAGTTCCCCTGAAGCCTTCTCTTCTCCAGGCTGAACAATGCCAGCTCCCTCAGCCTGTCCTCAGAGCAGAGGTATTCCAGCCTCCCCTAGACAAAAATTAACCAGAAGGGGAGTCACAGTAACTCATTCCACTCTCACTGGCTATCACCTCAGAGCTTGTCATCCACAGACCTTCAGCTTCATCAGGGTCTTTTCCATCACCATAACTCACATCACCTCCTTCACACATGTGCTAAGTGCAGGTCTCATGCCTCCCTCCCCACTGAGAACTCAGCCCAAGGAGGAGGATGCTCAGCTCATTGATGGAGGTTCACCTCCTGGCCTCCTGTGGTCTTCAGTGCCACCTTCTAGAAGGAACTCTTAGTCTCCATGAGCTGCAGAAGGACCCTAGTAAGGAGACTGCTAAGTCAGTGTGAATCCCACCCAGTAAAGCTGTGTTCAGGGTATACTGGACTGAACTGGACTCAATAGCAGGCTATATTTGTCTTGATCCTTCTGTTCTTCTCTCTGGGCAACCTGGGCCAGTGTCTCCTCACCCTCATGGGGAACAATATATAATATCCAAAATATGCTCTGCTCCTGTCAATCATCATCATCATCATGTCAATATGATGATGTCAATAGCGGGACAATAAAGGTCATAAGAGTTCCTTGTTTCAGTTTAAATGACTAAAGTAGGAAATATCTCCTGCTAAAAAAAAATGAGTCTTTCAGTCTGCACTAAGCAAATGTTGTTGTTTTGTCCAAAGAAAACCACATTTTAGAACACAGGAATATATTAACCTGACCTCCTAATCACAGGAAAAGAACAGCACTGCAGAAATGGCAACAGACTTGAAAGTCACTATCTCTGATGTGAAATCATGCTGCATTTCTGGGTGCTTCCTACTGTAAATCACGAGCTCCAGTGCTGATCCATCAGATTTTTCTTGCTTATTTTTATTCCTGCTGACCTTGTCTGATTTTTTTACTAGGCCTAAGGTTGGCAGAGAAACAGATTCCAGAGCTCAAACTCTGCTCTCCTCCCTGCAGCTCACCCAAGGCCTGGTCCAGCATAGCAAGCCCAATTCCAGTTTGACTGGTAGAAGGTTGGACTTGATGATCTTAGAGGTCAGTATGTAGGCTACATTCAGACAATCACTAAGGCTGGAAGAGACCTCTAAGATCATCAAATCCAACCATACCTAGCACCACCATACCACTAACCCATGGATCTAAGGAGAGCATCTCAATGTGTCTTCAACTCTAGCACCTCCCTGGGCAGCCTGGGCCAAGACTTATCAACCCTTGCAGGGAAGAAATTCCTCCTTATACCCAATCTAAACCTCCCCTGGTGCAACTTGAGGCCATTTCCTCTCATCCTGTCACTGTTAACCCTGCAGAAGAGACCTACCCCCTTCTCTCTCCAACCTCCTTGCAGGTCAGAAGAGATCTTCAGCAATGGAGAACATTAGTTCTCAGTAAGGTATCCAAAAAGATATCTAACATCAGTTATATCTTACTTAATAATATTAGGAAGAGTAAAAGGTTGAGTCCATAGATTTTGGTATATAGTTAGCTTTGAAATTTGACTGCCAAGGGAAACCTTTGGAAAGTGCTGTGTAGACAGAAAAATATTCCCCTACAACTGTTTGTCTTGTCTTCTCTGGAGAGATTCCAAACTCAACTAGACATCATCCTGTGCCAGCTGCTCTAGGTTCTCCTGCTCTTGCAGGAGGGTTGAACTAGATCATCTCCAGAGGTGCCTTCTAACCGCTAATAATCTGGGATTCTGTGGTTAAAAAAAAGCCTAAGAGGAAGCCTTTCAGGAGTAGACCCTGTATGCTGACTGATTCTCCATCCCAGCAGCCAGCTTGCTCCTCTGAAACGTGACTAGGACCTTGCCTGAGCTGGCAAATTCTGTCCTGCAGGCACTTTGGAGAAGAGGTTGTACTAAATACTAGAATAGTTTTGTTAGGAAAACATCCTGCTGTGAGTTTCCTGCAAATAAAGAGCAGATAACCCAACAGGATATCTCCACTCCTAACTTTGATGACTCTGTGGGACAAAGCACCTTAGATAATAGAGGCTTTAGCAGGACAATGAGCTGGGCATGTCCTAAGCTTGCTGTTGGAATCCTAACAAGTCTGATTCATGACTGATTAGTGTGGATAGTGGACAAAGTTTTGGTCACTGTTAAGAGGCCAGAATCTGAAGAAACCACAGTATCACAGAATGTTAGGGGTTGGAAGGGCCCTAGAAAGATCATCTAGTGCAACCCCCCTGCCAGAGCAGGATCACCTAGAGCAGCTCACACAGCAATGTGTCCAGGCAGCTCTGCAATGGCTCCAGACAAGGAGACTCCACAGGCTCCTGGGCAGCCTGGGCCAGTGCTCTGGCACCTGAACTGCAAACAAGTTTCTCCTCAGCTTAATACTAAACCTGCTGTGCTCCAACTTGCTCCCATTGCCTCTTGTCCTACCATTGGATGCCATGGAGCAGAGCCTGGCTCTCTCCTCCTCACACTCACCCTTCACATCTTTCTAAGCATTGCTGAGGTCTCCTCTCAGTCTCCTCTTGTCCAGGCTGAAGAGACCCAGCTCTCTCAGCCTGTCCTCCTAGGGCACATGCTCCACTCCTTTCAGGATCTTGCTGGCCCTGGGCTGGACTCTCTCCAGCAGCTCCCTATCCTTCTGGAGCTGAGGGGCCCACAACTGGACACAGCATTCCAGGGGAGGCCTCCCCAGGGCACAGGAGAGGGGAGAAGAACCTCTCTGGCTCTGCTGGCCACGCTCCTCTTCATGCATCCTAGGATGCCATTGGCCTCTTGGCCACAAGGGCACATTGCTGCCTCATGGGCATCCTCCTAGCCACCAGCACTCCGAGAGCTTTTTCCCCAGGGCTCTTCTCCAACACATCAGTTCCCAGTCTGGACTGATCCATGGGCTTGTTCTTTCCCACATGCAGTACTGCACACTTCCCCTTGTTAAATGTCATTCAGTCTCTCCCTGCCCATGTCTCTAGCCTGTCCAGGTCACTCTGGATGGCAGCACAGCTCCTGGTGTGCCAGCCACTGCTCCAAGCTTGGGATCATCCCCAAACTTGCTGAGGGAACACTCTACCCCTTCATCCAGATCATAACAAGCTCTTACATGGATGACAAATTGCATGGTTGAACCTCACAAGAGATGTTTATATCTTTTCTTTGTGTTTTGCCCTCTGTCACACTGATGGACTGAGGCTGACTGACACTAGATGATGTGACAATGTTCTTCCACTTCCTAGTGAAGAGTGGATATAGCAATTTCCAGAGGTTATTCCAATTGGGCTGGGTTATGGATAGTCAACCTCTTCAGCTAAAGAGCAGGGACAATTCCTGAGGCTCAGCTTAAATACCAACCCATACAGTCTGTGAATAAGAAGTGAAAGGCAAATGAAAACAGACTTCTGAGAAAGAGTAAATAAGGCTTTATGATGTCAATCTGACTGAAAAGAAACATGTGAAGGCACTGGTAATAATCAGTTTGGAGCCAAGCAGCACAAAATCCATTCCATCTTTGCTCAGTTGCTGAGCATCTATTTAGTCTGAGTGGTTTTAATGGCAAGGCTGTCTGGGCCTGACCCAAAGAAATACACTCACACCAAAAAATCTTATTGAATTGAGCAGTAATTTCCATAAGGGAGAATAAAACCCTGATTTTTCCATTCTTTCTTACTCTTACCATGGCACTCAAGGTCTAGCAAACAAGGTGTAGCAATGATAGAAGCATTTTCACCAGCTTAAGAGGAACATAAAATCACAGAATCATGAAGGTTGGAAGAGACCTCTAAGCTCATCAAGTCTAAGCATCCTTATCACTCCCATACCACGACCCTAAGGAGAGCAGCTAGATGTTTCTTCAACCCCTGCAGGGATGGTGACTCCAGCACCTGCCTGGGTAGCCTGGGCCAAGACTGAACAACCCTTCCAGTGAAGAAATTTCTCCTTATATCTAATCTAGATGATGGTCTCAGGTTCATCTCAGAGTAGAGCATTACCAGGCTGAGGTGCCTGTTACCTAAAGGTGGTATTTACAGAGACAAAAGATGCACAAGTCCTGGTGGCATGGGTCTGGGGGATCCATCAGTACATGCTGGTGCTTCTGCATGTTGCAGCTTGCTCAACAATCAGCTCTTGCCACAGATATTCTCCATGCTCCCTTGTCCCAGGCTAAGTGCATTTAGCTAATGCATTGCCCTGCATGTTGTTGCTGCTGTGCTGAAGGCCTTTCTGGGCCAAGGACTTACTCCTAGCCAAGCAAAGCTGTTGATTTGGGGGTTGATTCTTCAAGCATGGATGGGTTTCTACAGCAGCAAGTCCACACCAAGTCTCAGTGAACTGTTTTCACTCAGTAGCTTAGTTATAAAGGGTAGCTGATGGGAATAAGGGTCATTTTGGCTACACCTTTTCACCTCCAAAAGCTGCAATCCTCTCAAGTATCTTACAGCCTTGATCANGTCCTTTCTGTGTTGAGGGCTCCAGAACTGGACCCAGTATTCCAGATCATATTTTCCTTTCCATACAGCTAAAGAGCTGTAAAAGAAGCTGTGGAGCAGCTCAGCTCCAGCATCTCTCTGTGATGCTGCAGCTTCAGGGCTTCTTCTAGAAACAGCAGGGAGTAGAGCTCTGCCCTATCTGCCAGCCCTGGGGCAGATCAGCACTGCAAGGACAGCAGGACAGCATTGAGCAGATGGTGTCCCACAGCTTCCCAGCCTTCTGGAGGTTAATGCTGAGCTGGGATTGTTTAGAAGACAATATTTCTTACAGTGCTCTTTGTGTCTACCTGCACCCTAGGATGGCAGCACATCCCAGAGCATGGGGCATGGTTTCTCCTCTGCCAGTGCCTGCCAGAGGGGTAAGGGTGGCAGAAACAGACACTACTTCTTTCAGAGGGTCAGTGATGAAAGAAAAGCCATGATAGGGTTTTTATAGGCTCTAAAAAAAAAAGACATAAAACAAAGTTGAATAAAAGATCACAGCATGAAAGAGTCTTCTTGCTCCCCAACAGGCTTCTATTGCTTCACCTTGCAGGGTCAAGTCAGGGGAGACAGCTATCTATATAATACACTTCTTTGTATTCCTAAGGCCTTTTTTCTCCCAGCAGGAGCAGACATCTCCATGCCTTCCATCCTCCTCCCAGTTCCACCTGGGCTCCAAACCTCTCTTTCTCTCCTTTCAGCTCTCAATAAACAAGCAAGCCAGGTGATCAAGCTGAGGGTCATTCTTAGTGCTAACAATGGGAGGGATAAAAAAATAGCAATGTCCAGCTGTTCCTAAAGCAGCAAACCCAACCACTTTGCACTTGTCCTCCTTATTTTCCAAGCTCCCCAACAGATTCCACATTTCGCTCTCGATTTTGTTTTCCAGTTGGCAAAGCAGCATGAAGAAAAACAACTTTTTGAGGGGTTTTTTTTTTTAATTCCCCCCTCTCTTTTTTTCTGTTGTTGTTGGTTTTTTTTTCCCCCCTGCATTATCTCTGCTCCAAGCCAGGCCAGGTAGTGCTTATCATTTCCTGTGCACAGCAAAGCCAAACCTGCACGCCTTTCCTGCCCATGCGTCCCAAAGAGCAAGCTGACATTGTTTGCAAGGCTCCTCTCCCTCAGAGGCAGGAGAAGCTCTGCTGCACACAGTTTCCTGTTGATGTCAGGCCCTTCTTCCTCCCCAAGCAAATGGCCTTCCTGCTGGCATCTGTGTCCTTTTCCATCAGGACTAGCAAGAGCCATTTTCCTCCATCAAGTTTGGGTAGAGGGAAAAAATACAGAGGAGGTAGTGATGAGAGGGAAAAGCTGGAGTGGGTGGGTTTTGTCTCTTAGCAGTGTTGAAGAACATCTGGGGCCCCTCTCAGGAAGACAAGATAAGAGGTCAAATCAATGGAGCTATGTCTCAGGGAGGATGGTATTTGCAAGTACCAGAGGAATCACTTATTAGCTGAGAACATCAGAGACTAATTACAGCTGCTGATTTCCTGCTGCTTCAGGAATGTAAGCTCACAAAAGCAAAACTCCAGCCACAGAGCCAGTGCTCCAGCAGTGCTGTCAGAAGCTGTGGGAGATGCCAAGACCTTTCCACCAGACCACTGCCTTCATTTTTAGTCTTTCCAGTGAAGAAATCTCTACTGCTGCCAGCACTATTTCATCACCAGTGGAAAAACTACACAACGATTGCAGAAGATGGCTTGCACCAAGTCTAAAGGATTTCAGCTCCACAGATTGCCCCAGCAGAGAAGGCAAAACTTAACCACACAATATTTTGGATCTCCTCACAGTCCATGGCATCCAAGTGTTTGCATTTGTCCCTAGCAATAACCAGGACAGGATGTGTCCTTTAGAGTCTCAGCTATTGTTCTTAATGGTTCTCTGAGATGAGTTTCATGTCTGTATCAACAAAATATATTGTTGGAATTGTCTCCTTCTTCTCCTATCTGTTGCTTGGTCACATTCCTGTGTCACTGTAAGAACTAAGCAAAGGGTTACACTTCCAATTTCTGGCCCTAAATTGCCACAGAGGTTGACAAAATTGCTCCAGCTTCTATAGAATCTCCTGAGTTGGAAGGATCATCAAGTCCAACTGCTGTCTCTGCACAGAACAACCTCCAAAATTCCACCATGTGCCTGAGGGTGTTGTCCAAATGTTTCTGCAAGTCTGTCAGGCTTGGTTCCATGACTATTTCCTTGGGCAGCCTGTTCCAGAACTCCACCACCCTCTGGGTAAAGAAGCTTTTCCTAGCATCCAATCTAACCCTCCCCTGGCACAGCTTCATGCCATTCCCTCAATTCCTATTGCTGGTGATCAGAGACAAGAGATCAGCTCCTGCCCCTCCACTTGCCTTTGTGAGGAAGCTGGAGATCATGAGGAGGTCTCCTCTCAGTCTCCTCTTCCCCTGCCAGAATTCAAGCAGCTTCTTCCCAGAGGACCTTACTAAGCAGTTCCCTCAGCAGCCTGAAACCTCCTCTCCAGAGTTTGGCTGGCAGATTCCCTCCTGTCTCCAGTGATTTTTAAACTCAGCTGCTTCATGGCCACTGTAGCCAAGCCAGCCTCTAATCACCACTTGACCCATCAGACTCTGCTCTGTCAACAAGCAACAAATCAAGGAGATCACCTTTCCTGCTCGGCTTCCTTAGTGCTTGTACTAAGAAGCTATCATCCAGGTGACATCTGCTGTATCTGTTTGTCCCTTAATCCTTCCTCAGATCTTCTCAACTGTGCCATCACCAACTGCAAACTCTATGCATCCCAGTATGTCAGGGGTTGGAAGGGAACTAGAAAGATCATCTAGTGCAACCCCCCTGCCAGAGCAGGAGCACCTAGAGCAGCTCACACAGCAATGTGTCCAGGCAGCTCTGCAATGGCTCCAGACAAGGAGACTCCACAGGCTCCTGGGCAGCCTGGGCCAGTGCTCTGGCACCTGAACTGCAAACAAGTTCCTCCTCAGCTTAATACTAAACCTCCTGTGCTCCAACTTGCTCCCATTCCCTCTTGTCCTACCATTGGATGCCATGGAGCAGAGCCTGGCTCTCTCCTCCTCACACTCACCCTTCCCATCTTTCTAAGCATTGCTGAGGTCTCCTCTCAGTCTCCTCTTGTCCAGGCTGAAGAGACCCAGCTCTCTCAGCCTGTCCTCCTAGGGCACATGCTCCACTCCTTTCAGGATCTTGCTGTCCCTGCCAATCTAGTTGAAAGCTTTACAGATCAACACTGCTAGCTCTTGGGCACAAAACCCTTTCCCTCCCTCTCTGAGAATGCTTTATGCAACTAGAGCTCACAGCAGATGTGGCCTCAAGGCTGGCAGAGTTGGCTTGAGCTTCCAGAGAGGGAATGGAGCTTAGTTTTCCTGACAAAAGGAAATTCTTGCTTAAGGTGCAATTGCAAAACCTTGACAGCTGGTGCAGGGGTAGGATGCAAAGGAAAAAAGTGAATCCCACCTCCATTCTGACAGCAGAAGTTGGCCAGGACCACTAGAATTGGCAGTGTTGCCATTGAGACAAGCATTCCCAGCTGGAGAAGATGCATCCTACCCTTTGCTGGAGGAGAGGACAAGAGAAACAGGCTCTGCCCAGCTCACATTTTCCTCTCTCTCTCTCTTTCCTTTAGCATGGCTTGCTATTTGTGAATGAATTACCTCAATCCTTCTGAAGCAATGCACTGAGCAGGAAAAGGGTGTGGGGATTATGAGTGGAAAAAAAAATCATCCTTGAGTCTTTTTAGCCCTGGAGCATGGCTTAGAGTTAGAAGGAAAACAGGATACCATGCTGCATGTGGGGAGGAGGAGGAGAGATGGAGCAGAAACTCTTAATGAGCTAGAGGGACAGGCTCAGAAGGAAGAAGAAAGTGGTGGTGGTGATAAATAGGCAGCACTAGGCCCAAATTGCCAGGAATGCACAAAACAGCAGTCTGCACATCCCACCAAGGGAAAGAACTTGCTCTGGATCATCCCCAAGTGGTAACTAGAAGGGATTGAGTGAGAAATTTAGGTTGATACTCTCCTTAGGGCCATAGTTTAGTGGTGTGGTAGTGCTAGGTATGGTTGGACTTGATGAGCTTAGAGGTCTCTTCCAACCTTCATGATTAATGGTAGGAAAAAGCTCCTGAGACAGAGTAAGATGGAGAATTGCCTCCTGTCCTAGTTTGGTGTTAAAGTTTCAGGGACTGAATATGTCCTATATGGCATGGAATACCTTGTTTGGACTCTAACTAGGGCATCATCTTCCAGGAGGAGGTGGGAGCCATGCTGCCTCCTTGTTTAAAGTGAAGCAGGAGATGACTCTGAAGGGAAAGGTCTTGCAGGGACAACTGGGACAAAGACAAAACAACCTTACTGTCCTTCCCATGTCATGGCAACACCTTTCAAGCCCCAGCCACATCCCCTTGGAAGAGCTTGCTGTGTTAATGATAAAATGCCAGCACTGACTACAGCACAGGACAATCATCACCAGCAGCTGAGTTGAACTTGGATGCTAAAGCATGGAGGAAGGAAACCTTCCAGCAGAATGAGTTTCCAGGGAGAAAAAGTGTGCATTTCACAGAATCACAATGGTTTACCAGGGATTCAGTTCCATTCTTTTTTAACCACTCAGCTATATCATTTCTGGAAGGTGAAATTATGTTCACTTCCCTATCACTGCTTTCAAGGTAACATAACTTTCTGGACAATCTTTAGGGGAAGTTTCTGCTTTGTCATTCCAATTCCTGATGAGAGGAAGTCTTGTGGTAGGGGAAGATGGAGCACAAAGCCAAACAGGAATGGTCTGTAATGGATAGCAAGGAATATCATCAAGGACTGGCTAGTGGTGACTTCCCTCTGTACACTTCTGAGGATGGCAGCACTGCTTCTTGCAAGCTCAAGGAGAGAATATTGTGTGCATTTCCCATCAATGAATAACACAAAAAGTAGGAGAGTATCCCTAGGCTTTCCTTTCCAACCCTCAAGGCATAAAAAAACCCCAACCATTTGAAATCATGCTTGTCTCTCACATCCCCCATGAGAGCCTCCCACAATCTGCTTTGCTTCCCTCAGCAAAAAAATCTAACCCCTTAGCAAAGAGAGCTGAAAGAACAGTGGAGAAGGATCCTTCTCATCCCAGAGGTGCAAAGAATATGAGAAGCAGAAAGGAGCTAGCAGCCTGAGGTGATGCAGTGAGTTAGTGGAAGAGCTGAGAGCCTACAGCTTGGATTCCTGCTCTTGTATCTCATCATCATCATCATCTCTTGTATCTTGTATCTAAACTCCTGCTAAAAACATTTTACTTTCAACATGCAGAGCTTGCAAGTGGCTCAGCAGATGAACATCAGTCAAAATGAACATCATCACCCCTAGATGTGTTTTACTGGGAGAGCCTCAACTCTTCCCAAGCTTCTACCAAACCAAAAAGACATTGTCCACCCAAACTTCTAGCCAAAACCTAGAAACATGCAGGAAAACCTCAGAAAGAGATTGGAGCCAGAGATCATTGGTCAAATTCTTAGGTCTTTTAAAGTTTGGTTGGCCTAAAAGAGCAGATGTCAGTACGCCTGTGCTTGGGAATGTTTGGGATTGGATCCATGTTTTGTGGCTTGGTCTCACTTCTAATTATTTGCTGCTTTTCTTTTTTTCTCCTCTTGAATGGTTCTCTCATAACTAACTACCACAATAATAGCAAGAAGCTACCCAGAGGCCATCTGGGGAGAAACTGCAGTATTTCTGAGCACCAGAGAAGGGAGATTTGGTGGGGAGAGAGGTCTGAATTCACTGACAAAAACTATCCTGTCTGTTCACAGATCTTCTGTCTCTATTCTGACTTCTTCCATCTCCTCAACTATTTGTTGTTCTCCTTTCTTTACCTTTCCTTTCCACAGGACACTCAGTTGTCAGCATCATCTTCTTCCCATGGAGACTTTGATAAGTTGGAGGGGCAGGATGTC
>VWZO01004079.1:43430-79457 GCA_013396975.1 Bucco capensis | reverse complement strand
AGGGTGGTGGAACACTGGCCCAGGTTGCCCAGGGAGGTGGTTGAGTTGCCATCCCTGGAGGCATTCCAGGTGAGGCTTGCCAGGGCTCTGGGCAAGCTGATGTAGTTGGGGATGTCCCTGGCCACTGCAGGGGGGTTGGACTAGATGAGCTCCAGAGGTCCCTTCCAACCCAAACCATGCTAGGATTCTATGATAAATGCCAGCCTCACCTCTGGGACCTCCTCTGAACTTCAAAAGCCCTTCCCAGCAAAATGCCCTTGGAGCTGGCATTTAGGTTTCAGGCCCATATCTTCCAACTTGCAGTTCTAAACTGGAGCAAAGCCTTTTGTTCTCAGCTTTTGTTCCCTTCTCTGTTCCCTTGAAATGTCAGCAAACATGATGGCTTTGTTGAGGCCACCAGGGTGGTCTGGCCACTTCCCACGCTGGCCATGCAGAGCTGTGGAGCAGGCAAGCAATTCACTGGTTGTCTCCTCTAGGATGTTGTTGTTGTTCCTCCACACTAAGGCTGTGGCCTGAAGCAGCAGCACTGCCATGAAATCAACAGCAAACAAATCCACCTCCAGCTGCCTTGGCTCTCAAAAGGACACGCAGGCTTCTTTGTTGCAAACCAGCAGCTGCTGATGCTGCCAGGAGAGCACAAAACCATGCTTGGAACTCAGGGCTTTCCTAGGATCTTGGGATGGATATTCAACTCCTTCAGACATTCCCCTCTCTTTGTCTGGCTCAAAATATCTGTGTTACTGCTGCAGGATGGGCAGAGCTCACAAGCCTCCCAGCTAGCTTCCAAGTGGAAATGGTTTCTTTCAAGTCCAAGTGACATGTCCTACCCTAGACAACTCCTAGACATCCCCAGGGCTTCTCTGGCTCCTACTGGCTCTTCCTCAGTCAGTCCTGGTTGCAGTGTGGAGCAGGAGCAGACAGCACTACTGGCCATCCTGATCCATGCTGTTCTCTCTAAGCTTAGAGGAGAACCTGTGCAGAGCCCACCAGGCTCTGCATGAGCTCTGAGAAGTATCTGCAAAACAGCTCTACCAGCATCACTGGGTAGTTCAGAGAAGAGATAAGGAGGAGATAATCAACTACCAACAACATCCCACATTTCTCTGTTCCCATCACAGGAACCACTTGTGTAGCCTGGACTGCCCAGGAAGGGATGCCTCTCTGCCCACCTGAAGTGTTGTCCTGCTCTCTCTGCTTTGCCTGCTAATATGCTGTCAAATATTGATCTTTGTCTCCTCAACTACTCTGAAATAACAATGTTTGGCTCCAGCCTGAGCAGCACTTGCCTGGTATCCATCACATTAAGGATGCACTCATATATAAGGATGAGATGAGGCTCTTCCTTCTCTCTGCTCTGCACCTCTTAGGTTCACTCAGTCTTTTCCTACCACCATGGGATTTTTTTCCCCCCACACACTGTTCATGATTAGTTCAGTTTCTCCAGTTACAGCAGAAAAGGACCCTGGCCAAAGAGGAATTTTGCAGCATGCCTCACACTTAAGATCATACATGTCTGCAGCTTGCCTTCATTTACAGGAGGTCATTCTGTGGTCAAGCACTCTCCAGAGAGACAATGTCTTGTCTCCAGGTATCTAGGTATTGTCATCAACACTCTACTTGAGTGCTTTTCTGATACATATCCAGCCTTTCCACCACTTTCTCAACAGTCTGTCCTTCAGGAGATTTAAGCCAACACAATCTACTTCTCTTTGAGTTGATGCTACCACCATCTCCAATGCCAACTGCAGTAAATTACAACAGTGCTACCTCCTCTATACAAATCCAACTAAAACTTGGTTCTTTTTTCCACTCTTGACACCACTTGGGCATTCCCTGAACTTCTCTGGAGTGAATTTATATCTCACTCTGGTAGTAAGAGGGAAAATGTGGATGTTGCAGAAGGAGTTAGAGGGGAGGTTCACAAGCACCCACATCACATAGACATTGCTTTTGTCCTTCTGTTCCACCAACCTAAATCCTAAGCCCTTTTCCCAGCTGGGAACACTTGCTGGATATGCAGTGCTTCCACACCAGTTGGCTGTAACATCCCAGATTTATGCTTCTCAGTGTCACTGAGGTCAGAAGCTGGCCCAATGCCATGCAGCCTGTGCTTCTGGAGGAGCTCAATGTTAAAAGGCAGGATGCTGGAAAGGAGAGGCAAGGTGTCAGAATGCTGGAAGGTGCTGGAAAAATTGTTCAGAGCCACTGAAACTAAAGGAAGACACCCTTTATCTGCCAGCATAGTGAAGCCCTCAGGCTTCTTGTGCCCCACTGTGAGGGAACTTCTGTGTTGGAACACTTGGAAGGACACAGAAGGGGTCAAGAGCCATGTGCTAGGGAAGATCTGTGGGCACATCAGATGCTCTTAGAGGTCTCTTCCAGCCTTCACCAAGCTATGGGGTGCTGGTGATAAGTTGGAGGGGCAGGATGGCATCCAGGAGGACCTGGACAAGCTGGAGAGGTGGGCCCAGATTCTGTAATATAGATGCAGCAAGTGCAGACAGAGATGTCATGAAGCATATAGACCAATGCCCTGCTCCCTTGGGCACAGATAGTCCTAGGTAAGGTTAGAGGCTGGTTTCACACACAGCATTTGGCTCATCCCAGGTTTTAGGATGGTTCTAGGTAGAGATGGGAGTCAGTTATATGAATCCCACACATCATACCCTCTCCCTAATGCCATGCTTCAGCAGCATGGCCTGGTTCATAACCCTCTTAGTTTTGCAGCAGGCAAACAGATGTTTGAGTGGATAATGTCTTGTTGAAGTCAGGCTTGAAGGGGAGATGGCAAAATGAGTGGCACTCACAGGCAGGTGGACATCAGCAAGCTTGTCCTGCTCAGAAGAAACAAAGGAAAGTTTGCAGAAGGTGGTGGCATTCCCAGGGAAGCCACTCCTGAACCTGGCTTGCCTGGCTGCAGCAGGAGGATCCTTTAGGAATCACAACAGGAAGGCAGCACTGGCCAACAGAAACCAAGAGCTAATCATGAAACCCAAAGAATATCCATGATGTGCTCAGCTAGTGACATTTTAAAGCCTGGGCACTCCTGACAGAAATCTTTCCTTGAAAAAAAAAAGAAGTGGAAAAGTATGAATTCAGGAAACAGGAATGTTATAATCTTATTAGAGCAAAAGCTACTGGATGGACACAAGTTTAGAAGCAAAAACAACCTTTGAAGGCAAAGAGCAGTGATTTTTCCTCAGAATGTTGCATAAAGTTACAGAAAGCAATTCTCAAGCTAGGTATTTAAAAAGACTTCATGTTTCACAGCTTCCTTTGAGATGAATCAGGTACCCAAACATCTGGAGATTGCAAAATGCATCAGGAAAAACCAGACAAGATGAGACACATCAAGGCAGGAAGGTTCAGGGCTGCCATGGGAGAGACAAGGAACAGCAGGAGATTCCCCACAGCTTCTTTTGGGCTAAGAAATGTTAGTGCTACATGGATGTGTACACTAAACAAAAAGAGGAAGAGAGAGAGAAGGCTAAAAAGGGATTTTTTCTGCATGTCTCCTGCTGTTCTGTGTCTTTCTCCCTATGCTCTGATCTCTCTCTGTGCATGTCCCTGGCTGGCAGGATGAGTGTTTCCTGCTGCAGGAGTTCACATTTCATTCTTCCTATAGAAAAGGAATGTAAAGGAAATTATTACAAATGCTTTGGCCACACTGCACCAAGTCCCTGGAAACTATTTCATTACCCCTGACGTAGTCCTATTTTTTTTTCCCCCTCCCTTTCCCCCTCCCTCTAATTTAACAGAAAATTTAGATCCTTTCCTAAACTCTTTCCAGACTTAGAATCCGAGAATTGTCAGGGTTAGAAGGGACTTTAAAACTCATCTAGTTCCAACCCCCCCTGCCATGGGCAGGGATGCCTCCCACTTGCTCCCAGCCCCAGCTTGCATATGGAAGGCAAACAGAGCCCAAGCTTAGAAGAAAGAACCTCTCATACTGGACACTCTAGTAGCTTGAGGCTGTGTCCTCAGCAGCATTTCCTTTCAGAGAGCTGCTGCATGCAAAATGCTTTGGGTGGAGCAATCCCTGTGCTCATCCCACAGGCACTGCATGAAAGCAGCAACTGTTCCATGTTGGGAATGCAGAGCCAGCCTCTGGCTAGCAGTAGCTGCTTACAGGCAACCCTGATTAAAGCCTCATTGTTTTGCCCTGCTAAACTGCTCCCTGATGAAGCTCCTGCCTGTCCAGTGGTTTGGGAAGAGGCAAAGTAAATAGAATGGTTGCTGGGAATAAAAAAGTAAGGAAAAAGGAAGGAACAACAAAAATCTTTTAAGGCACTGTGTTTCTTCAAAGGCAAATGGCAAGGAGCTGGGGTTTCGGAGCTGGGTTTCTTTTGTCTTGCTGACTCCTGGATCTTGCTGTCCTAAGGGCTTTGAGACACTAACAAACACCAGGAGGGGTGTTGCAGGAAAAGGGCGTTGAGATCATGCTTAATCCAACTTCCTTACATTTTGATAGCTTACAGGACTGTTGTGTAAGTCAAGCATCTCTTTGCCTTTGCACTTCTCTGCTGCTGAGCCACACTCCTCAGGCCAAGACCTAGATCTTGATCTTAGGACATGGCTGATGGGTTTCAGGGAAGAAGAAAAAAACAGCCAACTTCATCTCCTTGCAGAGGTTTGTCTCAAAGGAGGTCAAACTGCATGAGCAAGTTGTAGCAGGGGACGTTTAGATTAGGTATAAGGAGGAATTTCTTTGCTGAAAAGGTTGTTGAGGCTTGGCCCAGGCTGCCCAGGGAGGTGCTGGAAGTCACCATCCCTGGAGAGGTTGAAGAAACATCTAGCTGCTCTCTCAGGGGCTGATTCTCAGTTTAATGTCAGTTAGATGCCAAAGGGGAAAGGACAAAATGTAGTTAGCTGATGAAAAAAATGCATCACTTGTCATGCAGTAACTCAGTGACATCTCCTTGCACTTGCCAAACCCAAGCTGATGGGAACCAGAAACAAGCTTTGGCTAAGAATCTGGAAGAGGAGTTGTGACTAACAAGAGTTATTGGCACTGTGAGCATCTTCCTTTCCTCTCCATTGTTTCTTGGGGTGCATTATCATTAGCTTCTCTCAATAACTTAAGGTTAGGCCTAGTCCTAAAACCAGAATCAAATGAAATTGCTGCTGGTAACTTGGAAGGGACAGAAATGAACCAGGTGGCATGGTGTGCAAAGACAAAGCTGGGTATACTTCCTCTCTAGGGATATGATGCCACTTTGGTGTTCCTCACCCCTCCCTCAAAGGTTCTTGGTGTAGGACCTGTCTGAGACAGGCAAGCTGGGCAAGTAGCATCCTTTTCTGCCCTCACTGTCACTCAATGTCACACTCCCAAGAGCCTATTTTGCATGAATGGGTGATGAAAAGAGCTGAGACCCTCCACACTTCTTAAAAACAATAACAAAATATAATATAGACATATAAATATAAATAATATACATNATCATTAGCTTCTCTCAATAACTTAAGGTTAGGCCTAGTCCTAAAACCAGAATCAAATGAAATTGCTGCTGGTAACTTGGAAGGGACAGAAATGAACCAGGTGGCATGGTGTGCAAAGACAAAGCTGGGTATACTTCCTCTCTAGGGATATGATGCCACTTTGGTGTTCCTCACACCTCCCTCAAAGGTTAATATTATTATATACTTATATAATTAAGATTTTATTATTGTATGATTATATATGATGTAATAATATAATAATATAATTATAACGTTATATATGATGTAATAANATAAAACTACATGTATATAAATATAATATATTAAATATATAATATATAATATAACATCATAATAATATCTATAATATATATTACATAATATATATTATGTAGTATTTAATATTACTATTAATTTAATATATAATTTATTATATAATATATAATATTATATATTCTATTTATATTACCTTAATAGAACATATTAATTTATAATATTTATACTATATTATATAAAATATTAAAATATAATAATATGATTACAAAATAATATAATATAATTATAATAATAACAATAATAAAACTGAGACCTTTGCACCCCAAAACAACACTCTCCTTGTATCCTTTAACCAATGAGGGAAGCAGGCTGAGGGAAAAAGGCCCAGCCTAAGGTCTCTCACTGAATCACCCAGCAGCAGGAGCAGAGTTTGCCATCTGTGCCATTGTTGGCACTCCAACCACCTCCTTTTCTCCACACAATTGTGAGCAACTCAAGCCTTCCTTTGTGTCCAAACAGTGGCATGGCAAGAGAAAAAGCTCCTGATGCACATTGAAGCTGCTTAGATCTCTTCACCAAACCAGATGCAGGCTAAAAGAAGCCAAGCTGAGAGTGGCAAATCTCATTTCACACTTGAATGTCCATGCTCCCTTTGAGCTACTGCTATTGCCTTGGTGTGGGGCATGGAGTGGACAGTTATTCATGGAGCTATTCCCAAGTATTTCAGACAACTGTGCTGCTAGTAACTCCCCAAAGCACTCAGTCAAAAATGCTGCCACATGTCAAATCCCCCAGGCAGCATTTTTGGCTCACTTCAGACAGTTCAAGGAGCCATCTGGCCAGGGATGTGGAGCTCATGTTCAGCTCTGTCACACTGCAGGCTTGGCTTGTAGGGGGAAGCTAATGGACAGGTACAGTGCCAAGGGAAGGAGAGGGATAAGGATGGCCCTCACACCTTCCTCTCCCCCAGAATAAACAGGAGGTTTATGTGAAACCACAACACAGGGAGATGAGGAGAACGGATGGAGAAGGGAGAAGCCTCTTGAACCCTTCCCATTCCAAGCCAGTAGCTTGGTTTAGTAGCACGGTGGTGGGAGGTTGATGCTCTTAGAGCTTTTGGCCAAACTGAATGAGCCTAACATAGGAGAAAAGATTTTCCTCTCACACCCAGGTTTTTGTTTGCAGTCAGTTCCCTCTGAACTTAAAAGCAACCTCCCAAAGCTTCCTGGAGATGCCAGCAGCACACAGTGCCACATTGCTGCCTTCTTCCCCTCATCCCACAGCATTCCAAGGTCCCAATTTACAGTCCTACCAAAGAGCTGAAAGCACTGCAGAGACTGCACTGAATATCCTAACCTCCACACAGGAGGTAAAGCAAGTAGCTCTATTGCCATCAACCTCTTCTCAAGGAGGCAGTAAGTGGGGAAAGGGTGGAAATAAGGCATTTTGTAAGGTAAAAATATCCTCTAAGGCCAAGAATTGATATCAGGGAGTTCAAATCTGGGAGAGATGCATGCAAAATCCCAAGTAGGGAATCATCATTACGGGCAGGGCTAAGCCACCAAAGGCTCTTAAGGAGCCAAAGTTGCAGTTCAGGTCTGTCTTTACTGCCCCAAAAGCTAACAACATTTATTTAATGAGTGCCTTAACATCCTGAAAGGCTTCCCAAAGTGCAAAGCCAAGCCTCACTCCACCCACCTTTAGGCTGGGAGGTGGCAGCTGTTGAGCTGGGCAGAGCAGCACTATGTGACAGTTTAGGACACTGAGGAGAAAAACAAGTTATAGCTCCAGCAGAAATTGCTTCAGGAAAGGGAATGAACACAGCACAGCATGTACATGTGTAAAAAAGTCACTATTCCCTAGAAACACAAGATAAAACCCACTCTTTTTTTGAAGGATCAGGGCCTGAAGTGCAACATATCCCCAAAGGATGCCAAGCCAGCAAATGGACTGAGCAGATCTTCCCCACTCCATTCTTACAGCAAGGGTTTTTTTGAGGGGGAACAACTGCCATGCAAGCTCTAACCAAGCATAAAACCTGCTTAGGATGTAATTGCTGCTAGCACAGCTTAAGGCTGAACAGCAGCACACTTCTTGAGCTGCTTCCTTCAGGAATATCCAAGCTAATCTTCTCAAATCTCATTAGTGCAGCAGAGTGACAGCTGGCTATTGGAACAGGCTAGACATGAAGCCTAATTCAACCTGCAGTTCTTACACACTGAAAACTAAGCCTTAATGCCACAGACTCCTACTCACAGAATCAGGAAGGTTGGAAGAGATCTCTAAGATCAGCAAGGCCAACCATACCTAGCACTCCCATGCCATTAAATCATGTCTTTAAGTACCACAACTAGATGTTTCTTAACCCCCTCCAGGAATGGTGACTCCAGCACCTCCCTGGGCAGCCTGGGCCAAGGCTTAACAACCCTTTCAGGGAAGGAATTCCTCCTGAATGAGTCCTTTGTGGTGCCTCCACCACCATGCTCTGCCTGCCAACCTGAGGCCAGCAGGTACTGGTGAGCTGCCCCTGCCTGATCTAGAGAAGTCTACAGGAAGATGTTGCTCCTCTAGCTTGTCTAGAGGGTCATTCCAAATTGAAACCTGAATTTCCTGACTTAGAGCTCCTTTATGGCTTCCCAGAGCAAACCTTGGGCAGCAGGATGTGAGTGGAAGGAAGGAAGAAGTATGGACTCAACATCTCCAGAACGGCTCTTCCCTTTTACTGCTCCTAAGACAGCCTTTAGGTTTGATGTATTGACTTTGGCAACACATGTCTACTTGTATCCTGGCAAGAAAACTATTGAAATGGAGAGGAGAGGGAAGAAAAATAATAGAAACCACCCAAAATCACCTCATGCTCACCCCCAGCTAAGTAAGGGAGCTGAAAACACTTTAGAGAAGGGAG
The DNA here is from genome assembly GCA_013396975.1 of Bucco capensis. NCBI lineage: Eukaryota > Metazoa > Chordata > Aves > Piciformes > Bucconidae > Bucco > Bucco capensis. The sequence continues at coordinate 70,837 of VWZO01004079.1, read as the reverse complement.
AACTCCCCACATCCTCTCTCTAACCCTGAGCTGCTGCCTGAGGCCAAAGCCCACACTCCTCTGAGAGATTCCAGGACATTTGTTTTAACTTCTTTTTTCTTCTTGCTGCATTCCTCTACCTTGTTGTACTTCTGCTTCCCAGCAGGGACTGGAAGGGAGAGAACAGACTTCTAGAAGGGAGTCTCTTGCTCTCTTTTTCTGCTTTGATTAGAAGCAGAAGTTGTAATCAATCCCACAAGAGAGTTTGTTCTTTGCTGAGTTGCTCATGTCTCTCAAACTACCTGACCAGAGCTAGGGTAAGGAAAACACAATTCCAAGTGGAACATACTGTGTGAGCTGGTCTAGGTGATCCTGCTCTGGCAGAGGGGCTTGGACTAGATGATCTTTCTAGGTCCCTTCCAACCCCTGACATTCTGTGATACACAAGGAAAATCACAAGAGAAATAGCAAAATAGAGTGGCTGGAGCCCTCTCTGATTTTGTGTAAGGGAAGAAAGCAATTNCCCTGGGCACACTGCTGGCTCCTGTTCAGCTGTCACTCAGCACCCCTAGGTCCCTGTGTGCCTGGCAGCTCTGCAGCCACTGCTCCCCAAGCCTAGAGCACTGCTGGGGGTTGCTATGGCCAAGGGGCAGCACCTGGCATTTGGCCTTAGGGAACTTCATGGCATTGGCCTTGGCCCAGTGATCCAGCCTAGCCAGATCCCTCTGGAGAGCCTCCCTGCCCTCAAGTTCTGCTGACAGCTTCTTTATTTTACCCAAATGACAGCAGAGATGCAAGGAGATGCAGAAGGAAGCTCCCACTGCCTGACACAGCCCTAAACCTCCTGAGATGTGACTGCCACCATGATGAGAGATGAGTAGAATAACAAGAACTAGCTGCACACAGAGCCCATGAGTCTCCACATGCTGCTTGGCTTTGTGCTGCCAAGCTGCCTGCCTGCAACAGGACTGACACACATAGAAACATGAAGGTTGGAAGAGACCTCTAAGATGAGCAAGTTCAACCATCTCCCTGTCACCTCCACGCCACTAAGCCATGGCCCTAAGGAGAGCATCTCAATGTTTCTCCAACCCCTGCAGGGATGGTGACTCCAGCACCTCCCTGGGCAGCCTGAACAACCCTTGCAGGAAAGAAATTCCTCCTGACATCCAATCTAAAGCTCCCCTGCTGCAACTCACAGTCACATTCACTGCTGAGGTGGCAAATAGAGAATATGAACAACATAAAAGGATCCCAAGTGAAGTATTTGGATGCAGATAAACAACTGCCAGTGTTTTGTGTTTGCTAAATCAGCATTTTTTTTGGTGTTATGAGCCAGCAAATGTAGATGGTGAGATCAAGGAGAGATCTAACCTGCATCCCATGGGGAGAGGAAGTTTGCAAGCATGCCAGCATCTTTCAGGGGGAAAAAAAAGGCAGTGCTAATGCTGCTGTGTTTGGTGAAAACCTGCAGTGATCTCCTTGAAATGAAGCTTTTACTGGAGAATCTGACCTAGCCTCCTGTCTATTACTCTTTAGGAAAGAAGTTACACAACTTAGTTCAGGAACAGCTCCTGGCCCTTTGGATCTTCAGTCTCCAGTTCAGAGATGCAAGTAGATCTCCTCTAGACATTTCACCACTTAACAGTATTTAATGACATTACAAACCCAAATAAATACCCTTTCCCAGCTAGGAGAGAGCAAAGAAAAGATCTGAGAGATAAAGATATAACTTGGGGGTTATATTTTTGTTCTTTCTTTCACTCTTCTGTGCTTTACAGAACTAAACAAAGCCTCCTGTTCCAGCTGATCAATCTTCAAGCTGCTCCTGGTTCCAGAGAGCCCAGGAGATAATAGCATTTCCAAAGGCATTTAGTTAGCTGAGCCTTGAGGGTAGAAGAGGGCAGAGAGAGGAGCTGCAGATAAATGGCTAGGACCCTAGCTCAGCTGCTCAGGGCTACAGCTGAGAATCCTGCACAGGGATGCACACTTGGTCTCATGCTGGAGAAAGGCATATAACAGAGTCTCTAGCAAAACACCAAGCCTGGCTCAAAGCAGCTCAGGGCACAGTGCCTCTGAGAGGGCTCTACAGCCACCACTTGAGGAAGGTGGGCTGCTTCACACCATTATTTGTAGGCTTTAGAAGAAGCCAAATCTCTTCTGTATATTATAGAAAGCATACATGAATTCATCTGAGCAGGCCAGAGGTTCACCTCTGCCCAGCACTGGTGAATCACAGAATCATGAAGGTTGGAAGAGACTTCTAAGATCATCAAGCCAANCCTGGGCACTCTGCTGCCTCAGCTGCAGTCAACTAGCAAGCAGCAGCCCAGCTCCTTCTGTGCCAGCAGCAAGCCAAGCTCTCTGCCCCAAGCCTAGAGCCTTGCTTGGGCTTCTTGTGACCAAAGTGTAGGACCTGGCCTTTGGCCTTGGGGAAGCTCAGCCCATGGCTCCAGCCTCTCCAGGTCAACTAGCAACCAGCACCCCCAGCTAAACCCACATCTGGAGTCCTGTGTCCAGCATCTCTCCTAGGAGGAAAGAATGGAATTGCTCAGGTTGGATAAGAGAAGGATCAGGAGGGATCTTGCTGTGAATGAATCTGTGATGGGAAGGAATGAATCAGCATCAGCTGCTGGCACCAGGATGCAGCTATGCTACTCTGAGCCTAGGCCAGGCTGCTGCTCCCAAGCAGGAGGATAACAACTGAGCTAGAGGAACTGAAAGCAAGAGCATGGGCTTTGCTCTATGCCTTTTGAGGCATATTTAAGACTAAAAGTGCCTCCACTGGGCTGAAAATGGGGAATCCAATCCTCCTGCAGGGTTGTGTTCAAGGCAGAAGATGTGTGCAACTCAACTCCTCACTCACACACACAATGCTAGCACTGATCTGCCCCTTGAGCAAGGGTAAAGATCAGCACTGCTCTCTGTCATTTCATTACAAGCAAGGCCCTAACCATTTGACAGCAAGCTAGGTCTTAAGCTCATGTTCAACACTTTAATATCTGCAAGCACACTGGTGCACAAGACCTCAAAGTCTGCTTGTGGTTGCAGGAAAAAAGATGGAAAAGAGAGAATTCCATTACTGAACGATGAAAGTTAATAATGCAGTCAGCACAGTTGTGCCACCTTGTTTAATTTAACACTAAATTCAGTTCATGTTACACTGTTCTCTCTCTGTGTGTCCATCAGAAACATGCTGCTGACATGGGGCTTTTTTTTGTGTTGAGGATGCAAAACATTCACTGCAGTTAGCAGCAGAGAAGCTGAAGGTTCTGGCATGCAAACAAAGGACAGCAGGGGCTTGAGGCTCTGGGAATGGGTGGAAAGTAGATACTAGTAGGCAACTAGCAACATTAGTCACCCTTAAAATCATTAGCAGTGCAGCTTTTGTGTTGTGATAAGGGCTCACTCTCTACAGCTACCTGAAAGGAGGATGTAGTGAGGTGAAACTTGGTCTCTTCTCACAAGTAACAAGTGAAAGGATAAGGGGAAATGGCCTCAAATTGCACCAGGGGAGGTTCAGATTAGAGATTAGGAAGAATTTCTTCACTGGGACAGTTTTCAAGCATTGGCTCAGGCAAGTGGTGGAATCACCATGCCTGGAAGTGTTCCAGAAACATGTAGATGTGGTACCTGGGGCCATGGTTTAGTGGTGAGCATGGGAGTGTTAACAGTTGGACTCTGTGATCTCAGAGGTGTTTTCCAGCCATGATGACTCTATGATCTGTAGCATTCCATAGCAAACTGTGTGTGTGTGGCACCTTGTTGGTGGTTCAGGACTGGAGGCAGACACTGCTACCTCTGCACCCTTTCATCACCCTCCTTTTACATCTCACACTCAGGAAAACTCCATCCAGTGCAGCTCAGAGTCCAAGCTGGGCTGTGGGCAGGCAGTCTGACAGCCATCCCACCCCAGGCCCTTCAGAGCAGGCCTGCTTCTGCTATTCCTGACAGGCTGCTTTCATTTCCCCTATTGCCATTAAAGGAGAAACACTGGGACACAAATCCTTGGCACAAGCCTGACTGCCAGCAACCACTGCTGCTGGAGAACTGTGCCATATATGCAAAGGCCAAGTTATAGATGCAAGCTTTCTAGTGTTTTGTTTGTGTTGTGAGCTCTCTCCAAACTAGACCAACACCAAAACTTTGGACCCAAGCATCACGGTGATTTCACAGAATCATGAAGGTTGGAAGAGACTTCTAAGCTTAGCAAGTCCAACCATACCTAGCACTATCATGCCACTAACCCATGGCCCTAAGGAGAGCATTTAAAACCCTGCAGGGATGGTGACTCCAGCATCTCCCTGGGCAGCCTATTCCAAGACTTAACAACCCTTGCAGTAAAGAAAATTCTCCTTATATCTATCTTTACCATCAATTCTGGGACTCAGAATGGGATGTTCCACTGGGGAGAGCATCATCTGCTCAGCCCTCAGGGTGCCTCTGCCATAGCTCTCCCTTCTGGGGACCTAGGGGTGCTGAGTGACAGCTGAACAGGAGCCAGCAGTGTGCCCAGGGGGACAAGAAGGCCAATGGCATCCTGGCCTGGAGCAGGAACAGTGTTGTGAGCAGGANCAAGGTCTCTTCCAGATGGAACTGTTCTAGGATTCTATGATTCTCTTGCCCTGCCACTTCAAAGCCTGCCTGTCCCTTTTGCTCCCATCACAAAGATGAAGCTCTTCATTCTTCCCCAACATGTGGCATTCTCCTTTTTCCAAGGGGACTTTAAACACCAAAAAAAAAGGGGGTGAAAAAGAAAGAAAAGGCCTCTTTTTCTCCCTNATGAAGCTCTTCATTCTTCCCCAACATGTGGCATTCTCCTTTTTCCAAGGGGACTTTAAACACCAAAAAAAGAGGGGTGAAATAGAAAGAAAAGGCCTCCTCTTTTTCCTCCCCATTGCCATGAATCATCCTTCAGCATCTTTCCTAGGACTTTCTGCATGCACTGCTAACCAAAATCCCTCACTCCAAAGTATGACATGCACTCACTTTGAAGTATCAACACAGGAAAAGCAGCTTCAAAGGACATATACTTGTGTGATACACACTGAGATGTTATTCCGACCTGCATGTACCCTCACATACATCTCTGCGTGCTCCTAGCCCACAAACACATGCAGCTTTCCCAGGCAAGTGTGAGGCAGGAAAGCCACAGGGCTCAAAAAAGCTGCTCCACATCTGGGCAGCAGGTGTAACTATTGGCTCCAGAGTTGTTCTCCAAACAAACTCTTCTCTTCCTGACTGACAGGGCTCCTCATCCAGCTGGGTACAGTTTCATAATGGAACACAGAGCATCAAAAAGCAGGCAAAAAGAGATTCTCCTGAGCTGGTTTGGTACAATCTTGCCTTTGTACAAAGCATTTTACTGCTCAATTCTTGCTCCTGTTTTTCCCCTCTGAGATACTTGTCTATCCTACAGCAAAATTTTGACCCAAAGTGGTTAAGATCCTGCTTGGCAAGCCAGAGCTGCCAAATTTTGGAGGCTACTCACACTGAATGACAACTTGCCTTCCCCTTCCATTCCAATGCAGTTGTGACAAGGCAGGAGGAGTCTCAAAGAATACCCATGTTGGCATCTCCTTCCCCATGTTACAATCCAAGGGTTTCCTCACCCATCTCCCTGCGCAGCCCACAGCTCCCATTCCCTCCTCAGCCTCAGGGAGGGTTGCTGGCTGCTCCTGCTTTCTGTCCTGGCAAGAAGGAGCTTCCAGTGAAGAGCAGGAGGGAGATGATGCCTTCAAAGCTTCTCGAATCCTAGCATGGTTTGGGTTGGAAGGGACCTCTGGAGCTCATCTAGTCCAACCCCCCTGCAGTGGCCAGGGACATCCCCAACTAGAGCAGCTTGCCCAGAGCCCTGGCAAGCCTCACCTGCAATGCCTCCAGGGATGGCAACTCAACCACCTCCCTGGGCAACCTGGGCCAGTGTTCCACCACCCTCGTGGGGAGCAACTTCTTTCTAATATCCAGTCTAAATCTACTCCTCTCCAATTTAAAACCATTGCCCCTTGTCCTTTCCCTGCAGGCCTTTGCAAACAGGCCCTCTGCAGCCTGCTTGGAAGTTCCCTTTAGGTCCTGGAAGGTCACTAGTAGTTCCCCTGAAGCCTTCTCTTCTCCAGGCTGAACAATGCCAGCTCCCTCAGCCTGTCCTCAGAGCAGAGGTGTTGCAGCCCCTGAGCATTCTCGTGGCCTCCTCTCCACCTGCTCCATCAGCTCCACTCCTACAGCAAATAACCAAGCTAATAAAGAGCATCAGACAAAGAAACAGAAAGTGCTTTGGGTGCTACATGCTGAGGATGAGAACCACTGAGGGATCTATGGGAGTGTGGGAGGGGGTTAAGGGGAAAAACTGAGCTCATTGCATCCCAACCAGACAACAAGCAGGCAGGAAACAGATGTACAAGCAACTACAGAGGGGTCCAGCAACAGCAGAATTAACTCTGCAGCAGATCAAGCAAGATCAGACACACAGAACTGACCTGCAAGACTACTCTGGGACTCCTTTCTTCAGCAGTTCAGAGTGTCCTGCCCTAGCTGGTAAGGAGACACTGTGCCAGGTTGCCCAGAGAGGTGGTGGCAGCCCCAGCCCTGGCAGTGTTGGGGCTGGAAGCAAGCTGCTCTAGTGCCAGCTGTCCCTGCCCATGGCCCTCCTATCACTAGAAAATTAGCCTGCTATGACAGGAACTGGATGTCCACTTCAGTGGAGCCACTGCAGAATCATTTTGCTTGCAAGAGACCTTTAAGATCCTCAAGTCCAACCATGAACCCAACAGCACTTAGGTCATCACTAAACCATACCCCAAAGCACAGCATCTCCAGGTCTTTTACAGCATCAGGAAGGTTGGAAGAGACCTTTAAGATCAGCAAGTCCAACCATACCTATCACTACCATACTTTTAAACACCTCCAGGGATGCTGACTCCACCAACTTCCTTGCTATGAAAGTAATTGTTGGAGAATTGTAGTGGGAAGGAAGAAAAGGTCATTTCCCCCAGCAGCAGCTTAGGGCTAAAAGGCTTTGGATCACATTTTCAGTCTCCTAAGCAGAAGTCTTTCTATCTACACCACTCTTAAATATGTTCTAGTTTCTCCTACAGCTTTTATTTGATTATCATAGAGCTCTTTTTCTTCACAGAACCTTAGCTAGATCTGTCTGGGAAGGGAGCAAGCAAGCTATTTTCACTCACTGAAGCACCAGTCATCTCTCAAGCAAGTTATTTAACAGTTAAACCACAGCAGAGGAAATGCTGATACCTTAAGCAGGATATCATTCTCTCCACTGGAATTTGGCAACAACACAGAGAACTAAGGTCCTTGCAGAGAGCACAAGCTTCTCTTCAACCACTCCTCCAGAAAGCATCACACAAGTGGAGCAGCTCCTCCTAATTGTAATGATCATGTACTAATCCTGAGGGGGGGAAAAAAAAAGGAGCCAAATGGAATTGTCTCCTCCACTAGTTTGACATCCCCTGTGCTCCCAGGTCTCTGCTTCTCGTGGCTGTAAATGGTGTAAAGAAGAGCCTGAGCATGAAAGACCTCAGCATGAAAGCACAACCACAATCTGATTTATGTCCTGCCTGCTCTCCAGCCTCTTCTCCTTTTCCAGTTAACCCTTCTAAGGGTGCATTTTAAAAGCTGCTTTCCCAAAGGTCCCCAATAACAAGTTTTGTGGGCAGCAGACCAAGTGCTCTCCTCCTCATCCTCACTCCCACATACATAGAATTACATAGAAGCATTAAGGTTGGAAGAGACCTCTAAGATCAGCAAGTCCAACCATCCCTAGCACTACACCATGGCCCTAAGGAGAGCATCTCAATGTTTCTTCAACCCCTCCAGGGATGGTGACTCCAGCACCTCCCTGGGCAGCCTATTCCAAGATTTTAACAATCCTTTCAGTAAAGAAATTCCTCATTATATCTAAACTAAACCTCCCCTGCTGCAACTTGAGGCTATTTCCTCTTGCCCTCTCACTGCTAACCCTACAGAAGAGACTTTACCCCCATCAACATCTTCATTGCTTCCAAACCAGAGCACATAAACACATAGTACTACCTTAAGGTAGGGAACAAGTTGTTTCCCATCTCTGTCAAGTTCCTGCTTCCTTCCAGGGGCACTGGTTTGTTACTGGAAATAGTTGCTAGCAGGCCAATTCAACCATTGCCAAACCAATCACTTCTCACACCCCAAATGCTGTTCTCATTTTGTTCCAGAGTTAAAGGCTGCAAAACTCTGCTGTCCTGGTGACATCTGAACCTTCATGATGTCACTTTGGCATATTTGGTCACATTCCTATTGATCCTGAGAGCCTTGCTACCAACTAAATGAATACCTCTAACACTCTCATTTCTTCTCCCCCTCTCTTGACAAATTGAATTGTACCAATCCAGCTCACACCATTCCTAATAAACCTCAAACAATTGAGTCTTTCATTCCTGGATCCCACAGCACTGAGCAATGGGATGTGTCCTTCAGCAAACAGCAATCCTGCATAAAGTGCAAGGAACTTCACATCCTCCCCCAGCATAGACACAGAAGTAGATTGGAACTGTCAATCACCCCACAAATGTGATTTGGGACAATCTCCACCACAAATCTATCTGAAAAACCCCTCAACAACCAAAATAAAACAATGAGATTTCTGGTCTAGTGTGGTATGATAGTGATAGATATGGTTGGACTTGATGATCTTAAAAGTCTCTAACCTTAATGATTTGGGGATTCTGTGATAAACTTTGCTCTTCTGCCCTAATTAACTGCAGTAACTTATATTGCTGCCTTTAAAATCCCTCTTGCTGCTTCCACTCAATCTATTGCCTGGGCCTGCCTTCCCTCTGTTGTTTTCCAGTGTTCCTATAAACAGCTGGAAATTGCTCCTCCAGCAAGGCAGATCACATTACTGCTGGGTGGAATTTATCTCTCTCTACCTCGTGCTGGCAAAGTGCTATCAGTTCATTAAGTCTGTTATTTTTGGGCTATTTCAATTCAATTGCTGTTAAGGGCTAGATCTATGTTCAAAGCTAGAGTAATTGTTGTGGATGACTCACAGGGAAATTGGAAGAGTGATTCTTTTTTTTTTCCCTCTCTCCCCATACCTAAGGAAATGTACATATCTAACATTTTATCAGAGGGATGTGTCCCCTGCCCTCTTCCCTCTTCCAGGGAAAGGACTTCTCTTGTGTAGTCCATCTCTCTGCCAATAGAGTTCCACCCTGTGCTTCATCAGCAAGTGAAAGAGCTGATTGTACAGCCCTCCCTCTGCAAAGCTGACACTGCTGCTAGAAGCCTTGGGGTTTTTTTGGCTCAGAGTAGCCTGACATTGGTCAAAAATGAGTTAATTCAAACTGGAACACGATGCTAAACCTGGAAGAGAGCACGAATATCAGAGATGGGAACAGGCAGAGATTTGTTTTTCCCCTCTTGCTAAACTGCAGGTCTTTTTGTATGCCAAGCTCACAACTGCTTCTCTCATCATTCAAGGCTCTCTTAGAAGAATTATTCTGCTCCTTCTCTTATTAAGGACTATTTCAAGCTCAGGACCTTTCTGATCTGATACCTGGGGGCATGGAGGTCAGGGGGAGGAGGAGAAGAGGGGAGAAAGATAACAGACAGGGTAGTGAAAATATTAGCTTAGCTACCCTCTCCACCTCCCATCCAGTGCTACTCCACTCCATCCCCCAACCTCTATTCTGTCTCCAGACAATATGAGAACTGCACTGAAATCCAGGAGGGGCAGATGGGACATGCCCAGTTCCTCCTGTACAGCTCTGCAACACTCTAGTCTTAGGAAGGATTTGGAAGAAGCACCACTAAAGCACAGTTTTGATTTCCAAACCTAGCTCCTTAAAATGCTGCTACTTCCATCCACAGCCAGGCAGATGGGAGAGGGCATTGCAACACACAGCTGATTTTGGGCTGCCCAAGATGTCTCTAGCCCAGTTCTTTCCAACAGACAGTGCTACTCATGCAAGGGTCATGCAGATGCGTCACCAAAGCAATCTTCTGATCATTCATTCATTGTGGGTAGTAACTAGGCAGTGACTCCACTTCCCAGGGATAAATCAGCTCCAGGTTGTCTAGCTCTCAACCTTGGGAAAGGTCCAGGGGGAACCTGGAAGCACAGCACGCTCTGCTTCTCCAACAGAATCATGAAGGCTGGGAAGAGACCTCTAAGATCATCAAGTCCAACCATCCCACCTCTCACCCCCATGCCACTAAACCATGTCCTTAAGGAGAACATCTACACATTCCTCACCCAACCACCAGAATGAGAATAAAGAGACATTTACCATCTTGCCCAGAGCTCTCCAGATACTCCGTCAGGTCACAGCCGAACGCGCTCGCGGCTCCCTTCCTCTTGAGTTTCTGTTTGGCTCCCTTGTTCTTCATGAGGTTAGTCCCAAAAGAGGTTTGCCCCTCTCCTGCCTTGCCCCCCTCCCCCCAAGCCTCACACTAGGCACCCAAAAACCTCCTCCTTGTCCTCAGACCACCGCCCGTGTCCCGCTCCCAGGGAGCGGCATCGGGGGTCCGCTGGAGCAGCCAGCCAGACAAGGAAACATTAATCCCCACCAGATGTTGGGCTGCTCCCGTGGCAGAGGAAGGTCAGGACGAGAGGAGGCTCCCCAGCCAGCAGCAATCATAGCCTGAGCCCGGAAGGGTTCTCATCGGAGGGAAGTGGGTGGTGGACCAGTGCCCACATTGGAGCTGGCAAGGCAGGGACAGGCGATGGTGGATGTGGGGATAAGATCCCAGGACCCTCCACAGGCAACACCTTCTGTGTTTCACCAGCCACGTTGTCCCCAAAAAGCTTCCCAGGCTGCTTGTCCTTCTCTTCCCTTTCGGAGGAGACTGGAAGTTCCAACAGACTAATGAAAAAGGGACTGGGGAAGAGCCTGCACAAGGCTCCTCTTTGGCTCCCCCCCCTTCCCCTCCTCCTGCCTTTGGACAGTTAGAGGAATGAGAAACCAGCTTCCTGTCCTGACTGCCGCTTGCTCGCTCTCCTTTCCCTCCTTTTACAAATCCTAGGATTATCCAGCTCCAAAAAATGCTGAGAGGAAGTTAGCTGAGGAGAGGGGCGGAGGATGGCTTTTGGCAGTAAAGTGCATGTGTGTGTGTGTGTGTTCATGAGAGGCTGAGGGAAGGTGGGGAGAAGATTTGAGGGACTGGGATAGCAGTGAAGGAGGGGGAAGGAAGAGGGAAAGCCTTGCCCTGACAGGCAACAGATAACGGACTGCCTGCCTGAGAGGAAATCACTGCCAGCAGAGCCAGTGTAGTCAGAAGCTTCCTGTGCTACCAACGCTCTGAAAAGGCCTGAGAAGGGGCAGGAGAGGAGGAGACCAGTAAATCTTTGCCAATGTCCATCAAGTCCTTCATTCCAAGGCACCTTCCTGCCCTCAGACATGACTTTGTCACTTCAGGGTTTGTCTTCATCTAGTGAGACGCAGACTGGGATTGCCCAAGCGCAAGAAGGTGGGGAGAGACTTGGGAAGCTAAAGAGAAAAGGGAGGAGGGAAATCTTCAGCTCCCTCCTCCCTGGCAAGCAGAAACAGATGCCATCCAGGCATCTAAGGTCATGTATTTTCAAGTTAGCTGCCAAGAAAAGCTCCTCTTGACTCACCAAGGGGAACAGAAATGACCTAGTAGCAGTAAAAGGGAGATGGGACAGGTTTGCCTTTGCTTCCCCAGTCTTGCTCCCACACACAAACACACTCCCCCAACACCTTTATAGTCTAACTTTCTCTACACATATCTCTCTGCTCATACAAGCAGTCACTTGCATTTACTCCATGGTTTTTATCCCAGAAATCCAGCCTTCTTTCCAGGGCTGGGTATGCTGGTGAGCTGCACGCTTCACCTAGGGAGGCAAACTTAACTCTGCTAAGGCTTCTCTGCCAATTCTTGCTCCACACCAGATACAACTGCCTGGCTCTGGGTGAAAATTAAACAAACAAATGAAAGAGGAAAACAACAAAACAGGAAATAGCAGCTTTTCACCACAAATCAGACCAAAGACAAGGAGAGTTGTTACACTTAGGAGGAAAACTGGCCAGGAAACAGGGTAAAGAACTCCCTTAACCCACCTCCCTCCTCAACTCTGGGCTCTACACCCTAACAAAGCAGAGAAACTTCATCTTTTCCCACAGATCTCTGGAAATCCACCACCTCACCCTTTTATTTTGACAGTTGTTTTTCAGGGCAATCAAGCCTCTCTGACTGTGATCCAACCACTACCCAAAGCAATTCAGGTTCTGCCTGTTGATATGGTAACAACCATATCAACCAAGGTTGTTGTTGCTGCTCCTCAAAATTTCAATGTTATTAATTCACATACAAGAAAAAAAACCAACACCAAAAGCCCTAGTGAAAGACCTTGAGGTGTTTCTACAGGCCTGTAAACATTTCCAGCTGAAAGCATCATTTCCACCAGAGTGCCACAGTAGGGGACAGGGAGAGACTACCACCCTCATGCCAAGAAAAAACACTATTTGAAGGGAAGAAAAGAGGGAGGATTCTCACTTAATTCACAGATGCTCTTTCAAGCAGTGCAGTTTGGTGCCCTGCTGCCCCAGGGAGGGAAGAGGGAGCTGCAGAAAGGCAATGTTGTGGCAGGCATGGCAGAAGGCATGAGGAGCTTCAGGAGAGCTCTTGTCAAGCAGGCTGGGTTACAGGAGAGGCTTTTCCCATTGCCAGGATGAGGTTCAGTGAAAGGACAGAGGGGAGGTTAGTGTGGGATTGCCCAGGGATAGGAGGAGGAGGAGGAGGTCAGTCAAGGTGAGTGGGAACCAAACAAGGGAGGCTTTACAAACAAAGCACTTTGTATCAGAGCCTGAAATCAGTGCTGAGCCAGGGGATTTTTCTGAGGAAAAGAGGCTGTGTTCTCCATAGAGGAAAAAAAAACCAACCAACCAAAACCCATAAGCAACTTGGATTTGCACAGCCTGGGAGGCAGGGCAGGTCTCTGCAATAGTGAGAGTGAGCAGCAGGGCTAAGCAGTAAGCCAGCATCCCTCCTGGAAAAGCTTTCACAGAGGAGAACAGGAGAGGAAAAGAGCTTGGGCCAGCAGTGTGGAAAGCAAAAAGGAGTTCAAAGCTAAAGCAGCTGGAAAAGAAAGGGGAGTTTCTCTCCTTTCTAAAAACCAAACAAAAGAAGTGATCCTGCAGAACAAGAGCAACAGCAAGCCAAGTCAGAGCTCTCACAGAAGCAATCTCTCTGTAGAAGAGGTGATTTCCTAGTCCCCACTGCCATACAAACTGAGTGATGGCCAGCTACCTCGGCCCAGAGGAGCAAGTCATGGCCCACAGTGCTTACTTCAAGTCTTTCCCTTTGAACCTGTCAAAATAGGTCAGGAGATGAAGTTATTCACCAAGGCAGAGAAGGCTGCAGGTTCACACAGGAAGGTGAGGCACTTGCCACCCTTGCTTTGCTGCTGAGCTGCAATGCTTCACCCTCCAGCTCGAGAGCGGATGTGGTAAGGCAGTGCCTGCGTGTGAAGCAATGGAGGATGGAAAAATGATTTTACAGCTCTCTCTGTTCTCACAGACAAGGTATCTGTGACCCCACAAACAGTCAGAGGGCCNTCTTAGTGAGATCTATTAGGCTGAAGTATTTCTTCCCCTTCTAAGAGGCCTGGGCCACAGCAGAGGCACTGCACAGACTATTTCTGGACACCCATCTCTCCTCCCCCCCTCTCCTTGCTGCTTTTCCCTCATTGTGTTTGAGCTCTTTCCTATCCAGGAGATTGCCAGGCGCCACTCAGCACAAAAGAGCAGGGGGGTGGGGGGGGTCAGGAGTGGAAGACCCAGGGAGGCAGGGATCTGAACCCCTAAAAATAGCCTTGCCGACTGCCACTCTTTTCCTGACACAGACAGTTCATTGTTCGCCCCTGACACGCCACTTCACCCTCCCTCCCCACACTCTCTTTCCTCTCCTGCCCCTCTCCAGCCCAAGTTTCCTGTCTACTCCCATCCCCACAGTGAAAGCTGGAGTGGATTATGAAGCCTAAAGCCTGCTCTGAAGGCTTTTGTTTCTCTGAGTCACCAAATCATTAAAGTTGGAAGAGACCTCTAAGATCATGAAGTCCAACCAAGTCAAGAGTCCATGTCAGATGGCAAACTATGGGGCTACCCTTCAGCTTCCCTTGTCACAGGGCACCCACTGCCACTCTTGGTTCCTTATTTCACCTGTTTCCAGCCTAGTCTCTCCTAGCTCTCACATCCCCTTCTGCCTTGCAGAGGACTCTCAAATTGCAGCAGGAGAGGTTTAGATTAGATAGAAGGAGAAATTTCTTGACTGAAAGGGTTGTTAAGTCTTGTCCCAGGCTGCCCAGGGAGGTGCTGGAGTCACCATCCCTGGAGAGGTTGAAGAAACATCTAGCTGCTCTCCTTAGGGCCATGGCTTAGTGGTATGGGAGTGCTAGGGATGCTTGGACTTGATGATCTTAGAGGTCTCTTCCAACCTTCATGATTCTGTGATTCTCTTGCCCCACATCATGACAAACCTTCTTTCTGCATGTCACCCTGTGCCACGCGACCTCTTCACAAGCCACCCTGTGCCACGCGACCTCTTCACAAGTCACCCTGTGCCACGCGACCTCTTCACAAGTCACCCTGTGCCACGCGACCTCTTCACAAGTCACCCTGTGCCACGCGACCTCTTCACAAGTCACCCTGTGCCACGCGACCTCTTCACAAGTCACCCTGTGCCACGCGACCTCTTCACAAGTCACCCTGTGCCACGCGACCTCTTCACAAGTCACCCTGTGCCACGCGACCTCTTCACAAGTCACCCTGTGCCACGCGACCTCTTCACAAGTCACCCTGTGCCACGCGACCTCTTCACAAGTCACCCTGTGCCACGCGACCTCTTCACAAGTCACCCTGTGCCACGCGACCTCTTCACAANCACGTCACCCTGCGCCACGCGACCTCTTCGAGTCACCCTGTGCCACGCAACCTCTTCATTAGCTGCTTCACAGAGCCCAGCACTTCAACTACAAATGGAGGAGTCACCTCACACATGCTACTGAGCTTCCTTACTGTGGCTTGGCTACACAACAGCATAATCAAAAGGAACAACAAAACTATGCCCTCAGGGCTCTATGAGCCTGCCTGATGATGGGATGTCATCAGGCAACCAAAAAGAGAACAAATGGAACATCCCACTCCACCTCCTTGAGTATCATTCCCGGCTGCAGTAAAGTCTGAAGTACATAGGCAACCTAATATAGCAGGATGCTCACTTATTAGCTATACATGCCAAAACTACAAAGCATGCAGCTACATTTTTAGCCAGACTGCCTTCTCCCACTGTTCCTAGACATTTCTGATGTGTCTTGCAGACAGAAAAACAGATGTGGTTCATGTCTCCCTTCCCAGAGCATAAACTTGTCTGCAGAATGGTGCTTGCTTACTCCTGTGCTTGTACAGCATCTAATTCTTGACTAGGGACTCTAATTGTTCTTTATTTAAACAGCATCAAGACCATTATAGAAAGGCTTTATGTCTCCCAGTGTAAAACTCTATTGATAGCACAATAATATACAACAGTATTAGAAAACAAACTTGCAGAGAAAAGCCACACTGCTAGCAAAGGCTTCTTTCATCTCATGTCCTGAACCTTCTCCAAGCACCTTCCCAACAAGATGACCCATCTGGGGAGGCAGGAAGGCCACCAACCTCACACCATGGAGTCATTCCAAACTCAGCCAAGCCTTTTCAGGAACATCCTGCCAGTAGCTTTTAGGCTAAGAGCTCTGTGCTGAGGAGAAGCAAGATAGCATGTCACAGCAAGGTGATTTCCTCCACACATTGCCTCCCTGCAATAAAATAGCAACAAGAATCATTCCCACCAAAGCAGGAAATGGTTTGGCCTCATTTTTTTTCCTCCTCTGATCAACAGAAATTAAACAACTTGCTTCAATGTGCTCTGTGACTCTAGAGCCAAAGGTAAAAGCCACAGCAAGCTCACCACTACTCAGAGGACACTGACACCAACACTCACTTCACTGCCTATATTTCTACCTTTAGCTGTACCTCTGGTATCAAAAGTTAGGGCTGGGCCAACCACTCACCCAGGGATAGATAGTCTCTGTTATTCCCTTTCCTCCCCTACTCCAAAGAGGAAATTAACAGAGAGAGAGAGACTTGTGGATGGGAAAGGAAACTTAAACTACTCCAATGAAAATAATAACAAGAAAATGAAACATATATAGATATAAACACAAAAGCAATAGCACATCCAAATTCCACTTGATGGCAACTCCATCCCCCCTGATGCTGGAGCAGAAGGACTCACCAGCAGACAGGAATCAGACTCCTGGAACTCTTGGATAGGGATGGAAGGCAGAACAGAGAGAGTCCTGAAACAGCAGAGTTAGGCTGCTGATCCTCACCAGGCTCAGGTGCTCAATCTTTATGGAAAATAGAGACCCAAAACCTCTCCTTATTTGTATTGGTTGTTAATTAGGTGCTAAATAGCTTAATCCTGCACCTGCCTTGCTTGGCTCTTAGGCTTTATGGAAAAGACTCTAAGGCCCAAGCTTGGTGTTTAAGTTTCAAGGGCTGAACATGATCTCTGGGGCATGGAATAGCTTGTTTGGACTCAAAGTAGGACACATGGGTGAGGGAAATTATAGGTTTACCTACCTGCATGTAAACAGCAACCCATGGCACTTGTGTTATTTTAATGGCAAGAAGCAAAGAAATGAGTTTTTGATGCTCACTCAAGCAATCATCTCTTTTGATCACTTTCTGTAGAAGATAAAGAGCTGCTTTGTAGTAATCTTATTTGCTTAAAAATAACAAACCCAACAAATCCTCAGGGGGTGCTCACTATTTTAGGGGCAATTGCTAGCTTGTTATATGCTATTTTTAGAACTCATTTAAAACCTGACTTCTCTTTTTCTGGGATCTTCTCTTGGGGGAATTATCATTTCGATGAGGGAGTCACATCTTGGTTTAGCACAAGGGTTTGGACAGTAAGTCTTGTGAGGAGCAGCTGAGGGCACTGGGCTTGCTTAGTGTGGAGCAGAGGATGCTCAGGGCAGACCTTAGCTCTCTCTGCAACTCCCTGCCAGGAGTGAGCTGGGGGTAGGTCTCTTGTGCAGGGTTAGCAGGGAGAGAACAAGAGGAAATGACCTCAAGTTGCAGCAGGGGAGGTTTAGATTGGATATAAGGAGAAATCTCTTCCCTGCAAGGGTTGTTAGGCATTGGCTGCCCAGGGAGGTGCTGGAGTCACCATCCCTGGAGGTGCTTAAGAAACATTTAGCTGTGTTCCTTAGGGCCATGGCTTAGTGGCAGGGTAGTGATAGGGAGATGATTGGACTTGAGCTCAGAGATCTCTTCCAACCTTAATGACTCTGTGAGTGCTAGCAGCTGTGGCAAAGCAGGGCCAGGTGTTCTTGCCAGCAACAGGCTCTGGCACATTTGTTGTTTCTTATTTCTGCTCCCTGAGCTCAGTCCCTGTTCAAAAAAGCACTGGTGGGTCTGCACAAATGATTTCCTATTGTCTTCTCGGCAAGGTTGACCATATCCTCTCTCCCTTCCAGGCTTTCCTTTCCTGCTTTGCACCACATCCCTCTTCACAGACAGATGTGTGCCTAGATTTAATGGAAAAACCACTTGCCTTTCTCCTCTGCACTCAAATGCTGAAGGTAGTGAACAGGGAAATCAGCTTTGTGGGGAGGTTCCTTCTGCCTGAGATTTGAGTGCCTCCTCTCTCTGGGTGTAGAATATGAAGTTCAACTCAGGAAAAGCCACATTTCTCCTTTAACCTTTTCCTTACCTGTGCCCTGACTGTTCAGCAGCCCTGCAGGGCTGTCAGCAATAGGATTGATTTGGAATCTTACTCTCAACACCTCCAGGCAAAGGTTGCACAAAAGTTATCTTCTCTCCATCCCAAAAGGGCTTTGGCTTGCCTTCACCCTGACATCTCATTGTCTCAAGCTGGAGTTCAAATTATTTCCTGGCTGTTGCTGAACTTATATTGGGTGTGAATTACAGCAGAAAGTGCTCAGAAGACTTTAGGCTGAAACCAACAACATTCTCCCTGTGCTTTGCAATGACTTACAGAGCTTAACAGGCTGCTTCCAACTTTTATGGCTAGCCTAGCATCATGGTAGCTAGCCAAAAGTGATTGGGATATCTGGGCAACCCTATCCTGTGTAACACCAAGGTATCTCTAGCAGCACTGGTGACTTTTGCTGTCGACTAGCAGAGAGGGTTTGTTATCTTTAGTGTAAGCTTTGCCTAAGAAGCCTGGCTCCCTTAAAAGCTGCCCTGCTATATTTAGAGCCTCTTCTGGTGTGCCCACCCAGTGCTGTTCCCCTTGTTTGTTTCCTCCCAAACAATGAGACCTGAAAGAATTGCTTGGAAAGGGGCCAAGGCTCTTGCAAAGCAAACTGTCAGGCAGCCAAACTCTGCAGCAGGACCCTTTGTACCATACTGTACTGGGAAATGGGAAAGCATCATCCCTTCTTGCTTCAAACCCCCCCCAGCATGCTAAGAGCTCCTGTGGTGTGGCCCTGGCCCCAGGGACTGCCTTTGAGGAGGTGTCAGAAGAGATGGAGAGGAGGGGAATGCCAATGTGGGCAACAAATCAGAGCAGTGTGAAGATCTGCTCTCTGTTCTCCCTCACCTCTAATCCTGTATTCCTGCCAGAGTGCCTTTTAGCAGCAGGTTGTTCCTGGAAAGCCTTTTGCTATCTGCCTTGATTGGAGAAGCTGCTGATGCACATATAGGGTTACAAGGGTTTGGGACCAACCTTAGCACTCTAAGGGGTCCAAGTCTCCTGGGGAGCAGGGAAAAAAAAAGCCATGTTAAGATGACTTTTTGCTTGTTTTAAACAAATGGAGCCAAAGGAGAAAAACAAAGAAATCTCTTTTCCCTTCTCCTTTAAGACAGAGAGATCTGCCTGAGCCACAGGAGCTTAAATGAGGAGAGGCTGGAAATGGCAGATTTGCCTCCAAAAATGGATTTTGTTCCATTACTTTAGGTTCAAACTTTGTTGCTTCTTCTGGCCTCATGAGCTAAATCCCCCCTCAAGCCAGAAAAGGGCATGGATATCCCTGAGGGAGATTCCAGGAACATCCTTGACTTGGAGCTGGTTTGGGTTTTCCTTCAGACCCAGAAACATTAGAGAGGTCAGAGCTTGCAGAGTAAAGGGAGAAGATGCCAACATTTCCAGCAGGGGAAGAAATGTGCTGAGTACCAGAATCACAGCAAAATTTATGGCAACAGAAAGAGCATCTCAAAAAAAAAAAAAGGTATTTGCCCAAACCACACAGACATCTGCTGGTCCTGCCTGGGAAGAGGGGTGGAAATCTCCTGGGAGATTTACAGCACATGCCTCCAGCAGCAGAATGTCATGCTTTCACCCCACTGATCACCACACACCCCCTGCTCTGTGGCTAAGAGAGATGCTGGGATGAATCCAATGGTTTGAGTTCTAGTTACACAGCATCTCTTTTGTAAGGATACCTAGGACTTGCAACTTGAATGGCTTAGGAGAAGGCATGCTGGCAGGAAAAATGAAGCCAGGGGAGAAATAAGTACACAACAGCAATTGGCAAGCATTATAGGATAGATATTGTGTGGCTGAGTGGAGAATAGAGGGAGTAGTTCAAGCACTACAGCACACAAAGCAGCTAAAAGGGAGAGGAGAATGCAGCAAGGAGGTTGGAGTGAGCTGGGGGTAGGTCTCTTCTCCAGGGTTAACAGGGAAAGGATGAGAGGAAATGGCCTCAAGTTGCACCAAAGGGAGGTTTAGATTAGATTTCTTCACTGACAAGGTTGTTAAGCATTGGTTCAGGCTGCCCAGGGAGGTGCTGGAGTCACCATCCCTGCAGGGGTTGAAAAAACATTGAGATGCTCTCCTTAGGGCCATGGCTTAGTGTCCTGGGCAGGGATAGGTATGGTTAGACTTGCTGATCTTAGAGGTCTCTTCCAACCTTTGTGATTCTGTGAAGGAAAGGCTGCATTTCAGACTGATCCTTCAATAGTGTAGAGGGACATTTTATAGATGCAAACCCTAAAAGATCAGAATATTTTGGATGGCAGCCTAAAATCCAAAAGCTTATCTCTCTAGCCAGCTCTTGATTTGGTGCACACAGTGCTGGCTGAGAAATCTGGGATCCTCTTGATTCATGTTACAGCAATAAAGGGAGCTATTTCATACTTGCTGTTCATTGCAGAACACAGGTCCACTGTGTTCAGTGACTAAAGGATCATTTGTGGAGCCTTTTGAAATAGTCAACAGGAAATTATAATCTCATTTTACCCAATCAGTTTATCAGGATGCCATTGTGAAAAGATTGTTCAGCTCTTTCTGTTGTTGCTTAGGAGATGTGAGAGGGATTGGCCTGCAGCCACTTCACTCTTCTGACTCTGTCCCTTAGAAGAAAGGCACTGGGCAACTGCTTGGACAGCCAAGNTGGCTCTGCTGGCCACGCTCCTCTTCATGCATCCTAGGATGCCATTGGCCTCTTGGCCACAAGGGCACATTGCTGCCTCATGGGCATCCTCCTAGCCACCAGCACTCCGAGAGCTTTTTCCCCAGGGCTCTTCTCCAACACATCAGTTCCCAGTCTGGACTGATCCATGGGCTTGTTCTTTCCCAGATGCAGTACTGCACACTTCCCCTTGTTAAATTGCAATTAATTGTCAGAGATTTTACACTTGTGTGACCTGTTGGGGCACCAAAATCTGTCAAGGGTTAGGGTTGGACCAACCACTAACCCAGTGAAAACTATTCCCTATGATGCTCTTTTCCTCCACTCCAGAGAGAAAAGGGAGAAATCAACAGAGAGAGAGACTTGGGGATTGGAAATGAAGCTTAAACTAATGAAAATAATAAGAAAAAGAAATATATATATATATATATATACACAAAACCAATAGCACAATGGCAAGGAAATAGCTGCTAAGGTGCTGCTAATTCTCTTTGGACACAGTGTATTAAAGACCTAATCACCAGCTAAGTGAAGCAAGTTACCAGCACAGAGAAGTTTGCTGAAGTCCAAAAGCCTTAAAACCTTGTAAAGTTGACCAAAAAAACCCAAATCATTTCACTACCTATAACAATAGATCCTTTCCTTGCTTAATCAGTCTTGATGAACTTGTCTTGTATATCCTGCACAGCTTCATTATCTACTAAAAAAGCAGGATTAAAATGCTGGCTTTCTGCATCTTAATTGAATTCCAGCTCTCATCCAAAAATAGCTTGAGACAAATCAAAGGGAAAAATAATTAATTGTCATGTAAATAAGCAAAGCCAGTTCCTATTTCCTGACAGAATGCAAATGATGGATCTGAATCAATGTGAGGGATTAGGTTGTTCTATTTACATGCTCAGAGAGCCCAGGCCAGCACTAAAGTTACCAAATTTAGTGGAAGGACTATATTTAGTTTCAAATCAGGATGCTTTCATTACCAGCTCACAGGAAGCAAACCTTTTTAGTTCAGTTTTGTTTTGTTTTCTGGTAAATTTGGGGAGGTTTTGGAAATCACTAGGAATATGGAGAATAATTAAAATAGATTGCTCTAATCATTGCTTTTTTTTTTTGCTCTCTGATATTTTTATATCTTGAGCAGACTTGATCACACTCCAGTCTTGTGGAGAGTTGACATGTTTTCCTAAGATATCCCAATCCATGCCAACTCCCAGTTTTCTCTCTTTTAAACTGTCTGGACTGCCCACAAATGGCTTTGAGATGGAGCATTTCTTCTTTTCAAGTGAAATATAACAGTTCCTCAGGTGTTTGCTGGATAAAAAGCCAGCAATGGAGATGCCCAACAGTTAGCATGTGCTTAGCAGCCTCAGAAAAAAAGGAAAAATCAAAACAACAGAAAAGGAAAAAGAAGCAAAGCAAAATCAGTATTAAGTTCTATGGCTAGGGCCAACCACTAATCCAGGGACAGACATTCTCTATTATCCTCTTTGTCCCCACTCCAGGGAGGAAAAGGGGAAATTAAAAGAGAGATGTATAGATTGGAAATGAAACTTAAACTACTTGAATGAAAATAATAAGAAGAAAATGAGATATACATACATATATATATATATACACACAGCCAAACGAATCCAAACAATCCTTGATGGCAACAACTCACCATCACCACTGATGCTGGAGCAAGAAGATTTCAGCAGCAGAGAGGAATCAGACTCAGGGAGTGGATCCTGGAACTCAGGGAGTGGATCCTGGAACTCAGGGAGTGGATCCTGGAACTCAGGGAGTCTTGGATCCTGGAACTCAGGGAGTGGATCCTGGAACTCAGGGAGTCTTGGATCCTGGAACTCAGGGAGTCTTGGATCCTGGAACTCAGGGAGTAGATCCTGGAACTCAGGGAGTCTTGGATCCTGGAACTCAGGGAGTGGATCCTGGAACTCAGGGAGTCTTGGATCCTGGAACTCAGGGAGTCTTGGATCCTGGAACTCAGGGAGTGGATCCTGGAACTCAGGGAGGGGATCCTGGAACTCAGGGAGTCTTGGGTTGAGATGGAAAGCAGAATAGAGAGAGTCCTGCAGCAGTAGACCTGAGCTGCTGATCCTCACAAAGCTCAGGGGCTCAACCTTCATNCCAGGGAGGAAAAGGGGAAATTAAAAGAGAGATGTATAGATTGGAAATGAAACTTAAACTACTTGAATGAAAATAAGAAGAAGAAAATGAGATATATATTTTATATATATATATATATATACACACACAGCCAAACCAATCCAAACAATCCTTGATGGCAACAACTCACCATCACCACTGATGCTGGAGCAAGAAGATTNGTCAAGGTTTTAGGGACTGATTTTATCCTCTATAGCATGGAATAGCTTGTTTGGACTTAAACTAGGACAAAGAGAAAACAAAGCCAAACAAACCCCCCCATCATTTTCTGCTCTCTCTTGTCTCCCACTGCTTATTACAGACATGTGAAACCACAGTCAAGCAATACCTGAGGGTTCTAATTTCTTTTCACTTGCTGCCTGAGCCTCTGAGCACAGCTCTTGCCTGAGGAGGAGTTAGGCACCAGAAGACCTTGGAATCTCGGTTCCCTCCTATCAATCCTTTCCCTCTTGCCCTTTCCTGGTTCAATGCTTCCTGTACTTCAGCTTTTCATGCTGTCCTTGGGTTCCCAGAGCCCATTTGTAGGCTGCAGAACAATAGCAATTGCTGGAAAAAGTGTGAAATGGAAGAGAAAAGGAAAACATCTTGGTAAAACATTCACAGCCTGGGCATGGGAGTAGAAAAACAACAAGTGACAGCTCAGCTCTGGGGCCCCAGGATCTATGGGGTTGTGGATGAAAACTGCTTCTATTTTTCTTCCAGAGTCTCAGTTTTTGTGGAAAATGCCAATAAGGAGACAGATCCTCTTTGTCATCCCTTCCTGTGCCAATATCATCATATCTTCTATGACTCTAACCTACTCTGGAGCCTTTTCCCTCCTTTTAACTCCTAGATCTCAGTGAATAACTTAGCAATGAATGGTTTATTGCTTCATTTTCCATTTTTTTTTAGAGTATCCTAGAGCAGATTGCAATTGCCTCGGCTTCTTTATTGTGTTATCTGGCAAGTTTTCTGCAGTTTCTTCCTCTCATCCATGGGTTGAATGTGAACTCTGAGGGAGATGTTTGGTCCTGGTTTCAGGTATATGGACTTGAAGTGGAGAGGGAGACTGCACACCCTTGGGAATATCAAGGTCATAGTCCCATGCCAATGTTTGACTGCTAAGAGATCCTCATCATTACTTTAAGTTGCTATGAAGCTTTCCACCTGTATCTTCCACTTAAAGGGAAGGGAACATGGAAGAAGGTTGCTGAGAGGAGAATCCTTTAACTATAGGATTGCAGGTCATCAGAAGGGAAGAGCTTTTTCACTCTCTTCAGAACAGGTTATAGCCTCTGAGATCAAATTCAGGGAGAGAAAGGATGACTGAAAAATAATAGTGTCAATCTGCCAACAGCCACTTTATTTCCTTGCTATCCTGGGGCACTGTGATGTTTTCCATGTCCCCATCTCAGCTCTTCCCAGTTCACTGTGAAGTGGAGCAGGTAATGATCCAGGATACAAACCAAAGCCATCCTTCCTCTAAACACCACATGGGTTTGGCTTCCCAGAGCAAGGAAATCCCATGAAAGGGTGTCCCAGCATAGGTAGAGGATAAAGGAAGGTCCTTGAAGGGAAGTGTTTGTCTTGGCTGACCTCCTGACTTGTGTGCTGGCCTCACCTTGCTCTAATGAGAGGGTTGGTGGAAAATGCAGGTTTGCTACAGGCTCCCCAAAGTCCTGAAGTCCTTCATTTACCTTTCCAATGAGGGAAGGAGAGGCAGGGAGTGGAAAGGAATGGCAATAGTTTCTTTGAACAGGCACTGTGTGAGAGTCAGAGTACTCTGGGGGAAAGAAGAAAACAAGGGAACTCCACCCTCTCATCCCAAAGCCTGTCTTAGGAAGCAGGGCAGAAAGGGAGCCCAGGAGAAGTGAGATGTGTCCAGGGACCCAGAGATACTTCTAAACATGCTGGAGGTCTGGGTGCATAGTTTGGGCTTGGGTTTGTTGGCACAAGACCCTTCTTTCCTTGGGTTTTGATAGATCACACTCACTGAGAAGACCTTCCTCCTGTGTCAAGATGAAATTTGCTGGCTGACAAGGGAACCAGGAACCAAACCATGCTTATTCTGCAGCCTCTTTGGTTGAGGAGATTGTCCTTTCAGACAAAAACAGGTCTGCCAAAGAGGACCTGCTGTGGACCTTCAGATAATGAATGAGTTCAAGCCAGGAGAGCTTCTTCTTCCCACACAACTCCAGTCAGAGCTCCATCCTCCTGTGCAAGAGGCAGACCACTAGCAAGCCATGTAGGAGAGACTCTTTGTCCTTCCAGAGCTGTGCCTCAGGGCCTCTTACCTGCTTGCTAGAAGAGGATCACAAAGAGGAAGGAATTAAGGAGGAACCATGGGCTGTGACTAAGTGTTGTTTGCACACTGAGCATCCATGGGCAAGGAATGGCTTGTGGCTGCATGCAGGGAGGGAGCTCAGGTGCCTTACACTACAATTGCTAAATAACAAGGTCAAAAAGAGTTGATGAACTCCTCCCAGTTAGGTTGTGCTGGCTTTGCAGTTGATGTACCCTGTTACCCTCAATCCACTGCGAGATGATGAGGAGGAGGAGGAGAAGGAACTCCAGGCAGGAGAGGCCCCACCACTTCCCCATCCCTGAGAAAGCTGAGCTGATCTCAGCTCGTGTCATGCTGGGGTGTGTTGTGGTGCTGTGGGATATCCTGTGACACAAACTGTGACAAAGCCAAGAGAGATGAAAAGTGCTGGAGCAGAAAAGCGTCGGCAGGCTTCGTTTATTTTGGGTAGAAGCAGGAAGGATGCTGAGGAAGGCTAAAAAGAGCCCAAGCAGTGTCCTTTCAGCAACCTGCACCTCCCAAACTCTCTGTGTTTCCCCACATATGGTAAAGCCAAGATCTCATCATGGAAGAGGCATTTAGTACGATGGGAATTTCTTCATCTCCTGCTGAGGAGCAAACCCAATCTGGGTGACGAGAGAGCTGTCATTTAACAGCCAAGGTGATGAAAAGAAGCATACAGCTGAGAAATCAACCACGTGGAAAGCAGGGAGTTCCAATTTGGCCTGAGTAACAGTGCCAGAGACCTTTCCTGAGGAAGGAAACACAGGCCTTCTAATAAACACCCTTCAGTAGGGGCTTCAGTGTTCAGCTCTTCTGACAGGGAGCACCTCCACCTCTTCCAAACTAGGCTACTCAAGTGAATGAATCAACTGCTCTTGTGGCTTTTGCTGCATTCAGGGGGGATCCAAATGTTGATCATCACTTCTGTGCTTCACATAGGAGTGCTGTTAGAGCTGCAAACCTGAGCTAAAAGAGGTTTAGATTAGATATAAAGAGGAATTTCTTTACTGCAAGGGTTGTTCAGGCTTGGCCCAGGCTGCTCAGGGAGATGCTGGAGTCACCTAGAGACACATAGAGATGCTCTCCTTAGGGATATGGATTAGTGGTATGGGAGTGTTAGGTATGGTTGGACTTGCTGATCTTAGAGGTCTCTTCCAACCTTCCTGATTCTGTCATTCTGTAAAGGCTCCTCAGCTTTTTCTCTTACTGCTTTTACTTTAAAAGCAACTCAAACTGGCCAAGAGGGACCAAAGAAGCAATATAGCTTCTGCTGCTGCTAACTTTATCTCTATAAACCTATATTAATTACTCCTTCCATGATTGTTGTGAGCAGATAAACTTCATTTTTGAACCAAATCCCAGTGAGTAGCTGTTAAGAAGCCCTGAGGGTAGAAAACCTTGCATCTGCAGTAGCTAAAAACCTTTAAAGATGCCAATCCTCTTCCTCTGAGGAAAAAGCAGAATCTAGCCTAACACTGTTGCAGCACTGGAGGCATTTGCAGGATTTGGGACCCAGTTTGACATCTAGTGGTAATGAGTGGGAAAATGCTAGAGCTTACAGCATGGGTCACAGGCCTGGGTCAGGCAAACTGAGGGAGGATCTCCCCATCATCATATCAAGCACATCCCTTGGTCTTATACCTTCTTATCCTGTAGAGACATTTGATTAAGGGAGACAAAGAGCTAAGAGTTAAGCACAGATCATGTTTTATCCAGAAAAGCAACCCCACCTTTAAAGATTTGTGGTTTGATTTCTTTGCTTCTGATCTTTTGGATCATTATCCATGCTAATATAGTGACAACAGGAGGGACTTAACCCAATTAAAGTAAGAGAAGATGTCCAAATAGTTAAGTCTGAGGTCTGCTAGGAGGCTGAGTGTAAAGAAATGGGGAATAGTTTAGCTCATGAGGAAAGAAGATTTTTCTAGCAGATATGATTAAACATTTATAGTGTGATAGAGATTTAAAGGAGAAATATCAGCCAAGAACAGTGAAAGGTTATTCATAATCAATATGTTACTAACAAGATGAAAATGTGGAGGGTTCTTTTGGGGGTGAAAAAGAGAAATGGCCATTATCTCATCAAAAAATCCTTGTGGTTTTCTCCTCCAACTCCCATCTTTGTAATCAATCTGTGTTGCTACATGGGAGAAAGTTGCAAAGGTTAGTCCTTTCCAAGATGATGATTATGTCTTCTGCATTACAGAATATAGCAACAAGATGTTCTTTGTCTTGTTAGTATGCTCTTGATAATGATAACTAGCATCCCCTCTGGCAACTCTGGCAAGACCCTCAGCATCATCACAAAGCCAGCAGGCAGGTTAAACATGTCTATATGTTTCTGGGCAAGTTTCCTTCCTAATTCATAGAATCATAGAATCATAGAAGAGTTCCAGCTGGAAGAGACCTTGAAGATCATCAGTGCAGCCTTTGGCCTAGCCCTAGCAACCTGCTAAATGATGCTCCCCAAGGCAACATCCACCTGGCTCTTCAACCCCTCCAGGGATGGGGACTCCAGCACCTCCCTGGGCAGCCTGT
>VWZO01004079.1:14631-43380 GCA_013396975.1 Bucco capensis | reverse complement strand
GCCTCCCTGCCCTCAAGCAGATCCACACTGCCACCCAGCTTGGTGTCATCTGCAAACTTGCTAAGGGTGCACTGCATCCCCTGGGCCAAAGCATTGCTGAAGATGTTAAACAGGAGTGGCCCCAGCACTGAGCCTTGTGGCACCCCACTCGGGACTGGCTGCCAGCTGCACTGAACTCCACTGACCACAACTCTTTGGACTCAGCCATCTTCAGACCTGAGACATTCATTCTGAGGCAGAAGCAGTGAAGCAGCAGAGTTTCCATGCCCTCTGGCAGGTGAAGCCTTCACAGGGGAAGTGCCATCACTGTGCTGGCAGGGACCTGTGCCCACCAAGTGCACAATGATCCTTCTCCTGAGGTCTCATCTCACCTCACCATCCAAGAACTAAAGTGTAGCATCTGCATGGCTGGGACTCCAAATATTTTTCCTAACAGATGTTCCAAGGAGCTGTCAGGGGAGGATTATTCTTCTCTTCCAGCTGGGCAATGCCTAGGTCAGAGCTTGTCATCTAGACTCTCCTCTCTCTTTTTATCATCACCCAAAAGGAACAGGCCCTGGAAGGGCACTGGTTCATTGCTTTTTGCTGACTCTAAAGGCAGTCCACAACAATGAGCTTAGCTGCAGAAGTCTGCATTCAATCAAGCTGTGGGAGATGAATTCCATCCCAGGGCCTAACATTTGTGGAGGCTCTAAGTATTTAACCCCATTGCTTCACATCCAGAAATTATTCCACTTTGGAGTTGTTGTTTTTTGTTGGTTTTTTGTTTGTTTTTTTAAGGTTGGAAACATTTCTCTTTTTTTTCTGGCAAGCTCAGCCTCTCCCTTAAAAAAAAAGACAAAACATCATCTTGGCATCCTCTCAGACTGGATGCTAGTTAATTGCCTAACAAAATTGATTGATTAATTTCTTATGCATCTATTTATAAAGCTCTCTTAACACTCTGCAGCTCTATAGAAATGCCATCTTCTTGTCAATGATTAATGAAGCAACATCTGGGAGCCTCACCAATCCCAGAAAGGAAGGTACACTCTGTGAAACTTCAATCCTATTTTTAGGTGAGTGCAGCTCATTACAAGCCTTCCCAGAACAGTCTTTTGCCTCTGACAGCTTTTATTGTTCTTCTTGCTGTGGCTAGAATAAAACAGTAGCCCAACAGTTTGTTTGTGGCAGGATTATTCCAGTTATTCTTTTCCTCTTGCTTCATTCTACTCAGTTTCTGGAGGCACCAGCAAGCATGTCTCCTGTGTGCACCTCCAGGATGCTCTCCAAGAGCTAACTTCTGGCTGCCCCTGTGTGTGTGTGATGGTAATAAGTCCAGAGAAATGTGTTGTGCATTTAGATTCCAACTGATTCCCTCCTTTTTTTTTTCCCCAAGGGCTGTAGGAAGTAAATCAATGCTGTTTGAACTGATCCCACACTCCTGCTGCTGCACAGCTGGAGATGGAGAAGGAATGCTGCTCACAGCCTTAGCTGCTTGTGGCCATGTGGCTCTGCAGGGAGAAACTTCCATCCTCAAGTTATCCTGCACTTGCAGGGATTCTGGAAAGCAATTATCCACTGGGCTAGAGGGTGGCAAACAAATCCTCATGAAGGAATATTCCTATCTCTACTTTTCCACTGCTGGCATGAATAGGTGTTGTGTAAGGGGAAGGCTCCTCTTTAGGACAAGCAGAAATGGCCTCAAGTTGTACCAGGAGAGGTTTAGATTGGGAATGAGGACAAATTTCTTGACAGAAAGAGTTGTTAAGCATTGGCCCAGGCTGCCCAGGGAGGTGCTGGAGTCACCATCCCTGGAAGGGTTCAAAAGACCATATAGATGTGGCACTTGGGGACATGGCTTGGTGGCCATAGGGGTGATAGGTAGATGGTTGGACTTGATGATCTTAGAGGAGACTTGATGGTTCTTAGGGAGAATTTGATTTTTCATTCTTTTTACACAGATTATTGGGATCATTTTTGCTTTCTGTGCCACTCTACACCAGACTTCCAAGGCCTTGATTCCTGATGATATGTGGGCAGCATTCTGCTTGGCAATACTAATGTATGAGGTGAATCATCTCTGACCACATATTCTGGTTTGGAAACTCTGATTCCCTTGTCAAGGCTCAGCAAACTTTGGAATGAATCTGCATTCCTTCTCCCTATAGTTTGGTGCCAAAATCCTATCCCCTATGTGTAGCTAGTGGGAGGCTTTATCTTATTGATTGTAGGCTAATAAAAAGATAGGGGTTAAAGGGACTACAAATAATCATTCCATCCATCTCCTGCCCAAAGGAGAATTAGATACAGCTTGGCCATTCCTGGTAGATACTTACCTAAATTTACCATGATGGAAATTCACCTATCCCAGGCAATCTGCCTCAGTGCATCTATAGCCTTACCCCTAAAACTTGAACATCAGCTTGGATTCCTCTTGCTGCAGTTCATTTCCCAGCACAGATATGGGGAAAACAGTGTTTATTATCCTACTTTTCTCAGTGGTTTTTTTATATGATGAAGATTCCTCCTCACCCAATGTCTTCTCTAGGTTAAGCTAGCCCAGTACTTTCTGTCTCTTCTCACAGAATCATGAAGGTTGGAAGAGATGTCTAAGCTCATCAAGTCCAACCATACCAATCACACCACACAAAACACATCTTGTTTGTTTGACTGTTGACCTTTGTTGGCATCCTAGACCTTGCCCAGCTGATCCACAAAGCATGATGTCAGTCACTGAGCTGAGTTGATACCAATCCTAGTGCTGAAGGATTACTACCCAAGCCTTCCCATCACTTTAAACATGCTTCTTTAGTGTGGTCTTGCACATCTTCCTAACAGTGTGACATTTATGATTCACAGGTTTATTTAGATCTGGAGGAAAACCCTTGCCACCCACCCTTTTCTCAAGTCCCTCTCTACAGCTCTGTTGCTTCTCAGTATCTAGGAAACTTGCTTCCCTCTCAATCTTACAGACTTTCCCTCTGGGAGAGATGCAAAATTCCCTGGGGCTTCCAGCTATACCTGAGAAAAGCAATTACCAACATCCTTAAAACCAATCTGCAGAGCTGTTCCAAAATAGGCTTCTTCATCTGAGATCATTTTAACCCCTATATGAAGTTTTAACTCTCTTCTGGCTGGAACAAACTGGGTCTTGGACCTCCCTGGCAGTGGAATGGAGCTCCTAGAGGGAGTTAGAGGCTCCAAAGTCATCCTGGGGCAACCAAAAGGCAACTAAGAGTCATCCTGGAGCTACCAAGAGTCATTGTAAAGCAACTAAGAAGCATCATGGAGGAACCAAGAGGTATCCTTGGGCACCTGAAGTCTTCATGGGGCAACCAGGAGTGATTGTAGGGTGACCAAGAGTCATCATGGGGCTACTAAGAGTCATTGTAAAGCAACTAAGAGTCATCATGGGGCAACCAAGAGGTATTGGGGGGCAACCAAGTCATTGTAGAGCAACCAAGAGGCATCATTGGGCAACTGAAGTCTTCATGGGGGAACCAAGAGTCATTGTAAAGCAACTAAGAGTCATCATGGAGGAACCAAGAGGCATCATTGGGCAACTGAAGTCTTCATAGGGCAACCAGGAGTCATTGTAGAGTGACCAAGAGGCATCATGGGGCTACTAAGAGTCATTGTAAAGCAACTAAGAGTCATCATGGGGCAACCAAGAGGTATTGGGGGGCAACCAAGTCATTGTAGAGCAACCAAGAGGCATCATTGGGCAACTGAAGTCTTCATGGGGCAACCAAGAGTCATCATGGGGCTAGTAAGAGTCATTGTAAAGCAACTAAGAGTCGTCATGGGGCTACCAAGAGTCATTGGAAAGCAACTAAGAGTCGTCATGGGGCTACCAAGAGTCATTGGAAAGCAACTAAGAGTCGTCATGGGGCTACCAAGAGTCATTGGAAAGCAACTAAGAGTCGTCATGGGGCTACCAAGAGTCATTGGAAAGCAACTAAGAGTCGTCATGGGGCTACCAAGAGTCATTGGAAAGCAACTAAGAGTCGTCATGGGGCTACCAAGAGTCATTGGAAAGCAACTAAGAGTCGTCATGGGGCTACCAAGAGTCATTGGAAAGCAACTAAGAGTCATTGTAAAGCAACTAAGAGTCGTCATGGGGCTACCAAGAGTCATTGTAAAGCAACTAAGAGTCATCATGGGGCAACCAGGAGTCATTGTAGGGTGACCAAGAGTCATCATGGGGCTACTAGGAGTCATCATGGGGCAACCAAGAGTCATTGTAAAGCAACCAAGAGTCATCATGGGGCTAGTAAGAGTCATTGTAAAGCAACTAAGAGTCATCATGGGGCTACTAAGAGTCATTGTAAAGCAACTAAGAGTCATTGTAAAGCAACTAAGAATCATTGTAAAGCAACTAAGAGTCATCACGGAGCTACCAAGAGGTATTGTGGGGCAACCAAGTCATTGTAGAGCAACCAAGAGGCATCACTGGGCAACTTGTCTCATTCCTCTAAAGCTAAAAAGCTGAGTTGAAGACCTGAACTATATGGGGAGACTTCCAGGAAAGTTAATACTCTACTATATTTTAAATAAAAACACCTTTTTTTTCTCCTCTCCTCTCAACAGAAAAGCTCTAACTCTTTTAAAATGAAGCTGCTTGCTGATCTGATTCCAAATGCTCTCTTCTTGGACTTGAAAGTGATTGCAGCAATGCTTTGATCTACACCCAAAAAGCCATATAACATCAACTGGGAATAACATCAACTGCTCAAAGAGGCTAAAGCCAAGACAGGAAAGGATCCCTACACTAAAAAAAAACCCTGGTTCCTAGGCCTCTACTAGATCCATCATCATCATCATCATCATCATCATCATCATCATCATCATCATCATCATCATCATCATCATCATCCACCCTCATGACAAATTGACAGCCTCTTGGGAATGATTCTGTTCAATCCCCTCTGGAAGGTCATGAGCTGTTGGGAATGTTTCCTTTCCTCTTTCTAGCTCTCTGTCCTCAGCCTTCTAATTACAGCTGGCTAGATTCTTTCTTCCCCAATAAATTATCCAGCTAATTCAATCCTTTATGGAGCTCATGAATCATTAGCAAACAGCCTTTGCTTTTTGTTGCTCTTGCTAATTGCATCATGAATAGCTTGATGCAAATAAAACTTCAACTCTGTGGGAGATGTCTGCAGCTTGCTCCCCTTTCTCCTGGGCAAGTGGTACCCTGGTTGATGTGCTGTGCTTCACACTCCTCTTCAACTGCATGCCAGAATGCTTTTCATTACCAGCCTTCTCCTGCCTTAGACAACAAATTCCCCCTGGCACAGCTGTGTCCCAAAGCTTAGATGCCAGGCAGAAGCTCATTCACACCAGTCCTCATGAATAAGGAACAAAAGAGTGGAGTTGATGAGCAGCTGGGCAGGATCTGAATAAATATGCACTGATTCCTTTTTCTCCAGCATCTGCTCTCTAAGTTTCCTTCTCATGTGCAAATAACACATGAAGTGTGTGTAGGGAGGGCTAGGAGACTGTGGTATGCCACATTTCTCTTTCAACAGAAGTTACCAAATCCTAATAATGCTTTCAGACAGTAATAAAGATCTTTCTGCCTGTTGACGGTAAGCTCTCTTGCTGAGAATNAGGGCTCCAGAGCTGGACCCAGTATTGCAGAGGAGGTGTGAGCAGAGCAGAGTGCAGTGGCAGAATCACCTCTCTGGCTCTGCTGGCCACGCTTCTCTTGCTGCAGCCCAGGATGCCATTGTGCTTCTGGGCTGCCAGCGTGCACTGTTTGCTCATGGCCAGCTTCTCAGCCACCAGCACCCCAAGGCCTTTTCTGCAGGGCTGCTCTCCATCATCTCATTCCCCAGCCTGGATTGCTAGTGGGGATTGTTCTGACCCTGCACTTGGTCTTGTTGAAGCTCCTGAGGTTCCCCTGGGCCCAGGAGATAATGACAACAATTTGTCATTTGTTTCTTATCAGTTGGCTCTAGCAGACAGCTCAGCACATAGCCATATTCTCCTTTATCTGCAGTGGCATATGCCAAGCTAGATAGAGTCTGAGTGCCTGTGTGTCTAGAAGCTTCATCCTTAAGTCCTTACAGGAGCAGAAGAAGCTCAGAGTCAGCAGGAATGCTGCCAGTCCAAGCTATGAGGATCTCTGCACTGCTTCTTTAGGAAGACAAGGAGCCTGCTTTCCCTACTCTTACAGTCCAACTCCACCTTTTTAGGGGTGCAGGAGATGCCAGAGAAGAGCACATCAAGCAGAGAATACAAGGGAGGGGTTTCTTCCTCCTTTAAAATGATGCTTTTTAGGGCATAACAAATGTTTAGTCTGCTAATGTGTTTCATTCCAATAGCTGGTACCAAGCTCCATCCTTACACAGACAGACACTTCAAAACAAAGCACCTAAAAAGGTTTCTAATACCTAATCTGAGTGCCTCTGTATATATTCTGGGCCTGATTCACTTTAGGGATATACTTTTATGCCCTCATCTTTATAAGACTTTACATTATGGCTAACCTCTATATATTTTAGATGACAAAAAGAATCCTTTGTTTAAAACAGTTACAGATGCCTAATACTAAAAAATCCACCTCCAGGAATAGTTAGTAGCCAAGAAAAGTCTTTTAGCAGCCACTTGTTTAACATACATCAGCCCAATAAATGATATTCCCATTTTTAGCTAACTGAATCTCACCTTTATAAAGAAGAGGCAGGGAATGTGCAGGAAATGCCAATTCTCTTGGAAGCCCCAAGTTGACCTCTCTGCAAAGCCAGGATGGATGTGCTTTTCCAGCAACACAGAGGGTGGCAGATGTGTTGCTTTTCCAGGAGGAAAGGAAGAGATTGTGTTGGAGATTTTCCCTTTTAGTAGGTTTGAGAGAGAGTTTTCTCCATCAGTAGCAGGAAAGTGTGTGTGAAAGAGATGACTGAGAATATAAAGCCATCCAATAAATCAATAGTGTGCTTTCACCTGGAATATTGTGCTCAGTCCTAGTCATTTGCCATCAAGGAGCTGCAGGAGAAGGGGAAGAAGGCCAGAGATAAGTGACAGGAATCATTATCTGCTTGGGAGACTACAGTTAAAGGGAGATTGAGAAGGATATGATCCCTTAACTCAAAGAGGAGAGAAAGGAGTGTGGTTAGATGAGGGGAAAACAAAACAGAAAGAGAAGTCAAACCTCTTAGCCTCTAATAGTTCTTGTGGTATAGTTGTTTTTGTTAGCAGGGGCCAAATAAAGTCACCTTGGAGAAGTTTTGCATTCCTGTCATCTTAAATAAGCACCCATCCAGCTGTAGAGTTTTCCAGCTGTCTAATTAGTCATTACTAACACTGGGATCAGATTTTAGCCTCATTGTCCTTTTACACACTAAATTCCTCCTTGGCTCTTTGCTGTTTGTTGCTGCTGTGCAAAGAGCAAGCTGAGGCACCTGAGCCAACAAGGTCTCTTGTCTGATGTTGCACTTAGTGATAAAAGTGCCAAAGGTTGTGGCTGGGAGTCTAATGATAAGCATGGACAATGAAGGTGATACAGGTGTGTGTTCTAGGAGAGACATTTGTTTCTTGCTGTGTTCCTTAGGAGAAACACCAAGCAGTGTAAGCAGTGAGTCTTTCTCTTACAGAAGAGGTGAGGACACTGGCTCTGGAGATGTCTCTCTTGCTCCAGGAGAAGCCAACAAGCTTGGGAAACCACTTATCAATTGAGTCATCTTCTCTCTCCTGGTGATCCCAAGGATTTGACACTGCTGGGTGAGGTCACAAGATCTCTAGAAATGACTCTTGATGCAGACAAGACATCTTTCAAGGGGTTATAGTGCCATTTTAACCTCTATTGTCACTCTATATTGCCCCAGGGGAGGTTGAGGCTAGACATTAGGAGGAATTTCTTTGCTGCAAGGGTTGTGAGCCATTGGAACAGGCTGCCCAGGGAGGTGCTGGAGTGCCCATCCCTGGAGGGGTTGAAGAGCCAGGTGGATGTTGCATTGGGGAGCATCATTTAGCAGGTTGCTAGGGCTAGGCCAAAGGCTGCACTGATGATCTTCAAGGTCTCTTCCAGCTGGAACTGTTCTATATGTGTATGGATCTCAGTGCTGCAAGTCTCTAGTATCATCAAAGGTTATTTAACATCCTCTATCCTCCAGAGCAATTGCACTGATTGAGTCCTCAATCCTTTCTCTCATCATCTTTGGACCAAAGTACAAGCAGCACCTTTTCCACTAACTCCATTGCAGCTGTAAATAGGAGAAGCAAAGGCATTTTTGCCTTCTTTTATTTAGTATATCTTGGAATTCAATATCCTATCACATGTGCTTATTGGAGACAGACAGACCTGACAGATGCCAAGGTCCAATGCAGTGGGGTTTGTAGGCAAAACAGCAAATCATTTCCAAAGGTAGCCTTGAGCACTGTCAGAAAATGAGGATGCTGTTAGAAAAGGATGAGGATGTTGTAACAAAGCAATGAGGATATTGATACAATCCTGAGAAGAATCACATACTCCACAGCCTGGCAGAGTGAAAAGCAACATCCAGCTCAGCTCATCCTAGATAAACTGCACTGAGGTCACAGAATCAGGAAGCTTGGAAAAGAGCTCTAAGCTCAGCAAGTCCAAGCATCCCAGGACACTAAGCCATGGCCCTAAGGAGAGCAGCTAGATGTTTCTTCAACCCCTGCAGGGATGGTGACTCCAGCAGCTCCCTGGGCAACCTGGGACAAGCCTTAACAACCCTTTCAGTGAATAAATTCCTCCTTATATCCAATCTAAACCTCCCCTGCTATAACTTGAAGCCATTTCCTCTCATCCTCTCCCTGCTAACCCTGGAGAAGAGCCCTACCCCCAGCTCACTCCAAGCTCCTAGCAGAGAGTTGCAGAGAGAGCTAAGGTCTCCCCTGAGCATCCTCTGCTCCACACTAAGCAGTGTGGTAGCAGCTCTGCAAAGAGAGGTTGAGCTGCTGCTGTTGCAGTGCAGAGAGAGCCTGGAACAAGCAGAAGAAATTAGGAATTCTCCTTGATGCTACTGGCACTGCTGAAACCTGGTGGGACCATTTGCCTGAGTGGAATGTTAACATCCCTGGCTTTAATCAGTTTAGGACTAAGTGAGCAGCTAAAAGAAGTGGAAGTGGCAGCCTGCATTAAAGACATCATCACTTGATTTAGAGTTATTGATAATGCAGAAGCCAAAGGATGTTGAATGCATGTGGATTCCTAATAAAACACAGGAGGCATGCTGGTGCAGGGATGTTAAATCAAGGCAGAAAATGAGGTGAGTTCTTCTGTAAGCACTTGTCTCTTCTTCAGAGCTACTGCAGAAGGGGGAAAAAAAATAAATGAAAGCACTGTTTGAAGGAGCTTTGATTGTAAGGATATATACTGGAGCTGCTGGAGTTTCAAGGTGTCTGGCATTACAAATGGCAATGACTGTGAGATGATGACATGCAATGTGGGCAAACAGAGGGCACTTGCAAGGAGCTAATTTCTCAACAGCTGAAGAAAAATACAGGTGAGAATGATGGGAGGGGAAAATGAGGCATGAAAGATGAATGAAAATTGGCAGGTCTTGCAGTAGAGGTTGCTGGAAAAAGAATGGATGGCTTTGCAATCAACAAAAGGCATGCTTGGGCTGAGAGCTCATCAGCATCCTCCTGCTGCAAAGTCAAAGCAGCAAGCAGAAGCTGGAAAGATGTGTGATAAATAGGTTATTCTCTGTTAAGAAATAGATGGCAGGCTATAGAAATTAGAAGCTGTGGGTATAAAAATGTGCTGGAGAAAACTAAAGACAAATTGGAAACAAGTGGCTGGTAGAGGTGAAGTCAGGGAGGAGAAGCTGAAGTGTGTCAGGAACTGAATCAAATCAGTTGCATGGCTAATGGAGATGTTTTGTTTGATATTGGGGAAAGGGAGATTGACTTCATTCTAGTCTGCATTCAGAAAAACAAACAAGCAACCAAATAAACAAGAAAAGGAGAAACAACCAACAATAAACCAACCTCACATGAGGATGGAGAAGAACTTCCCAGTCCTTTAATGTCTGAAGATATTAAACATCACCTGCTAAGGTTAGATATTGAATGTTTTCAGATCTGAGTGACATGGACCTGAGAGTCCTGTGTCACTTGTTAATTAGGGACAGTAATCTACTCAGATGACTAGGAGACCACTAATAGTGTGTTAATGTAGCACAAGATGCAATCAGCTTGTTCCCAGCAATGCTAGGTCAGACAGTCAAGCTGCTGAGAAAGTAATGAGGAGAAATACAATGAATGCCAATCAGCATCTTCTTCCTGAAAGAGGAGATGTCAAACTTGTGATATTTTTGGCTTCACAAGTTCAGTTCATGAAGATTTCTCTTCAGCCAGCAGTGCATCCTATTCTCATCACCAAAGAGACCTGTGATGATTTTACAGCATCCCTAAAGCACATCACAAAGGGATTAAGAACAAACAGCTGTAAGAGCTCTCAAACAAGTGGTCAGGAAGAACAAGTCTTCCAAAAGGGACACAGCTCCACACTCAGAACTGAATCTGATGCCTAATGATCTGGAAGTAAAGAAAAAAATCACCACCAGTAAAGTTTATAGCCAGATAAAATTTGGCAGAGTAGTAAAAAGAAGACAAAAGGCAATCCTGGATGCTGAGTTGCATTCAAGAGCAAGTGAATACTTCCAGCTAAAATGCCTTTGGGATGTGGTTCAATGTAAAGCTAAGAAGAAAGAGTGCTAGCCATTCCTACCAAAAGTGCCTCAGTACACATACAGAATCACACAATCATTAAGGTTGGAGGAGACCTCCAAGATCATCAAGCCCTAAAGAGGATGTAGTGGCAAGTGATGATCACCTTGTAGCATCCTGTGATAAAGAAGGGTTAATAAAAGCCTTGAATCATTAACATTGGAAGAGAACTCTGAGATCATCAAGTCTAACAAGTAGGAAAGCTTCTTGCTTCTCTGGTGTAGAGAGGTCATTTTGTGTTTGTGTAACAGTATTGGTGCCATGCTGATTCTAAAATNCCCACCACCTACGACTCTTGGAGCGCTTCCAGCAGCGCTGTCTCCGCACAATCCTAACCATCCATTGGACACATGATGGGACTAATCCATCTGTCCTAGAACAAGCAGCAATTCCAAGCCTTGAGGCCATGCTGCTGAGAACACAGCTGCGTTGGGCAGCTCACGGCTCCAGGATGAAGAACTCCTGCCTGCCTAAGCTCATGCTCTAGGGGCAACTTGCCCCTGGCTGTGGCAAGAGAGGAGCCCCGAAGAGGAGATGCAAGGACTCCCTGAAACAACAGCTCAGCCTTGGCCATATTGCTCCCCTGAACTGCTCTCCTCTGGCCTCCACTCAGCAGCTCTGCACACACACTAGCTTGAATGCAGCTGATGGTTTGGAGCAGGCACACAGGATCACTCTGGAGGAGAAAAGACAGCGTAGAAAGAATCGTGTCTTGCAGCTTCTACCTCCTGAGGAGTCCTTGTGCTGTGCCTTTGGCAACAGCTCTTGTCTGTCCCAAATTGGCCTTTGCAGCCAGCAGCATGTGGATGGAACCCTCCCTGGAGCTTTGTTCATTAAGCCTGGCCATGATTGAACAGTATTGGTGACACTAAGTCTAGAATAAGAGGTTTGGTTCTGCTGTCCACCCCTTAAAGGATCCTGAAAGATCCAACAGAAATGGAAAGAGACACTCAAATATTCAGAGGGCTGGAGAATGTACCTTCTGATGGGAATCACCCTGTTTAGTTTGTTTAGTTCATCCAAAAGAAGACTTGCTAGCAGCGTGCGAGTAGCTTCATGGCAAGAAAATGCCAGCTACTAAAGGAGTCTCTAATCTAGCAGAAAA
The DNA here is from genome assembly GCA_013396975.1 of Bucco capensis. NCBI lineage: Eukaryota > Metazoa > Chordata > Aves > Piciformes > Bucconidae > Bucco > Bucco capensis. The sequence continues at coordinate 31,589 of VWZO01004079.1, read as the reverse complement.
AACAGATTAGAAGCAGAAGTCTCCTCACTGTGTATCTACTACCCTTCACCTAGGCTCTTCCCCCAAATGCCCTACCTGATGGGGCTCATGTCTTGAGGATGTACAGCTCAGCAAGTGGGGCAGCAGCAGAAGGGAGCTTACCTGCCCCACAAACACCCAGGAAGGCACAAACAGGAGTAGTGAGGAGAAGAAAACAACCCAAAACCCACACTTTTTTTTTTCTCCCTTCTGGTCTTGGGCAGAGTGACAGGCACAATGAAATGTGTGGGTGGCACTTGGCAGGTGTGAATGGCTCAGGCAAGCTCCAGTACACATATTTAGTTGTTTTAAACTGTCTTCATACATTAGACCTCAGCAGCCCTTACACAGATTTATTGCCACAATCTTTCACTGGAAGGATTAATATCATCCTGCCCTGGCTGCTTTGGACTTTGGCATCCAGGCTGCCAGCCTGGCAGTTGACATTTCCTCCATGGTCATTTCTTTCCTGTATCATTTAGGAGAAGATCAATGCAGGGAAAAGGGAAATTCTGGCAAGCTTCAAGTGAAGCAGTGTCCTGTCAGTCAAATGACTTGAGTGTCTGTGGCTTCTCTCTGCTAATGCACTGTGCATTGCCTCAGCTGAGCACAGCATCCATCCCACCCAGGGCCTGGGGGGAAGCTTGGAAGAGAAGGGAGAGCCAGAGGTCTGAGCAAGCAAAGCCACATGTCCTCTCCTTAAACTCTAAGGCTGACTCACTGCTTGACCCTTGCAGGCAAACAAACTGCTTTTGCTGAGCTTGTTGTCCTGCCTGTGAGCTAAGGCTGATGGCAGTGACATAGCTAAGTGCAGAATAAGGAGGGAGGGGGGGGAGGTCTGAACTTCTTACTGAGCTTACTACTGGGAGCAAAAGAAATCCTTGTTGATGCTGAGCAATTAGGCAAGTGTTTGTGTGTGGTTTTTTTGGTGTTAGATCTGCCTTCATGCAATCAGAGGATTATTTTCCTCTAACCCTCTCCTTGAGGGATAGTGATCAGCTTTATCTCCAGCATAAATCAGAAGCATTTCCCAGTCCTTCTCATTTCCTCTTGGAAACAACACAAATATTTCCTTTCTTCTCTCTCTCTCTGTCTCTCATTCAGGAGCTGGTGGGCAATTAGCTTGCTGTTATCAGGCTGTCTGCCAGCAGGGTTAACCTACCAGCTCCTCAAAAGAACCAACAGAGATTGGGGAAAGCCAAAAAAACCACAACCACCAGGGACAGACAGACCTGCCTCCAACACACAGTTGCTCTCCACATGCCTAAATTACCTCCTTCCCATGATTAAGACTTTATTCCATGGCTTCTTAACTATTCTAAGAGCATCCTTGTCTCTCTGGGTAGTTGAGGGTGCTGACCACTCACTACAAGCAAGCAGAGAGCTGTGTTCCTGACAGACAAACCCCAAGGGCACATATTCCTCCTTATAGAAAATACACTCTCTTTCCTGTCCTTCTTCTCTTGGCCACTGCTCTCAGACCTATTTTGGTCCTATTTTTGGTGCTATAAATGGGCTCCTAAAATCAGAGCTTATCAACATTGGCTGCAGGCTGAGGGTTTCATTTCTTGCATCAAAGGTGCACTGACATTTTTTGGACTCATTTACTTCTCTTCTTTTAGGCTTTTTTTTTCTTTTCCTTCCCCAGCAAATTGGTTAGAGGGAGATGGTAATAAAACTTCCAAAATAGATCTCTGATCATATCCTTTTACTCCTAAAATTGTCTTGAGTGTTGAAGCTCAGCAGTTCAGCACTTCTTTTACTCTCCCACTTTAGAAAGGACTTGGGATTTTCACAGAGCAAACTTTGCCTTCCTAGGTGGAATCACTTGAGAAGTTGCCATGAGAGGTGAAGATAGCCAGAAGTATCAGAACTTATCAGGATTGATTCTTAAAGCAAAATTATTGAGAGCCTAGGAGCAAACATTTTGATTGAGCAGGAAATCTGGGTCTTTCAGCACAAAGCCCATTTGGCTAAGCAAGGAATGTTAAGCAAGGAATTCTCGCTGAATTAAAATGCAAAAGGAGAGCAAACAGGCTGTGAGACAAGGAGAGATATCAAAGAGGGAGTAGAGAATCATTTCTTGGATCCTTTGGGATGAAATAATGAAGACCAAAGCAAACAAGGAACAGAGAGAGAGAGAGAGAGATTGGAAACCTCAGCAAGAAATAATCCAGATGGGATTCGTTTGAAAAAGCCAAGGCTAAAATCTTCCTAGCACATCCTCAGCAAAGAGAAGAGATGGGAAATGTTTCTGGTAACAACACAGGTCCTAGGGAGAGGAAGCACCAGCTAAACAGAAGGTTTTGCTATTAAAAATGAGCTGAAAATGGTCCTTGCTGCTCACAGAGATGGGGAAAAAGCTGAGCCTGGCAGAGGTTTCCATCAGCTGTTTACTTGCAGCACTTCTGGCAATTTCTGGAAGTGAAGCAGAGAGAAAAATGATGAGGCTGCTCAGAGGGCTAAAAGGTCAGGTTTGCAGCAAGTATTCCACAAGTTCAATCTCTATCTGTGGAGGATAAGAGATGACCAGAAGCAAGCAGAGCTATTCATCAAGAGCTAAAGGGCAAGGCTGTTAAGAAGGCAGAGAGACAAGCTGGCAGAAGTAGGAGCCAAAGGTGACACTTGCAAGGTGATGGCAGGAAAAATCTGTGGCCCAAGCTGCTCTGGGTCATGGAGAAGGTTCCTGTGGGCAGAGATGGAAGCTTTCTCTGCTTCATCTCATTTGTATGGTGACACAAAAGTGATCTGTGCCAGCAGTGGTGGCAGATTTGGGAGGCAGGATGTGTGAGGGGCAAGGAANCTGTGGGCAGAGATGAAAGCTTTCTCTGCTTCATCTCATTTGTATGGTGACACAAAAGTGATCTGTGGCAGCTTTGGGAGGCAGGATATGTGAGGGGCAAGGAGAAAGTTGTAGCAGGTGCTAAGGAGGGAACAGTGCCACTCTGTTTGATTGCCCTGAGTTCCCCTGGCAGGGAGAAACTTAAGGAAATTTAACAAGGGGAAGTATAAGGTACTGCATGTGGGAAAGAACAAGCCCATGGATCAGTCCAGACTGGGAACTGATGTGTTGGAGAAGAGCCCTGGGGAAAAAGCTCTAGGAGTGCTGGTGGCTAGGAGGATGCCCATGAGGCAGCAATGTGCCCTTGTGGCCAAGAGGCCAATGGCATCCTAGGATGCATGAAGAGGAGCGTGGCCAGCAGAGCCAGAGAGGTTCTTCTGCCCTCTCCTGTGCCCTGGGGAGGCCTCCCCTGGAATGCTGTGTCCAGTTGTGGGCCCCTCAGCTCCAGAAGGATAGGGAGCTGCTGGAGAGAGTCCAGCACAGGGCCAGCAAGATCCTGAAAGGAGTGGAGCATGTGCCCTAGGAGGACAGGCTGAGAGAGCTGGGTCTCTGCAGCCTGGACAAGAGGAGACTGAGAGGAGACCTCAGCAATGCTTAGAAATATGGGAAGGATGAGTGTGAGGAGGAGAGAGCCAAGCTCTGCTCCATGGCATCCAATGGTAGGACAAGAGGGAATGGGAGCAAGTTGGAGCACAGGAGGTTTAGTATTAAGCTGAGGAGAAACTTGTTTGCAGTTCAGGTGCCAGAGCACTGGCCCAGGCTGCCCAGGAGCCTGTGGAGTCTCCTTGTCTGGAGCCATTGCAGAGCTGCCTGGACACATTGCTGTGTGAGCTGCTCTAGGTGATCCTGCTCTGGCAGGGGGGTTGCACTAGATGATCTTTCTAGGGCCCTTCCAACCCCTAACATTCTGTGATTCTGCCCACCTTCTATCTTCACCTGAACCAAAACATCCACTGGAGATTGCTTAGCTCAGCTCAGAATACAAACCTGCTTTCCAATAATCCTTATTTTGTGGTTAGTTGGCTTCATCTGTATCTAGAATGAGACAGCACAGCAGAAAGCATCTCCCACAGATCCAGTTCCCCTCTCCAGGCAAGAGTGTTGGCTTCAAGTTGCTCAGTTCTTTTGCACTAAAGTCCCATTCAGTCAGCTAAAAAGAGACATAAAGAGAAATTGGACTGAGAAGGTGTTGGAAAGGAATGGGGGAAAGTGTTGAATGCCTGGGAGAAGTGAATCCTTCCTCACTGGGGTCATTTGGGGAGGAAAACTCCAAGTGGGGCCATATAGAGCTTGGGAGGAGAAACTTGCACCTTTGGGGTGAAGAGAGATGTTCTGTAAAGCTATGCCCTCCCCACCACATCTCATCCCTTCCTGAGGGCCTGCCTATCAACTTTTGCATCCTCTCCTGCCTCTTCCACACTGGGCTTGTGTCTGGAGGTTTAACACACTTCACCAAGCTGGGGAATTGCAAGCTGGTCAAGCTTCTCCATCCCCTAGCACTGCAAGAAGAAGATAGAGAATTCCTTGCTTCTCCCTCCCTCTCCTTTGGCAGCTGCTGAGCCTTTAGAGAGGAGAGGAGAGCCCTTGGTAATGATGTGTATGCTCTGCTCTGTCAACAGGAAGAAGCCTCCCTCTGCAGCTGCATCCCAGCCCTTCAGAACCTGGGAATGGCTGCATCCTTGGCACTCATTAGTAGGGATTGTGCTAATGGGATGTCATGCTAGAGAGTGACAGTTAGCTGAGGGCAGCAGCCTTCCCTCTGAGACTCCAAAAGAGAGGGCAGCAGATGCTCCAACAAGCTCCAAGTATGCCTGGGGAGGGAATGGATGCAGTGGGAAGGCAAAAGGAGGCTAGTGAGGGCAAAACAGAGCTTGGTGCTTCAAGGTCATCAGCCTAAGAGAAGGCTTAGGTGCTAACAGTGCTGCAGAGGGAGAGGAGAGCATCCTCAGGAGGATCCCACTGCTAGGAGAGATGTTAGAGGAGATGAAGATTACTAGCAAGGGGAATTCCAGGGAAGAGCTGAGATGCTGATGTCTGAGGGAGAGGATTCCTTGGCTTGCATTGATCATTTCAGCTGGCACACAGAGGGGGGAAAAAACCCTGAGCTTAGAGCTTTGGTAGCTCAGGAAACTGCTCAGCATGTCTAGAGTTAGATAATTATCCCATTAAATCCATGCTAAGACTACCAAGGCTTGGCCATCAAATGTTGAACAAACCAAGGTTTAACTGGACACCACTAACTGGTTTAATCAAAGATAGAACTTGGCTCAAGCAGAGGCAACATTTCAACTTAAAAACAAGACCCTAGGAGCTAGAATATCCACTTATTGTAGTGAAATGTTTCAGGACATTGCCCTCTAAGCAGGATTTCCAAGCTAAATATCCATTTATGCATCAGACAAGCCAAAGGATCTCACTTTGTGGCTCCAGACACTGCTCAGCAGGCTGCTAAGGAGCAATTCTGCCCTCTCTGATTGATCTCCCTTGGAAAAGAGCTCCCAAGAATATGATTTTCATGCTGGTGGAGATCAGAAACACAGGGCTTGGGGTTTGGGGGTTTTTTTGCATCCTGAAGTTTGGTAAGGCAGGGAAAAACTAGTTCATTCTCTGCTCTTAGTACAATTCACCCTGAGGGAAAAGCTGCTCTAGAATAAAAGCATCTTCTTCCTCTGGAGTAATTACTCTTATTCCTGAATAGATTATGCACATGAGGGAGTTAAAATAACATAGCTAGGGCAATAATTGTTATTCTATTGCCACACAACTGAAAGGCTTAAAGGACACCAAAGGATGCTCTTTATTCCCTTATTGAGACTAGGAGCTCTCCTTAGGTCAATGTTGCAGAGAGATGTCCTATTGACAAAATTAGCCTTGCCTGACAAAATTAGACCTGCAAAGAGAGAGGAAAGATGAACCAGGGCTTGTTCAAGGAGTTGACATTGACTTCACTGCTGCTGCAGTGTTGGTGAGTGCAGATGGCTCTGTATGGACATCCATGCAAGCTTGGTACACTCAGCCTTCTTTCATATCCCTGGCTGGAAGCACAGGAATAACCAGACAAGATGGAAAGAAGGAAGGGGTACAGAGTGCCTGTGGTGCCAGCACATTACATTCCAGCAATGCTTTGGCCCAGGGGATGCAGTGCACCCTTAGCAAGTTTGCAGATGACACCAAGCTGGGTAACAGTGTGGATCTGCTTGAGGGCAGGGAGGCTTTCCAGAGGGATCTNTAGGACAAGGGGAAATGGATGGAAATTGCCCCAGGGGAGGTTCAGGCTAGACATGAGGAGGAATTTCTTTGCTGCAAGGGTTGTGAGCCATTGGAACAGGCTGCCCAGGGAGGTGCTGGAGTCCCCATCCCTGGAGGTGTTGAAGAGCCAGGTGGATGTTGCATTGGGTAGCATCATTTAGCAGGTTGCTAGTGCTAGGCCAAAGGCTGCACTGATGATCTTCAAGGTCTCTTCCAGCTGGAACTCTTCTATGATTCTATGATTTCAGGCCCCTGGAGTTCTCCTCCCAATCCTTCTCTATGGCTGTGGCTCTGAAGCTCTCACAATACAGGACTATTGGCAGCATTTGTGTGGGTGAGATGCTGAGAGCCCAAAAGCCTGAATTGCCATTTGAGTCTCCCACACAGAGTGGCCTCTTCAGAGCTGAGATGAGGTCAACAGGTGGAGGAGGATGGAGAGGAAGGGAATTCCAGCTCAGTGCTCAGGAGCTCCTTGCACAGACAGTATTTGCACTGCTTTCAAGCTAGGTGGGACTGCTTCTGGCTCTTAAAGGCAGAAGCCATGCAGAGGCCTGGCCAGGGCTGTGAAGGCTTTCTGAGCCCTGTTGTGGCATTGTCCCACCACTTGACTCTGCTCTGCTGACACCTCCTCTGCAATACTGGGTCCAGTTCTGGAGCCCTCAACACAGAAAGGCCATGGAGCTGATGGAGCAGGTGCAGAGGAGGCCATGAGAATGCTCAGGGGCTGCAACACCTCTGCTCTGAGGACAGGCTGAGGGAGCTGGGATCACAGGAGGTTTAGTATTAAGCTGAGGAGAAACTTGTTTGCAGTTCAGGTGCCAGAGCACTGGCCCAGGCTGCCCAGGAGCCTGTGGAGTCTCCTTGTCTGGAGCCATTGCAGAGCTGCCTGGACACATTGCTGTGTGAGCTGGTCTAGGTGCTCCTGCTCTGGCAGGGGGGTTGCACTAGATGATCTTTCTAGGGCCCTTCCATCCCCTGACATACTGGGATTCTGTGATTGGAGAGGGAAGACACAGCCAGCTGTGCTTGTGTGTGTCCAGGACAAGCCCATCCTGTGTGAGACAGGGCCCAGGCTGTGCTATTTGACCCTCAGGCAGCCCATTCATCCCTTCCCCTCACACAAAAGCAAGGCTTGTTTCATTCCATGCTGATGAAAGCTGGGGAACAGAGAGGAGCTGGGAAACAGAAGCCACTTTCTCCTGGAGCTGAGGAGCTGGGTGACAAGTCCCCTTCTGTTCTCCAATCCCCCAACCTCCCAAAGGGAACAGACAAAGGGCATGTCATGCTCTGCTTGTGGAAAAAGGAGCAGTTGTGACCAAGCAGGGCTCTCTGCATCCTTCTGGACATTGGGAATGGCAGTGCAGAGAGAGAGCTGCTGTGTGCTGAGTGGCAGCATCTCCTCAGCAAGATCAGAAGCAGCAGGGCAGTGCTTCCAAAAGCTCCTCTAGATCAGCTCAGCATAATGGCATGGAGGATCTGGCCCATGCTTTCAAGAGAGAGCTCCCTTCAGAGAGAGTTTCTCCTCCAAGCAGTTAGTTACCTTTGTGGGGAAGCCTTCTGGAATTTAACAAGGGATGAGGCTGACAGAATGGCATGGAAATTATCCTTCAAGCTGACATTTTAATAGACACTGACTTGCTTGCTTTTTTAAGCCATCCTATAGAAATCAGCTGTCAGGAGAGAACTCTCTGCTTGACATTAAAGGATGGCTCAGAAATCAATTGAAAGGTACAGGCAGATTATTCCCCTCTGCAAAACTTTTCCAGAGGGATGAGGATGCTGCAGTCCCATCCCTCAGGGTACACATGGAAAGGGTGAGGATGCTGCAGTCCCATCCCTCAGGATACACATGGAAAGGGTGAGGATGCTGCAGTCCCATCCCTCAGGATACACATGGAAAGGGTGAGGATGCTGCAGTCCCATCCCTCAGGGTACACATGGAAAGGGTGAGGATGCTGCAGTCCCATCCCTCAGGGTACACAGGAAAGGGGTGAGGATGCTGCAGTCCCATCCCTCAGGAAACACGTGGAAAGGATGGGATGCTGCAGTCCCATCCCTCAGGATACACATGGAAAGGGTGAGGATGCTGCAGTCCCATCCCTCAGGGTACACATGGAAAGGGTGAGGATGCTGCAGTACCATCCCCCTGGGTGCACATGGAGTCCTTTCCCAAATAGCTCAGAGGCCAGAAGGGCTGGCTCCCTTCAAGGAATGGCTATGTACCTCCAAGTTTCTCCCCTGCTGCTGGTGCTAGGGCAAATGGAAGCTGAGTTTGTCACCTGAGCTTGGGTTTCTTTAACTTCCCCATCAGTACAACATTCTTTCTCACCTCCTCCTCCCCATCCTCTTCTCACCTGGGAGCATTCCCTGGTGCTAAGGGTGAGGATTTAGATGATATAGAGTTCCTGGTTTGGCTGTGCCCAAGAGGGATGTAATCAGCTTGGGATGTTATAGAGAATCATGAAGGTTGGAAGAGAGCTCTAAGCTCATCCAGTCCAAGCATCCCTATCCTCCCCAGGACACTAAGCCATGGCCCTAAGGAGAGCAGCTAGATGTTTCTTCAACCCCTGCAGGGATGGTGACTCCAGCACCTCCCTGGGCAACCTAGTCCAAGACTTAACAACCCTTTCAGGGAAGAAATTCCTCCTTATATCCAATCTAAACCTCTCCTGGTGCAGCTTGAGGCCAGACCTCAATAAAGGTTCCTTTGCTGCCCCTTTACAGTTGTACTGCCCAAAGAGTCCCCTCCCAGATGAAGAAGAGCAGATGTGTTTACCACCAGTCTGTCTCTGTCTGGGTCCTTCCCATCATTATCCTATTCAAGAGGCTGTAAAAGCATTTAAAAATAGCATTTAACACTAACAATCTCTCTTTCTTTCTTCCCTCCCCAGCTCGGAGCAGAAATAGCTTGATTAGTGTACAGCTCTGGTGCTTCAAGGGGGAGAGGACTGAAAGTGCAGAGCTTGCAGAGAAGCCTTTCAGCTTTCTTCAGGCAGCAAGTGCTGGCTGCTTCACTGAAGCACAGGCTCTTCAAAGGATGGCAGGTTTCAGATCAAGGACTGCTTCTTCTGAGCCAGAAGCTTAGGACCTTGAGAGAGATGCACCTGCCCCCTCCTTTCCACCTCCTGCCATCACTCCATCACTGTATCCTGGGAAGAGAAGGAGTCAGGAAGGGAGGCTCTCCTGGGCACACAGCAGTGGCTAAGCAGTAGAGAGCTCAGCAAGCTCACTGGAAATATGATTAGATCGTAGCTTGGTAGGCANGCAGGTTGCTAGGGCTAGGCCAAAGGCTGCACTGATGATCTTCAAGGTCTCTTCCAGCTGCAACTGTTCTAGGATTCTATGATTCTAAGAGCATCAGCAGCTCAGGGTGTCCCTCAGGGATGGATTCAAGGAGTCACTTTGAGGAACCACCTGTCTCCTCCAGGCCTCACCTTCACTTTCAGCTCCCAGGGATGCTTTCACTCAGTTTAGTACCTGTGGTGCTTTGAGATCTCTATTTACAGAGGCAGTGTGATGCCACTGCCTTGCAATGCTTGATGGGCCATATGCCAGCTGTGGACAGGACTCTGGAGTGACCTTTTCAGCCACATCCCTTCTCTATTCTTCCTCCAGGGCTGCTGGCAGCTCTTTCTCACCTTTTCTTTGTGAAATCCACCACACCAGCTGGGAACCACCACCAGTTCTTGCTTGCTTCTGAATGCAAGCTCTCAGTACACCTGCTCCAGGTACCCACAGCACAGCATCACATCTGTCTGCAGCAGAGGACACCTTCAAGGTCCTTGCTGCCCTGTAGCTAAATCTCTTGGCAAAAAAGGAGAGTGGGAAGCATGAACAGCTTCCTCTCTCAGCCCTATGAGGTGCCACAGCCACTCACAGTGCCATACACTGCTCATAGGAGCAGTAGTGAGCCAGCAGAGCAGGGAGCAGCTGCTATCCTCTCCAGCAGCATCTCTTCCAGGATCTCAAAGCACTTATTACTTGGGAAGGAGCTTAGCTTTGTGGTGACCTCAGGATGGAGATTTGATGGAGCATTTCACATCATGGTGTGCTTTCAGCAGAGGAAGTGTGGGCAGAGAGGGGCCTAGGAAGGCAGAGCATGATGGGGGAGAGCTGCCAACCAGAAAGGTCTCAGGGTTAAGGTGTTCAGCCAAAGATCATCTCCAACTCGCTGACCACCTAAGAAGTCTGTGAGCATCATCAGGCAGTTAACTCCTCCCCAAGTCCCTTCCCAAGCCACAGAAGGAGGACAATGTGTCTGTTCTGTCTCAGGGGATGCTGAGAGGCTCAGTGCCTTGCAGGGATAGGCAACTAATTCCTTTGGTGCAGGTTTGCCTGAAAACCAAGGCAGCTAGATAATTCTTGGAGCAGGGTAATTCTTCTGCCAGGAGTGCAGGAGGAATTCAGGCTTCTGCTGAGCCATCTGCAGGGAAGCATCTCACCATTTCCTGACACCCACACGTTGGCTTTCAGCCCTGAGCACACAGAGCTCTGCTGGGCCCAATGAACAACCTGGGGACTTCATGCTTCCAACACAGCAGGGTGGATAGATGGAGTGATAGATGGATGGATGGATGGATGGATGGATGGATTCCTCCTGGGAAGGGTTGCCTGCAATACCAGGGCAGGATAGTGCTAGCCCTTAACACACTTGGTGAAAGACAGCAGTGATTCCTACCCTGTTCTGGCTGAGGGAGAGGTGTGTGAGGACACAGCCAGTGGGTCTGCAAAGCAGTGAGCATGGCAGCAGGTCCTGCTGGGCAATGAAGATTTCCATCTCAGAGCATCCCTTTGCCAAGGGGAGAAGCAGGTGAGCAAAGGCACTGGCACATACCTGCCTGCTGCTTTGGCTTCACCTCTGTGTTGCATGTTGGAAATGCCATTTGGGCTGCAAAATGTCACTTGATGCCTTTCTTTCCAAGGAGGATTTTCAGCAATGTCAGCTCCAGAAACATGGCTGAGACCTGCCAGCTAACCTAAGAAGACAGACTTCTCTTGTTCTTCTCCAAGAGCACTTTCCAGCCGAGGATCTCAAAACCCTTCTGCCCTGCTTAGTGCATCCCAGCTTTGTTACCTGGAGCCAAACCTGATCAACAAGTCTTCACCTGAGCCTGGGATTGTGCTACCTCATGGCTTGCTGAAAGCTGTGGCAACCTCTTGAGCAGAAAACTCCTGGCATGTGCCAGTCGTTGTGGCTGCCACATCCCAGAGCAAGCAAGGGACAGGCATGTGCTGGGAAGATGTCTCTTAGAGCACGGCTGGGCTGTGACAGCCCTGTGTGTGTGCTCAGCCTCAGCTGAGAGGCTGCAGACCTTCTTCACCCAGCTCCCTTCACGCAGCACGCTGACTTACAGCCAGGAGACATAGCTCACTGAAGCGAGCCTGCTTCCACAAACCTGCTCGCCTTCCCCCTACACTCCTTTCCCAGGCTCGGGTCGCCTTCCCCCCGCTCCTTTCCCTCTCCATGCCTGGCTCTGCCCTCTCCCCTTCCCCTCTTAAGGTGGCCCGGCGGGAAGCGCGGCGCGCAACAGCAGCCCTCCGCACTGCCCCCGCCTCGGCACGGCGCGACCTTAAATCGGCTCCGCGCCGCGCGTACCCGCATCGCCGCCGCCATCCGCCGCTAGTGCCGAGCGGCTCGGTGTGAGTCCCGGGGCCGGGGCCGGGGCCGGTGGCACGGCTCGGCAAGGAGGACACACCTCCGCCCGGCAGCGGCCGATGCTCCCCCGGCAGCGCCCGGTGCTCGGCGCCTCGCTCTCTCCGCCCTGAGCGGCGCATCTCGCCAGGTAAGCGGGAGTCCTCCGTGCTCGGCTACCGGGGGGTTTGAGGGTGGGAAGGATGCAGAGGTGACCTTGTGGTGCCCCGGGTGGTCAGTGTTTGGAGCGGGGAGGGTATCCTGCCACACGAGCAGCAAGCCGAGTCCCCAAACTTCAGCTATGCTCCGCGCTTCACGGGGAGCCTATGTCCTTGCATCCTCTCCCCTCCTGCCCCAGGTACCTTCCAGAGGAGCAGCATCCCGCTCCCACGCTGGAATTTTCCAGCTGTGGGGACAGATAGCCCCAGTCGTGTTGTCTGAGTCAACAGCACTGGCATCACCCTCCCGGGTTACCCGAAACGCGGCTCCTGGGCACGCCGCTGCCCCCCGAGAGCTTGCGTGTTGCCTCTTCGTGACAGATAAGCGGCAAGGTGAAGCACAGAGAGGCAACATCCTTTGTGTGCAGGGCACACGCAGCCCCGATGGGGCCCGACCTCGAGCGGCATCCTCTGGAGGAAGCTTTGGAGAGATGGACCGGGAGGGGACAAGAGCAGGAGGGCTGGGAAAGGTCTCTGCTTCTTTTCACCCCTGCCTGGCACAAGGGTGTTTGCTGAGGTATAACACTCACTGGTTTTGCGGAGCAGGGTTTGGAGTGGATGTTCGTAGGAGAGTTGGAAAGTACTTTTTATTTGCTCTCCTGCCTCTCAACCATCCAGCCCCAGGGGCCGGGAGAGGAGGGGTAGGCTCAGCAGCTAGTGCAGGAGAGGGAGAAAGCCTCTAGGTGCTGCCAGTCTGGAGAGATGCAGCTGATTCCTCAGTTACTCCTTAGGCACACCTGCCAGGGAGCAATTTGTGTGTGCACTTGGGAGAAAGGGTGTTGGGATCAGCAGGGCAGCACCAAGCATCCCTGTAACAGAGCAGTAATGCCAAGCAATAAATACCTATCCTGCTACTTGAAGCCTGCACAGCTCAGGGAGTGAGTGGAGGAGCAGGAACAATTCAGCTTCTGCAGGTGCTTTCAGCTTCTTTCCTGGCCTCCTTGTGCAAAGCACGTATGCAGAGAGAATAGGAGGCTACAGCAGCTTCAGATGGGAGTTTGAGCACTCAACTCTGCTCAGGCTCAACCCTCATCTGGTGCAAAAGATGGTGAAGTTTGTGCCTCACATCCCTGGACAGCTAAAGAGCCTCAGGCAGGGCTGGGAACAGAAGTGCACAGAGACAGGAGGGTGGGATCCTCACAGATGGGAGGCTATCCTTACTCCAAAATGTGATACCTTGGTAGGAGATTGTGGGGAGAGCAGTCTGAGGTAATGGAGAGGGTTCCAGGACAGGAGGGGGCTGTGTGTGACAGCCTGTGACACATCTGTTTGCATGCTGCCAATCTCCTCCTCTCAGTGCCTGGCAGCAGGGTGTGGGAAGCAGGATCACTTTTGGTCACTGCCTGCTCCATGGCTTTCCTGGAAGCTATTTGTTAGTGGGTATAGGTGGGACAAAGCCCACCCATGAGCCACTATAAGCCCTCTTCAGCACTCTCAGTTGTCTTTCCTGTTCCCAGTATTTGGGAGCAATAAGCACTGGTGGCTGAGCTCAGGCTATGGTGTGCCAGGAGTGCTGTGGCAGAGATTATTCCTCTCCTTCCCTCCCAGGAGTGACTTGGATATCACTTTCAGGGCACTTCAATTTGCACTGAATGAAGGCTCTGCAGGGCAGTTAATGTAGAGAAGTAGAAGTATAGTGAGAAGCTAACACTTAGTATTGGTTATTTGGGAGAGGGGGGGAATGGGATGAGATCAAATTAAAGCTCTTGGCTTCTCTGACATTTCCAGTGTAGCAATAATAATAACAATTACAGTGATTGATAAAGCATTTAGGCAACCTTGCAATCCCAAAGCAATTCAGCTAGCTGCCACAGAGCACAGCTGAGATGCAGCTACCTTACCAGTGCAAGGCACTGAGCAGCCAGAGGGGAGAAAGTAAAGCAGTTGGGCTGGGAACATTTGCTCTCATGGCAAGGATTGTTCAGGAGGGAAGCTTCCACACCTCTGGGATTTGTTGCAGTGTCATCTGGGAAGACTGTTGCCTAGGGAGCTGTACAGAGCTCTAGAGCAGCAAGAAAGAATAGACTTCCACAGTGTACAGCCCTTACATTCACTTTCTTGCCATGGTTTGGGAACTCTTTGTGCCCAGGGTTTGTGACCTCTAAAGACAGCTTCCCTCCAGAGTGTCTGAGGTGGGATGGCACAGCTCAAGGCTCTCTCCTGTGTGCCCAGCATCCTTTCTTCTTGCCTGTGAAGCATCAGGAGAGATGCTTTCTGGCAGGACACCTACCTCTGCTTCAGCAGCAGGCCAGGAGATGTCCTTAGTGTCGGAGAGCAAAGTCATACCTAGCTGGCAGCTTGCTGGCAGGAGCCTGGAGTGCAGGAGTCACTCCAGCCATTCCCCTGCAAGGCTTTCCTCTCCTCTTGCCCATGATAATCACCTGCCAGTAGCACTGTCCTGCCCACTCCCTTGTTTCTCTGTGCCCCTCTCTCTCAGGGAGCTGGTGCTGCAGCCACAGTCACCTCCATCCTCCCACTGATGCTTTGGGAGGCAATGTTACAGTCCACATCCACCTCCCAGAGCATTCTCCCAAGGTCTCATCTTCCTCCTCTTCAGCACTCCCAAGTATCTTTCCTATTCCCAACAGCTAAGAGCAATAAAGAGATCTCCTGATGTATGCTGCAAGCCTTGCCAGCTATGCCTGTGAGGGATGAGCTATCTGATAGGCTCCAAGATGCCCTTTACTGAGCATGCAGAATTGCTCTGGGAGAGCTCTGCAATTATCCTGCAGGATGTACACAGGAAAGATGAGCTCTGTCCCCTTCCTCCTTGTGCTTAATTGTTCCTATTAAAAGAAGGAGCCTAAAAAGGTGCTAATAAGCCAGACTAGGTCCTACACACACCTGCAGGGCCCTGAAGAAGTCTAGATTGCCTCTGCTTTTCTGTCTGATAATAAAGCTTTATACTCCCATCTGCACTGCTTCCCCTCCTGAGATCTCCAAGTGCTCCTCATCCATGGTGAAGAGCACTCCCTGCCCACACATGGAGCTGTTTGTTAGGATGACTACCTTCCCTTTCCAAGGGAGACACTGCAGCTGAGAGCCTCAGAGCTGACACAACCCCAGCTTGTCTGGCTCCTGTCTCTCTGAGAAGCACTTGGTGGGAAGCAGCTCAGCCAAACAGGACTAATAAATGAAGCATGTGGATGAGACTTGTGGCTGCTGGCACTCTCTGACTGCCTGAAGCTTGCTCTTGGAAAGGGACAGAATCACAGAGGGTTAGGGGTTGGAAGTGACCTCTGGAGATGATCTAGTCCAACCTCCCTGGCAGAGCAGGAGAAGCTAGAGCAGCTTGCACAGGATAGGGTCTAGTTGGGTTTGGAATCTCTCCAGAGATGGAGACTCCAGCAGCTCCCTGGGCAGCCTGGGCCAGTGCTCCAGCACTCTTAATGTAATAAAAGTTCCTCCTGATGTTCAGCTGGAGCTTGCTGGGTGCTAGTTTGTGTCCATTGCCTCTAGTGCTGTCTCTAGGTCCCACAGAACAAAGCCTGGCCCCATCCTCCTGCCCCCCACCCTGTAAGGATTGCTAAGCACTGCTCACATCTCCCCTCAGGCTGCTCTGCTCCAGCCTAACCAGCCCCAGCTCTCTCACCACAGCACAGAGGTGCTCAAGTCCCCTCAGCATTTCAGTGTCCCTTCTCTAGAGCCTCTCCAGAAGTTCTTTATCTCTCTTAACCAGGGGAGCCCAGAACTGAACACAACACTCCAGCTGTGACCTCCCCATAGCTCACTGAAGCGAGTGGCCCTGCTGGCCTCACTCTTCTTGCTGCACCCCAAAGATGCCATTAGCCTGCTTGGCCCAAAGAGCACATTGCTGGCTCCTGGGCATCCTGCTGGTCACCCAGGGCTTGTTCCACTGACCAGGTTAGGCTATATCTCCACACTCCACCCCTAACTGTGGTCAGCAAACCTGCTCCTTTATCCTTTTGTGCTCTTTTAAGCTGTGCAGGCTGCTAATGAAGAGCTTGAAGCCTCTCCTAGCTCCCTCTCATATGACATTAGTGCTCCCAAAGGTCTTTGCTTGAAGAGCTCCAATTTCTCTCCTTTGCCAACATTCCCAAGTGTTCAATCAAGTGCCTTGTTGGCTTCTTCCTCTGTGCAGCATGGAGAGCTCTGGGAGCATCATCTCCTTGAGATGACAACATAACCCTCTGCAAATCCCTCTGGTTTAGAAAATGGCAGCTAAGTTTCCTCAGGAGACACAGCTTCCCAAGGCTGGGATAAAGAACTAGGATCCACAGCTCCAGCACAAGCACCTTTAGGTTTTCTTTGCTTTCTCTGTGCAGATAATACCTGCTGCACATAGAGAAATTCATTAAGGTCAGGGAGACAAATGATGAGAGGGACTGGGGTGAGAAAAGATCAACAGCATAGGAGAGGGAGAATGAATCCTTCTCTTCATGGTGTGCTTTCCTGTGCTCAGGAAAATGGGAAAGGGAGCAATTTTATGGTGAAAGTCAGTGTTTTTCCATCCTGACATGGAACTCACTGCTACAAGATGCTCCTGGTGCTGGCTGTAGGAGTCAGGAAAAGGAGAGACATTTTAGTGACTAGCAGATCATCCATCACTGGACTTAAAAGTTCATTGGAATTAGATCTAAATCTTCAGGTTTCAACCTCTCTAGTGTAGGATTTCTTGGACCTTCCAAACCCCACAACACTGAGCAGGGTAAGAGCCAAAGGAAAACAGAAGACAGACTTGTTTGAGGAAAGATCACTGGGGCATATCTTCATTTCCATTTGACACTTAACTCTCATAGATTTGGGTTTTGTCAGCTGGAGCAGGTGGAGGTCAAGTTCAGCTGAGATCTGAACTGCTCCAGTGGTGCCTGGAATGAGAGCATCCCAGCAACTTGGTGTGGTGCTGGTTTGTGAATAATACTGCATTATTCACTCTGGAGAAGAGAAGGCTCCCAAGAGATCTTCTTCATAGAATCCTAGCATGGTTTGGGTTGGAAGGGACCTCTGGAGCTCATCTAGTCCAACCCCCCTGCAGTGG
>VWZO01004078.1:145121-298649 GCA_013396975.1 Bucco capensis | reverse complement strand
CTTCAAGTGTTTATTTCTCCAGACTCTTTGATAGAGTTTTCCCCAAGCACTCTATGCCTTTGCTAGCCTATTGTCTATCTCTCTGTCAATCTTACCATCTGAGGAGATGAGGCTGCCTAGGTAGTTAAACTGTTGGACTGATTTAAGTTCTGAATTGCCAATGATGATATGAGGATGATGGAAAACTTCCTGAGGTGCAGGTTGATATAAAACTTCTGTTTTCTTTAAGCTAACTTCCAGCCCAAAAAGCTCAGCAGTGGCTGCAAAGCAGGATGTTAAACGCTGCAGAGCTCCTTCTGTCTGGGCAACAAGGGCAGCGTCAGCAGCATAAGTGAGAGGGGTAGAGCGGGTGGTGTGATCGTTTTGTGTGTGTAATGACTCTAAGATAAAACAACCTTGCCTGGAGCTTTACATAAATGCTCTAAGAAATCTTGAGTACAGTTAGAGCTGTGTAACTGAGCTTTGCTGACCTGCAGGCTCCACTCCATGCAGATGTGGCAAATTGTACAATCTAGACCTTAGTCAAGCACTGTTACATGCCAACTGTAACATGCCACACTTGATTCTTTCTCTAGAGCTTTACCACAGCTTGGTCCCAAATTTCCTCTCCCCTCTGTATTTAACCTTCCTTTTCAAGTGTGTGAAAACAAAAAAATAGAGTGATAGCCTTAAGGTTTGAAATTAATCTCCAAGTGTAAACAGGGAGAAATAATTCTTAATGAGCCCCAGCTGGAGTAGCATATCATAAGGCACTGCTGGCCTCTCTGAGGGCAAACTGGGGCTCCCAGTAAAGTGTCTGGAGCTTGGGTTTGATCTATTTCTGTGATAAAAGGTCTCAAAACCCACAAATTGAGGAGGTGTCAAAATATCCTTTGGTGCACAGCCCAAACACAGGCACTAATGTTTTTGGCTTGGTATAGTTAAGTATTTGATCTAAAAAGGCAATAAAAGTGGTGGAGCCAATGATTAATTACACTGTAATTAACCCCATGTCCCATGCTGGATGGCATTTTTTACTAGTCTTATTAAATATCATTTACAGTTTACCACCTCCCTTCCATTTGACTTCCCTCTGATCTTTGTTTAACTGAGTTTCTGTGATCCAGTACATTTGGATGAAAGCAACCTTTGGGAGTTTTCTCTAACCTATTATTTCCCCAAACAATGAGGTAAATGTTGCAGGCTTCAGGTCTTATATCAAGGCAAAATGAAGGAAAGGCATGATTTGGATGGGAACCAAAAAATGAAGTGACTGGTCTGCAGAAAGAGAGGCTTAGGAATATCTTGGATAATCCTAAAGAGAAGTTATTGATAGCTATTTAATATGGAGTTAGCTTGTGGTTAGTCTGCTTGCCTACCTCTGGTGCCTATGCTAAACTGAGAGGTAGTTTCAATTAACAATAATTTCTTCTTGAAATAAGTAATTTCAATGAGAAGTTGTTCATTACAAAGGAAAAATGCAGTTGACATTTGATACAAAACTTGTCTTTAAGGAAAGACCAAAAAATGGATAATTCTTGATAAATTATTCCGGTACCTATTTTTTTTTTTCACCTTTACATTTAATTTGGAGAAGAGCTACAATTTCTCATTCAGTTTTAGCTTCCAGCAGCTTCATAGCTGTTCCCCATTAGCAGCACACTTTGAACAGCATTTCTGGGTAAGAAAGTTTAATTAATGACTGGCAGAACAGCATTTCTTTCTAAGGCAGGAGGACCTCTTTTAAAATAGAGGATCTTTTGTGTTCAATTCCATGCAACCAAGCTGTGTGAATTCTGTAAGTCCAAGGTTTAGCTTAAGACTTTGAGGGAATGCTGTTGGGCAGCTGTTGGCAGATATATTTAACAACAGCAAAGTACCTGGATTTTTTTACTCAGCATCTGTGCTTTGTTGCTAAATGACACTGAGCTTAGAATCTTTTTTTTCCTGTTTGATCCTAGGTTGTTGTAATATACACCATTTGAGCTGCTTTTTGTGCATCTGTAGTGTAGTATTAATAGTGAAGTATTTTCTTTCTTAATGAATGTTATAAAATGTGCAGTATGAAATGAGTTAGCATAAAAAATAGCAATGAAACAAACTTCTCAAAGTCCTGTAAGAAGCAGGTTACTGTGGAATAAAGGTTACTTCCTTTTTGATTCATTCTTTCCATTCACCAATTTTTAGGCTTCTGTAAGGAATTAAAGCAATTTGGCTTATTCTGTTTAACAATTACCCTGCTGATGCTCTCTAGTCTGCAAAAAGTGTGCCAAGGAGTAGCCCCATTTTCCTTGGTGCCTCTGATGAAGAGGAAGGGCCAAGCTTTCCCAAACCTGAAGGAGTTTTTTGTGTGTGGATGGATTCACTTCCCTTGTCTTGTTTGTCAACAGTTTTTATTCTAAATGCAGGTATTCTTGAAACAGAAAATATTCAGTGTTAGATTTCCCATTTTCACTAGTTAGACTGATCTCCATAGGCTAGGTCCTTACTGGTTTTGCACATAAGGATCTGCCACCTCTAGAGAGCCTGTTCTCTGGAAGATGACATGGGAAGAGTATATGTCAAAGATGACTCAGAGAAGGCTGAATGGATGGAAAAGGGATGGATGAGGAAGTTTGGGACAGGTGAATTCTGCAGCAGAATCAATCTGAGTGTTAGGTTTATCAGTAGAAGGCAGCTCTTACACTGTGTTTATGCCTCTACAGCCTAATGGTGAGTTCTGTCCAAGTGACCAAAAAAAGACTTATGTCAGCCTTAGTTACTTTTAGTCACCCCAGGGCTGCATGATCTCTCTCACCAGGTGTTACTAGTTCTAGCACTGTACAGAGGGCCAGTCCAACAGTTGCTGAGTCAGTATCTTCATCCCTACTGATGCTCCTCAACATTACTGATGGTGGGCATACAAAAATTGTAGCCAGAATTGCTTGCTGTAGTGGTAGGTGCCTTGCACCCCCTGCCAAATCCATCTGTTGAGGACACTGTGGTTGGAGGACTGCTTCATGGCAATGAATGAATGGTCAATGGCTCTTTGTCCAGGTGGAGAGCAGTGACGAGTGGGGTCCCTCAGGGCTCTGTCTTGGGACCTGTGCTCTTCAACATCTTCATTAACCACCTGGACATAGATATGGAATGCACCCTCAGCAAGTGTGCGGATGACACGAAGCTGAGTGCTGTGGTTGATGTGCCAGAAGGGCAGGATGCCATCCAGAGGGATCTGGATAAACTNAAATTTAGATTGGAGATTGTGAGGAAGTTCTTTCCCCAGAGAGTGGTTAGGCACTGGCACAGGTTGCCCAGAGAGGTTGTGGCTGCTCCATCCCTGGCAGTGTTCAAGGCCAGGCTGGATGCAGCCCTGGGTGAGCTGGGCTAGTGATTGGCATCCCTGCTCAGTGTGGGGAGGTTGGAACTAGATGATCTTTAGGGTCCCTTCCAACCTGCCCATTCTGGGATTCCTTCTATGATTCTATGATTCTCTCCTAGCAGATCACTGTGCATGAGAAACAGAGCAGTGAGAGGTGCTGGACTCACCATCCCTGGAGGGGGTTAAGAAACACACAGATGCTCTCCTTAGGGCCATGGTTTAGTGGTATGGTCTGGTGTGATAGGTCTGGTTGGACTTGATGAGGTCTCTTCCAACCTTAATGATTCTGTGATAACAAGAAGAATGATGGAGTGCTTAGGGTGGTCCCTGAACAAGGAATTACTTGAATTCAAGTTAGGTTCTGCTTGACATCCCATTGTATATCCAAAATCAGTCCCCTCCTCTGTAGAGTCAACCATCAGCACAGTAAGTGATACCTGGCCAAATGACTGGGTAAACACAAAACCTTCACCTGGTTAGTAGCAATATGGTAAAGTAAATGATTTGGCACATGGCTAGTGCATGTTGGTTAGAACAGAGCAGCTGCAGGCTGTGGTTTTCCCTGGCAGTTCTAATCACCACAACCTTGACTAAAGCAGGCCAGTGAGTTTAACCCTTAGTGCAGCAAAGCATATAGGCTTGGGGTTTGCCTTTAATGTGGAAAATTCTGTATGTAGTCCAGTAACATCTAAACTGTGCTGTTTAATTGTATTTATTAATGCTGAAAAGGGTTTAAGTGGTAGCCTATTGCTGAAATGCTGGCTTCTTAATTGATACCTCTAGCTAGTGTTACATTTTCAAAAATACATTCAAATATCCCTTTAGTGGTTAAATATCTTTTTTCTTGGAAAGTTGTGTGCTTGATAAAGATTCCTGGTGCTTGCAATGCAATCTGGATCCAATAAGATGTCTCAGTTGGGAAGAAACACTTGTATTGCAACAAACTTACACACTCCAGAGCCCTAGGAAGTCCCAGCCCTGCAGGATCTGTAACACAGTCAACATCTTTCCTCCCCTGGAAAATGCAGGGCAGTGCTGTGCCTTTGTAATGTGAGAGGCCACTGGTGAGCAGTGCACAGCACCTGCTCACTCCTAGAGCTCACTCTGCTCTCTTCCAGAGTATTTCTGCCACTTACAGGCAAGCAAAAGTGCTCTTGGAACCCAACAGCATCTTGAAAGACCTTTCTACTTCTGCAGTAGCTCTCTCTTTAAATAGACATGGTAATGGTTATCTTGAATAATGCTTATCTGAAACAAAATGAATTGGAGATATTTGTGGTATATCTGGATCAAAATATGCTTACTGCATTGAGCTGATGTATGCTACAAAATGTGTGCCCTGCCAAACACAGTCAACTTAATATGACAGGGAAAAAGGTTTCAACTTTGCTGCTGACTCCCAGCATTTCCATTAAAGTCCAGAATAAGAAAAAGCTAGAAATGGCTACAAGAGAAATGGAAATAATTGGAGTTTGTGTTTTTCTTATGCTCTTCATGACTGTGGTTGCTATCTGCTACTCCATCTGTTTTTTTTTCTTTCTTTCTTTTGTGGGTTTCAAAGTAGATTCATCTAAAGCATGTATTCTGTGAAGTGTCTCTAGCTGTTTTCTCCTGCATCACACCTCCTAACCTAGAAGTCAGACAAACCTGCAAACAGTAGCTACAACTGAGCTGCCCTTAGCAAGCAGCCAGGTCAGAACCCAGTTCATTCAGAATCATAGAATCCCAGAATGGGCAGGTTGGAAGGGACCCTAAAGATCATCTAGTTCCAACCTCCCCACACTGAGCAGGGATGCCAATCACTAGCCCAGCTCACCCAGGGCTGCATCCAGCCTGGCCTTGAACACTGCCAGGGATGGAGCAGCCACAGCCTCTCTGGGCAACCTGGGCCAGTGCCTAACCACTCTCTGGGGAAAGAACTTCCTCAGAATCTCCAATCTAAATTTCCCCTCCTTCAGCTTATAACCATTCCCCCTTGTCCTAGCACAGTCTGACCGCTTAAAAAGTCTCTCCCCTTCTGTCTTATAATCTCTCTTTAGGTACTGGAAAGCTGCTCTAAGATCCCCTAGAAGCCTTCTCTTTTCCAGGCTGAACAATCCCAACTGTCTCAGCCTGTCTTCATAGGGGAGGTTCTCCAGTCCTTTAATCATCTTTGTGGCCTCCTCTGGACTCGCTCCAACAGCTCCACATCTTTTTGATGCTGAGGAGCCCAGAACTGGATGCAGTACTCCAGGTGAGGCCTCACAAGTGCAGAATCTGGGAGTGTAGCTCAGCTCAGTGTCTTAATCCATCACATAGTGAAGTCTGGAGCTGCAAAGTACAGAGCTTGATTTGATTCTGATTTCTCCCAGGATACATATGTTCAATTGAGTGGTTTGGATTTGTTTTCCAGGGTTCAAAGGGTTTTTCTGGTCTCATTTCTCTTCCCCTCCCCATCCATACCCCCTCAGCTGCTAACTCTGCTGGGTAGGAGAAATAGTCACTGAACTGTATTGCTCTTGTAACTAGAAGGCCAGAAGAAACCAGAGAGGCATTTTGTGATTGCAATACCTTTCTCTTCCAGGGGATTCCAGAAGATCTGTTGTTTTTTTATGAGCACCTGCAGAAGGGTGGGCAAGTGTTTCGAGTGAACCAGTGCCTCCTGCTGTACCGCTACCATCCCCAGGCTGCCACTCATTCTGTCCTACAGTAAGTGCCACTTGTGGTAGGGCTTGACAAGCAGCTTAAGCTTAGATGATTAGCAGCAAAGATGCTTCATCTCTTCAAGACATCACACAGCAAAACATTTATCTAGTTGTGTTTAGTTGTTTAAGCATGACATACTATGTTGGTAGTATCCCCTTTTGGTGGCAGAAGGTTGGTTTTCTCTTTGTTGTTGCTCTAGTTTGCTTTGGACTAACTGTAATGCTGGGATTGAAATCCTTGGTGTGGATACTGTTGGATATTGGAGTAGCAGTGCTAATGGTTTTATGAGGCAGAGGATGGTGCTGGGGACGCTTGGACATTTGACAAATACTCTTTGTTTCATCTTTGCAGCTATTCTGATTTGCCAGTAGGTATTGTCAGAGCAGTGAAGCATTCTAGCAGCACTATTCTCTCAACTTCCAGTTCCTAATCCTTCAGCTGACAGCCTAACTGGTCACATGAGAGCTCATCAGCTGCCTGAATAACCTCTCTGGTTAGCTAAATCATCTGAGTTTCTTACCCTAAAAGCAGATTAAGAATACTTTTTAGGATTATGTAGCTCATCTACTGAACATGGCAAAAGTGCAGCAGTGACTTCTTCAGTGCTTTGAACACAGCTGCAAGAACATGTTTGAAATGTATCCTAGTGGTGAAATTGTATTGGGGTTTTTAATTAGGATTTATAATATATGAGGATTTATTATCTTTTTTTTTTTGCCTTGTTAAGTGTAATATTAAAAATATTTTCCTAGCTTTAAAGCTTCATTTCGAAATGAACTAGCTCAATTTAAGGAAAGCAAACTGAAACTTGTAATACCAAGATAAAACCTACTGAAAAAATAATAAAACCTCAATCTTTCACCTGAAAATGTGCTATATTTATGTGTATTGTTTTCCTATTTTAAGAAGCCTAACCATCTACATCAGATCATAGGGTTTGAAAAACATCTGAGGATGTTTAGGAGTAATTCTCTCAGGTGCTTCCTTGTAACCTGTTGCTCCCTGCTCTTCAAGTGCTGGTCTGCCCTTCAAGAAAATGTTCAGGTGGCAGCTAGTGGTTCCACTGCATGCTCATTCTACCCAGGAAATGCATTTTTCCTGATCAGGAATCCTGCAAGCTGAGCCAATGGAGTTTTTTTCTTAAGCATTGACATGAATGAGAAATTATGTGAGTTTTATTGACCTTTAGGAATCCCAAAGGAGAATCACAGTGGTAATAAAGTAAACTGTATTCTTACTGTTTTCTTCTTAATGATACAAATGCACTTTTCAGCCAGTCCTATTTGTATGGCTTTCTAGAACTGACTAGGAAAACTAAACATTTTTATGTGCATTTTAGTTGTATAACATTGTATTATTATATTACTATAAATACTATAGTATGCTAACATAAATATGCTCATGATCTTTATAAACATATTTATATGTATGCATATGTATACCAAATCATTAACTCTGAAACAGTCATTCCAATCAAATGGAAGACATTCTTTGGATTGAGCAAACAAATACAAGGTAAATGATTTTCCCTTTTACTGGTGTTTAACTGTAAGGGTTTGGTTATTTTCCCTCTTTTCATGTGTGATCATTTTGGCAGTTATGAACTTTTTAGCCATGCATCCTGGGATGCTAGAACTTGTGTCTGTGGGAAAACATCTTATTCTTGGAAATGAGTTTGTTTTGAGTTTAGTGCAAGCTGTTGCTTATTCAGATCTCCAAGGTTGTGTGGCACAAGCAACCTGAAGTACAGCACANGCAGAGCAGAGTGCAGTGGCACAATCACCTCTCTGGCTCTGCTGGCCACGCTTCTCTTGCTGCAGCCCAGGATGCCATTGTGCTTCTGGGCTGCCAGCGTGCACTGTTTGCTCATGGCCAGCTTCTCAGCCACCAGCACCCCAAGGCCTTTTCTGCAGGGCTGCTGTAAGCTGGTTCAGATGTGCAGTTTGCATGCCTTTCTTTTCTCATTCCAAGAAGTCATGTTAGCCACTCTTCCTGGTGGCTTTTTGCTGCTACTGCTGTTAATAGCGTTTGTTGCCAACTTTCAAACATGAGCTTGTGTAACATCTCTTGGTATTGGCTTATTCCCCTGCTTGTTGCCCAAGTTGTGAAGGGCTGGCCAGTGTTTGTTTCCAAAGGCTGAGGTGTGAGTTGAGCAAAAAGACATCACTGGGCTCATCATCAAGGTTTAAGTTTATCATTTAAATTGGCTCCTTCCTAATTTACCTTTTTATCTCCTCACCTCCTCTGATGCCTCTTCTACCTTTCCTAGAAGTCTCTTTTTTTGATGGTGTCTTTTGTTTGAGCAGTTTCTGTGGCATTTTGCCTTTCACCCTTGGCCTTTGTTGTCTTTGAACTTTCAGAATTAGCCTAGGCCTGGATTTGGAAGTAGTAACCCAAAAGCAGATGAATATCTTGTCTGAGATCACAGTGATGATCTAGGAAAGTTGCTTTATTTTTTTTTAAGAGTTTATGCCTTGTTTCACTCTTCAAAAATAAAGCTAGTTAATAGGACTTGTTTATAGCAGGGTCTGTGATTCAGTCTTTTCAGCAAAGATAATACCTGCTTGTTGCCTATTATGGGCTGATTTCAGTTGATCTGTGTGTCTTTATTACTGCTCAGGAGGGGAAAATGCCTGATTTTGCATTTTCAAACTTCCTAAAATATATATAAAACTACTTGGCAAGCAACATTTAATTCTTTTTATTTAGACTGTAAACACTAACCATTTTTAGGTCATTTCCTATGATTAATGTCCTTCTGGAACAAATATTTAGAGGTGAAAGTATCTGTGAAGCAGGAAACAAGATCTTATTTGCATTCTGCCTTCCCCTGGAGGCAGCAGCCTGCATTATTACATTTTTGGGCTGTGTGACAGAACTGGAATGAAGCACAGGGTCTATATATAGATTTCATTAGGTGCATCCAGCAATGTAAATGTTCTCATTGTAATTTCATCTGCACTCTAGGATGGATTCCTGCTAAATGTGAACGAGCACTACAAGTTTCAAGAAAACTTCTCTTCAAGAAATTTAAAACAGAAAATGCCACATATTGTATCTCTTAGATCTAAATCATTTCATCTCACTTTACAGCTTGTATTCTAGGGCTGTATGGCCTTTGTGCTACATTACACTGGTTTGATACAATAGCAGAGCTGGCTTTATCCCAAGAAGTAAGAAAGTTTGGTGTGTAATGAAAACATTGTTAAATGCATAGATTTTTATCTTGCCAAGGGAGAGAAAGAGGAACTGTGTATAAAGCAGTGTAGCTCACTGGGAGATAAGTCACCTTGGAACAAGAAGAGCAATAAAATGTTGTCTTTAGGTAGTGTTGCTCATGAAGACAGGCAGTTGGGACAGGTAGCTGATCTTTGTAGCAATTTACAAGCTCTTTGGTCAAGAGGAATTTAATACACACAGAACATAAGGTTTGTACCTTCCAGCTGAGATTGAGGCAATTCCTTTTTATGCAGAAAATGTGAAGTGTACTCACAAGGCTTATAGTCATTTCATCTGCTGTGTATTCAGAAGGAGTCTAATAGCATAAGAGCTTGTTCTGCAGTAATAACCAAAATGACATAATCAATTGAAACCATCTGGTTCCAGGCACTAGAAGCTTCTAGTGTTATCTGTGTGAAGCAGAACAGGCACTGGGTCTGAAACACACATTGGGTTGTTTCAGAGGTGCTCTGAGGCATGGGGCTCATCTCACTGGTGAGCACAGGAATGCCTGCTCCATTTCCTGCAAACACACATGCAGCCAAAAATAGGCAGGAGAGGGAATAGCATAGCACAGTTCCTGGACAACTGCAATCAAGATGAGGTCAAGTGCATTTTTATCTTCTCTGCGTGCATTTGGCACTTCAATTAAACATGGAAACTAATGACCTCATTAGTAATGCCAAAAGTAAATGGCATTAGCATTGATAGTCTCTGTCTTTATTAATAAGGCTTTCATGACAAAAAGGCCACAATGCAAACCATGCCTCAGCTAATGACCCATGACCTGAAGATGAACTCACATGTTAATAGAACCTACTAACAGTGTAAATGTAATAACTCAGTGGGACTATCTGGGCCAGCAATTAATAAGTTCACATGAAGTTCAACAGAACAACAAGGACCAAGAAATAAAATCAGTTTATTCACCAGTATGGCCAAGGTTCAAATGGGATTCATTTCTGAATTTCCTGTGAGGACCTTGAATTCTGCATCAAAACTAGCTATCAAAAAGTCTGTTCTTTCAGCTCTGGCTGTGATGAAAAAGTTCTCTATTCTTCCATCTCTGGATAATCTATCAGGTGAGATTCCTCCATAACATAGAACTCTCTTATCCTGCCATGAACAAGAAAGCACTGGCAGAGGCCATTCCCTGGCAGAGCTTCTCTTCCTCTCTGCTGTTACCTGAGTAGCCTGCAGCCCTGACACCTGGAGAAAAGGTCAGATGTCTACATAGCTTGTATTACTGTGGATAGAAATCAATGCCTAAAATTCCAGTACTGCTTGGGATATTGGGCTTGGATTTGTGCATTTCTCAAGTACTTGTACATCTGTCTTTGCTCTGTTGATTCACTTATGTAGCCTCACTGGGGGAAGGAGTGGGAAGGCAGTCAAACAATATGGTGAGGTTTAACTGAGCTCAGGCAGTAAATCATATAGCTTTTATTGTCACATTATCTTTCATTTCAAAATAGGAGTAGAGCAGATGTTTCTTGACTCCTGTATTCAGTCAGTAGGTCACCACACATTTCAACAGAGCCCCATTGTTATGTTCTTTGGGTGGTTGGTATGGTAATAACTACTTGGGGCTGAGGAACACACTTGGTAGTCATTCTCAGCTGCTGCATGAATACCCTCAGTTCAGTCCTGCAGGATTTGGGCTCCTCTTCTTCCTTCCAGACTATGCAACTGATGAGAATTGAGGGGCCATGGCAAGTGAGATCTAGGAAAATGATGTAAACCTTGAGAATGATCTTCCAAGAAGAAAAATGTAGACTTCTAACATTTCTTTTGTGAAGTAAAGAGGTGACAAGGAAACAAAGGAAGTGGGGAAAATAATGTACTTGAAGAATCTTGGTCGAGGAGGAGTATTTAGCTGTGGGAACAAACTTCTACAGTCAGAAGAATTTGTGTCCTACCTTCTGCCTGAGGAAAAACTTGTGAACTGAGTACAGGCTAGGAAATTATACTAAAGACTGCTGTGAAATGGCTTACTTGAATCTGTACTGACCCAGGTAGGAAAAGCAGCCATGCTTTGGGATAATGCAGAGTGCTAATACCTCCTTGTTGTTGCTAATGGCTCTAAGTATGTAATGATGCAGAACCTGAAATAGCTGTGAGAATTGTCTTTGGGTAGAGGTTTGGACAACTTCTAGAGAGTTTCAGACAGTTCCTTTAATCATGCTTTGCACATTGCTACAGTTCCCATCTGTTGCACCTGCACTGGCTCTGGAAGGATAGGAAAATGGCATTCCTTTAGCCCTCAAGGCAGGAATCCCAGTTATCCAAGCTGGAGATATCAAAAAAATGTGGCAAATTAGATGAACCAGAAACCTGAAGGGGATAACTGAAACTCTCTTTTGACACTTCATAAGCTACCATTGCTTCACCACGTGAGCTAGATTGTGCAAAGCATGTTCTCACAGAGACTGTCCATGATTATCACTCCAGAGCTCAGTCCCAGATTCTTCCCTCAGCTCTGTCTTTATCTGATGATCTCAGCTTGCACAGTTAAGTATTTCAAGGTGAGCTCAAGCTTGCAGTGTTTCATATACCTTAGAATTTTCATTAAAAGGGCACACACCATATGGTGATGTGATATTTAAGTTCTTTTCTGTGAGCATTCTCATACGAAAAAAAAACACAAGTGCTGGGGACATTGTCTTCATTTTCACAACCCAAAAGGTATTTCAGAAAGCCATTTATTTAAGTGCTTAAATGAAACTGTCTGACAAGTTTCTGGTGCTTGAAAAGGGATTAAATGAATTTGGAGTTTAATAGCTTTCATTTCCTTTTATTTCTGAGTGCAGTTCCCTTTCAGACCTTCCCCACTTGCCTTGCTCAATCTAACATTCACAGATAAGATTGAACCAGTAAATCCACTTCAGTCCTAAATCCTTGTGGGTGATTGCCAACAAGGAGATTTGGCCTGCTTGGAGTTTACCTTTGTAGGGACTGTGGGTCAGAGCCCAGAGAGTTGTGGTCAGTGGAGCAGAGTCTAACTGGAGACCTGTGACTAGTGGTGTGCCCCAGGGCTCAGTGCTGGGGCCAGGACTGTTCAATATATTCATCAATGATCTGGATGAAGGGGGAGAGTGTTCCCTCAGCAAGTTTGCAGATGATCCCAAGCTTGGAGCAGTGGCTGGCACACCAGGAGCTGTGCTGCCATCCAGAGTGACCTGGACAGGCTAGAGACATGGGCAGGGAGAAACCTGATGAAATTTAACAAGGGGAAGTGTAAAGTACTGCATCTGGGAAAGAACAAGCCCATGGATCAGTACAGACTAGGAACTAATATGTTGGAGAAGAGCCCTGGGGAAAAAGCTCTAGGAGTGCTGGTGGCTAGGAGGATGCCCATGAGGCAGCAATGTGCCCTTGTGGCCAAGAGGCCAATGGCATCCTAGGATGCATTAAGAGGAGCGTGGCCAGCAGAGCCAGAGAGGTTCTTCTCCCCTCTCCTGTGCCCTGGGGAGGCCTCCCCTGGAATGCTGTGTCCAGTTGTGGGCCCCTCAGCTCCAGAAGGATAGGGAGCTGCTGGAGAGAGTCCAGCCCAGGGCCAGCAAGATCCTGAAAGGAGTGGAGCATGTGCCCTAGGAGGACAGGCTGAGAGAGCTGGGTCTCTTCAGCCTGGACAAGAGGAGACTGAGAGGAGACCTCAGCAATGCTTAGAAATATGTGAAGGGTGAGTGTGAGGAGGAGAGAGCCAGGCTCTGCTCCATGGCATCCAATGGTAGGACAAGAGGGAATGGGAGCAAGTTGGACCACAGGAGGTTTAGTATTAACCCGAGGAGGAACTTGTTTGCAGTTCAGGTGCCAGAGCACTGGCCCAGGCTGCCCAGGAGCCTGTGGAGTCTCCTTGTCTGGAGCCATTGCAGAGCTGCCTGGACACATTGCTGTGTGAGCTGGTCTAGGTGATCCTGCTCTGGCAGGGGGGTTGCACTAGATGATCTTTCTAGCTCCCTTCCAACCCCTGACATACTGGGATACTGGGATACTGTAATACAGGCACCCATCACCTAGACAGCCATTGCATGCTGCCTGGAATGGACTGGCACTGAATGGACTGGGGCGTCTCCATGACAGTTAGAAACATTTTCTGGGTGCCTGGAAGTAGGTTCCAGCGTTTGCCCTACAACTAGAATTTGGTTGCTAATTCTCTGAATGTCTTGCAAGGTAGCCTGTTTTTTCCTTCACTGTCTTAACTTTGCAACTCAAATGGGAAAGAAACCTTCCTGTCACTCGAGTCAACAGAGCAGATTCTGTAGTACCTCTGGAATGGAATACAGTTATCCTCCTGAAGTCACATTTGAAAGTAAAATCAGGTTTAAAACCTTTCCATTTATGTGTAAAGCAATAATCCTCCTTTTTAGAGGCTAGCAGAAGCTCTAAAATTTCCAGTAAAGTGATCCTGGAAAAGCACTTGACCTTTGTGTTTCTTTCCTTCAACTTTCCTTCTGGGAATATAGCATACTGTAATCATGAAAAAAGGCAAGTGGCAAAGGATGCCAGCAGCAGCTCCAGCTTTGC
The DNA here is from genome assembly GCA_013396975.1 of Bucco capensis. Lineage (NCBI taxonomy): Eukaryota > Metazoa > Chordata > Aves > Piciformes > Bucconidae > Bucco > Bucco capensis. The sequence continues at coordinate 284,878 of VWZO01004078.1, read as the reverse complement.
AGCAGGAATGCAACTTGTGGTTATGGTAAAGCCTGGGATTTGATTGCAGAGCTCTTCTTTTTGTTTTTTCTCCTCCAATCATTTGAAGTGCTGGTGCATGGCTCTAGTCTCAAAGCAGTGTGGCAAGTTCATGTGGAGTAGCTCTTCTTCTTAGGGACACTTACTTGTGTGACGTTTTTTGTCCAAGCTATCAGAGCTCAGTCAGTGCTGAAGTGCTAAGCAGGATTTGGCTGTGCTCAGCCATGGCATGCTGAGGTGAATCCTAGAATGGTTTGGGTTGGAAGGGACCTCTGGAGCTCATCTAGTGCAACCCCCCTGCAGTGGGCAGGGACATCCCCAACTAGAGCAGCTTGCCCAGAGCCCTGGCAAGCCTCACCTGCAATGCCTCCAGGGATGGCAACTCAACCACCTCCCTGGGCAACCTGGGCCAGTGTTCCACCACCCTCGTGGGGAGGAACTTCTTTCTAATGTCCAGTTGAAATCTACTCTTCTCCAGTTTAAACCCATTGCCCCTTGTCCTTTCCCTGCAGGCCTTTGCAAACAGGCCCTCTGCAGCCTGCTTGGAAGTTCCCTTTAGGTACTGGAAAGGGAGCTCCAGAGCTAGCTAATAATCCCAGCAAGAATCCATATGTCATAGTGCTAGGAGGGCTGCATGGTTTTGAAACCATAACTCAGGGCAGAGGATGAATAATGCAAATAAAACCAGAAAATTCATACCCTTAAAATACTAGAAAAGTTTACTAACAAACTATTGGGAACGAATTTGGATACCTATTAAAGTCAATAACCTCAACTGCTTTATTGCTATCTCAGGTGTATACTTCATAAAAACAGTCTGCAATAATAAATCTGTATCTGTCACAGAGCTTTGTGAAGTTTGATGATCTTTTACAAAAAGGAAAAATGTGACAATTAGGTGTTTGTCAGAATTTCCTATGAAACAAGTATATAACTCAAGGTGCCTTTTTCAAGAGCTGTAGATCAGGAAGAGTTGTCTGTCAAGCCATAAACTGAGGGAATCAATTTATTGTACCTAGAAGACTGTTCATTAAGTATGAGAGAGGTTTCTAGTTACTGACTATTGAATGAACCCAGGAGGTGTAGCAGATGTTAACAGCAGGCAGGTTTTGTTAAAGCAGTGGAGATGCTGTAGTATTCCATATGGAGTTGTAGGGTGGGGATTGCTGAGTTAAAAGCACACCTCATTGACAGTGGGAGGAAATGTGCACACAAGTACATTTGGCAGTTGGGAGGAATGGTCTATCAACAGAATGGTTTTCTTGAAGGTGTTCTCCTGAGAACCTCTCTTGAATTGTTGGAGATCTCAGTGGGTCTGCAGTGTTTAAGGATATTAGGAGTTCCTTGTTTCTTGGTTCCAAAGCCATGTGGTTCATCATCTGCTATTAGTTGTTTACCTCAACCACTTGCCTTAAATTATACTGTAGAACTTACTGCAAACATGAAAACACAGAGGTGTAATTAGACACAGCCATCTGCCAGTTTGCTTTTCCACTTCCTTAAGTGTGCTTTGAGGAGTTTTATGAGGCATACCACTTCTTCCTAAAAAAAGAAATTTCAACTGCTCTTTGCTTGTAGAAATGCTATTTCAAGTATTGGTGGGCAGGTACAATTGCCCTTATGAGATTTGGTTGCCATAGCCAGTTTTTCATCCTGTTAGGCTTCTTGACAATAACAGTGCTTTGGCTACAGCTTCAAATCTATCCTAGTGATTTTTGGCTGACAACTTGCACAGAATTTCTCTCTTGCTAGCAGCAGTTTACATTTCCCTCAGAAATTTCTAGAACAGTGTTGTGATTTGTGTTAGAATCATAGAATCCTAGACTGGTTTGGGTTGGAAGGGACCTCTGGAGCTCATCTAGTGCAACCCCCCTGCAGTGGCCAGGGACATCCCCAACTAGAGCAGTTTGCCCAGAGCCCTGGCAAGCCTCACCTGCAATGCCTCCAGGGATGGGAACTCAACCACCTCCCTGGGCAACCTGGGCCAGTGTTCCACCACCCTCGTGGGGAGGAACTTCTTGTTGATCATATTTGAATCAGTTGGATCATGTTGATGTGTACCTGAGTGTGTGTATATGCATGTAAGTATAAAACAGTGCTAGAAGCTTTAGGGGTTAAAATCCACACTTTACCTGCCTCTCCAGGGAAACCATCTGGAATCATCGAGTCAGGTTTCTTGAAGAGAGAGTCCTGAGCTCCTGGACATCCTTCACCATTTGGAATGCTGGCAAGCAAGGCAAGAAGCTCTACAGAAGCTTGTCACTAGCTAATAGGAAAAAGGTGAGCTAGTAAGAGTGGTGGGGAACAGCTGTACAAAACCACTTCCTTCTCTTTCCTGTGCCTCCTGGCTGTTTCTAACATCATGTAGCAAAACTCTAGTAAGGTATTTCATCCCCAAGTACTGGTTGATTATTAATATGGGGAAATTTTCAATATTCTGCATAAAGTATTTCTTCTTTTAAAATGCTCTATTCCTTATATATACTCTACTTCTATATTTAGCACATGCAGCATGTATGTAGTGCAAGATAAGCACCATGTTCCTGCTTGCTGGTGACTAAGCAAGACACCAGATGGTTCATGGCCTGCTACTGTGTGACTAACTGTGGTAGCCAGGTACCCAAAGGGAGTAGAATAACTCTTCATTTGGATGGTATCATAATAAACTACCTTATCCAGGATTATCCATACATGTATGCCATTTGCCCAGTTCCTAAGTGAATCCCTGTTGGATGCTGATCCTCCTGGTTTGTAGTGGGAGGTTTGTATTGTACTGTAACTCCCTACTGAACAGCTGAACTGTTTAGGAATAGCAGTGGACTGTGGGGTGAACAAGGGAGTAGAAAATGTTGTGCATGGCTGCCTAATTCCATTTCCAGTCAGTTAAAATAAGGAAGTTTTGATAATGGCAGATATTTTGTAGGAGAGATTTGCCTGGGAGATTGAATACATTGCTTTCATAGCATTTTGTTTAAGGAATAATTTTTTTGTTAGACTAAGGCTTTAGGGCTAATGTCAAATGACTGTTTCTTATCAAGAGCCAGAGAACATCCATTTTATTACTGAATGTGTTTTCTTTTCCTAGAAATGTGGATGGGAAGACAAAATGAAAAATACATATATAAATGTGATTAATGTTGTGGCTCTCAGACCACACACATGGGAAAAAAAAAAAGGAAGAAATTTGTATGCTCATAGCTGAAATTACTAAATAGACATAGGAGACACTTATCCAGTAAATATACAGCATAAGAACTGAACCTGAATTTCCTGCATGCTATTCCAGTGCCATCCCTTTTCCACTGCCAGCACCTGGCACTCGGTGAACTGTATGAAGACAGATGATTAAATACTGGGTGTCCAATCAGTTAATTCATTCAGAGAGGCCAGAACTGTCCATTCAATGTGTTGAATTACCTTGGTTGTGCAATGCAGAGTGCACATGACTTCGAGGTGTTCCTCAAAACCTTCTCTCTTGTCAGTGTTTTGCAGAGGACTTTGGGAATCCACTCACTTTCCAGCAAACTTCACACTTGTCTCTCTGCAAAATGATGAGTAGAAGCTAAGTTCCAAGGGCAGAGATGGCAGCTTGGCTGCTACATTGTTGAGATGTTATGGAAAAAACAGACTCTGTTGGTTCTGTAGCATTCATCATCTTATATGTTGGAGGGTTTTGGTTTTGTTTTCTGAGGGGTTTTTTGTGCCAAGCCAAAATGGAGATTGATCCTGAACACCTCTCTAGTTTTGGCTTGCATTTGCCACCTACTTCTATAGGTGACTCATTCAGGGTTCACATCCTCTTCAGCAAACACAAGGCTGATTTGAAGCTGTCAGTGCAGAGATGATAGAAAGGGCAAGCTAAAAAGAACCTGAGTGGAGTTTGCCATGTTTGTGCCAGAGGCCAGAGCTCCCCTGTCCTTCCCTCGCCAGTGCGCTGCTGCCTGACCTTTCCCTAACGTTTGCTTTGGCACTGCTGCAGGCCAGGAGGCTCTTGTGCTCCTGTCAACGTTACAATTGCACATATTCCAGTATGCTTTGGTCTGATATTGAAATAATGCACTGAGCATTAACCCATTAATTACTGGATACTCTACCAGACACAGCTTATGTGCCAGCTGCAATTGCACATGCCAAGTATGACTCGTTTTNTGAGCAGAGCAGAGTGCAGTGGCACAATCACCTCTCTGGCTCTGCTGGCCACGCTTCTCTTGCTGCAGCCCAGGATGCCATTGTGCTTCTGGGCTGCCAGCGTGCACTGTTTGCTCATGGCCAGCTTCTCAGTCACAGTCTGATCCTTAATACCTGGTGTAGAGTAATCAGACTTTATCCACTGTGTCTGTCATGCTATCTGAAGTATTCAGAGGTTTTCCCAATAACCAGCGAAGAAAAAAAGCTTCAGAAACTTGCATCATCCTAAGGAAGAGTAGAGGTCTAGAGTTTAGATAATACCAATTTCATCAGAAATTAGCTATCTGTAGTGATTCAGGTACTAATTTTATATAGGTGTTCAGGGTGGTTATGGTTGCCAGGGTAACTTTCTAGTCTTTCTAAAAGTAGTAAGTCAGTCCATCTCTGTCAGAACTGAAGCTTAAATGATATCCTGATTTTCATAGCAAGTCCTTGGCAAGAGGCTGTAGAAGTAGTTAAAACATCTCACTTCTCCAAGTGCTAATCAGAGCATTATACTGCTGGAGGTTCAGGAAATAAACTCATAAAATTGGCAGTAGGTAATTCATAGCAATTTTAATTGCATTCTAAATTAGTAACAGTAAAAGGAAGCTAGTTAGACTGTTAGACTTTGCCTCAAACATCCCTCAGATATTTTGTGACTAATCTTCAGCTCTTGCCAAAATGTGATCTCTCAAATCAAATATGAACAGAGATTGCAAAGAGTTTTTGCTTCATCCTTTCCAGCCCTAAAATCAATAAAACACCTTTCCTGTCTCACACTTTAAAGAGTACTTTAACAAGATTTAAGCTTTCATATATTCTGTTAATTCTGAGGATGTCTTTCATTTTGAATCTACAAGGAGAATCTAGTGTTGTCTTGGGAATGGAGACCCTGGGAGGTGAATTCATCACTTGTGTAAAATAGACACCTTTACAATACCATTCCAAAAGCCCCTTAAGACAAAATAGGATGCATTACATCAGTACAGTTACCTTTTTCTCCTGTGAAGGTCCAGTTGTGTATCACAGTGTGAGCTTACAAGATCTAATATTCTTTGAAATGCAAGTAAAATGGCCAAAATAAGCTGTATCATTTAACTGTCTAAACTTAATTTCAGTTGGTTCTATACTTTAGACTCTTGGAAATGTCACCTATGCTGTGTTTCTCTGTTGCTGCATCCTTTCATTGAGATTCAGACTTTCATTGGATACCATGAGCCTGATTTTTGGTTGGAATGTGGAGTCACAGCAAGGTTGTCTTCTACATTGACACTAAGTACCTGGAGAAGGCTTGGGACACATACCTCCTAGAATAAGTAACTAGCACTGCCCTCCTCCCCCAGCCTATTGCAAACAGCTTGGGTTTCATTGGGAAAGCCCCAAAACCTTCAGGAAGAGAATTAGTTTGAACTGTCAAGCTCAGGGCATGTAAGAGAACATCTTTTCCAAAAAAGCATGTTTCTGGTATTTTTAGACTCTAATCAAGCAAGCAGTTGTATTTCTTGCACCAACTAGGTTTTTGTGGGATGTTAGAAGATGATAACTATGTTGTGCTTTGAACAGATTGTTTCTTAGATAACAATTCTGACAATTGCAGGAAGCAGCAGTCTGTCTCTGTTCATACTCACCACCAAATTATTACTTCAGTATGTTTGGAAACCAGTCTGAATTTGATGGATGTGAAAAGAGAAGAGGACACCTAGGCAAGGGTCTCTCTTTTCCTTCAGACATCTGGATGGTGCATATGAAAATACTACTGGGTCTCCAGAGGGTTCAGGCAACAATCCAAGGCTCAGTATTTTTGCTACACAGCAACCCAAGAAAAAAAATTATTCAACTAAGTAGGTTTTTTTTATGAATTAATAAGCAGAATCTCAGTCTTCTTAGTTTTCTGGCTGTCCCCTTCTTGATTCATGCAGTTGACAGTGCTTCAGTATTAGCATTTCTGCAAGAATGAAGTGGAACAGAACATTTTTTGTTTAAAACACATCCCTCTTGTCTATAATTTGCAGCTGAAGATGGAAACCAAATGTTTTTTGGGATGCTCTGTATGCCTTGAGGGTTTCTGAGCTGTCTTGTCTGCTCTTTTATTCTCCATCAAACCTCAGCTAAAAGGAGAACTTCAGCATTACCATTTTGTGTCATTTCCGATAGCTGAAAATAGTGCTCCAGTAGCTAACAGCAAGGGAAGGGGGAAAGGACAAAAAAGCAGCAGCTAATTAATGGCCTGGAAACAGTAAGTACACAGCCAGCCCCTCAAGTTTCTCTATGACAACCCTGTCTGCCTGTAGCAAACTTGAGGGCTTTGAGCCAGTATTTTGTGTGCATCCTTTTTCCTAGCTCATTAACCATTTCAAATCATCTCTTAGTTTCTCTTCACCATTTTCTAAGAGCAACATCACTAAACCATGTACTTCAACTGTGATCCTTCAGCTCACTCAGAAAAGCAAGAAAAGTTTAAGTTTTGTAGCATGTCAACAGCTCTAAAGTGTCTGGATGGCAATATGAGAGAATGAAGTGGGGACAATAAAGAACAATAAAGGGAAGGGTATTCTGTCCACCTTGAGTGTGGAGTGAGACAGCATGGCAGTGGCAAAGTGACTTAGAAGAGAAAGTTTCAGTTAAACCCAGGTGTAAAGCATCCTAAAATGACCAGGGGTAAAAGAGAGGCTTCATTTTGGACTACAGATACACTTCATGCTGAAATATGGATGGCAAGGAAGTCTCTTTCCTCTTCAATTTAGGAAGGTGTGCTTTTGGCAGCATCCATTCTGTCAGTACAGACAAGTGATTGGGAGAACTAGTGTAGTTCTCTGCTCTAGAGCAAGAGGAACTTGGCAGCTAGTTCCCACATTTAGCTATAAAGGCAATTGCATGTTGTATGTAATAAGGGAAATTTTGTCTCTGAGAGTATTTAGAAGATGATTTTGCATGTTGGATTCTGGTATGACAGAGTTCTTGAGCAGCTCTGGGGTGTGTGTGCAGAGAGGGAAGATGCTGCTATCTTTAAATAGTCATGGAATGCATGCTTGGCATGTAAAGGTACCTACAGCTTCTGGCATGGCTGCAATGCTACAGAGGTGAAACAAAAGCAGCACCCCAGTCATGAAAATCACTTCTGTTGTGACAGAGGATTGGGTGCTGCTTTCAGGACTTGGCATGTGGCTTACTGAAAGATGTTTTTAAACTGGACATTAGAAAGAAGTTGCTCCCCATGAGGGTGGTGGAACACTGGCCCAGGTTGCCCAGGGAGGTGGTTGAGTTGCCATCCCTGGAGGCATTGCAGGTGAGGCTTGCCAGGGCTCTGGGCAAGCTGCTCTAGTTGGGGATGTCCCTGGCCACTGCAGGGGGGTTGGACTAGATGAGCTCCAGAGCTCCCTTCCAACCCAAACCATTCTAGGATTCTAGGATTCTATGTTGATGGGTGTCTGGTGTCTCTTGTTCTGCTTGCCATTAGCTGTGTCTGTTTCAGCTTGCATTCTAAGGCTTTCAGTTCCTTTGCTATGACATGAATGGCCAAAATGGATTTCACTTTTGCAGAGGTATATATTAAGCTAATATATGCCAAAGCTTTGGGTAAGTTTGAATCAGAGTTATGAATAGAAGACTCAACAGGGTTCCTAGAAGCTTCAAATGGATCAAGGACTGCAGGAGCTATGGGGAGAATGCAACAGGGAGGATCTGCTCAGACAGGATTTTGTGGAGACTTTGCAGGTTGCCATCTTCAAAGATAAATTTTATGGCACCAATTGATGTAATGAGGAGGGAGAGGAGACAGTGTGCAGGTGCCCATGTATCAAAAGGATTGTCCAGGCTTTCTAGCATGCTTTACTGAGTGTTTTACTCTCCCTAGTAACTCTTGCCTCTTGTATCCTTCCAGATAGAACAGATCTTGAGCACTTGCTGTGATTACATCTTGCTGCTCTCTACAAATGATCATTGCAGACCTAAAGCAGAAAAAAAGATGAAGGAATAAAATCCTATCAGGGTTATTCACTATAGCCTGACATTATTAGGTTGACAATCTTTCTGTTTCTCCACGAGGAGATTAGAGTGGAATGGGAAGTGTAAGGAGAATCCCCAGCAGTTGCCAACAAGACACTAAACAAGTCAAGTAGGAAACTATGAATTCTTGTGGAAGAGCAGCACAGAGCCCACAGCTAGGTCATTCCAGTTGCACTCCAGGTCCCACTGCCTACTCAGCTTGCATAACTGGAGTAGGATTCCTGTGCTGCCTCTTACTCTTCTTCTAGCACAGGGAGGTCTGATAGTCCCAGTCTGTGTGTCCCTTCACACAGAGCTGGTGGCTGTTGAAAAGAACCATCCAGACAAGTACTTTTTTCTGCCTCAGATGTGTCTGCCCCTAGCAGAGATGTAAGTATCTTATCTTTTGAGCCACATAAACTCTCCTGTGAGGGAGAAAACTGTTTCTCTTTGTTCCTTTACACCATTGTTCAAGTATGTTGCAATCCATATTTATAACAAGAGCTCACAGGAATTATGTGGTTTGTCTATAAGAGATATCTAGCTGTCTCTCCCAGTTTTTAGCTGAGGGAACTAGCAGTACTTTTTCATTGGTTTGGGAATTGTGCAGATTTTCATACAAGTGATGTTCAAAGCAAAATTATGGAATCATCTATATATTTTCTTAAGACTGAAGTGTGAGCTGAGGGCTCTGTAAGCTTCAATGGTGTCATGTTGTCAGAGGCATTGCAAAAGAGCAATTTTGCTTGAAGGAGGGGGGAAAAAAACCACCAACTTGAGACTGCTTTATAGCTTTATAATTCATAGGTTCCTCCCAGGGAGACAGGAGTTCATGCATGGATAGATGGTCTTCATAAAAGATAAAAGAAAGCAGCCCATTAATGCAGGAAGATAAATAGGTAACTCTGGGTTTATCCTAATAGTCTAAAGTAAATAGCTCCCATAAGCCTGTTGCCTTGAGTTCTCCTTGTAGGATAAACAACTGTGTGTAAGTCCTGTATTTAGACTCCAGGCACAGATTTTCTTTAATTGCAAAATAAATAGTGTGTGTCAGAAAAACAGTTGGCTTATATTTTGGCCACCCACATGGTGTATAGTCTGGCAGAAAAATTGCCCATTTAAGTCTGACCTGGTTTACAATGCTGTAAATACCAGATTGAAGCTGCCTGAATCCATTGAAAAAAAAAAAGGCTGGAGTCCCTTCCATCTTCCAGGAGCAATCTGTCACAGACTTACCTGGCAAGCTTTGGGCTTTGTTTTTGGTTTTACACAGCTGCTGTTAGGAGTTTCATGTGCTAGGTCACCTGGGGACTTACTGTGACTTAACTGTGACAGAGATGTCTGCTCATGGGAGTGGGAGTTATAGCCCAGGATGAGAGGGAGTGCTCTGGTTAGTGCTAATCTAGTGCTACAAGAACTAGCTTTGGTTCTTCAACAGCAGAAATCTGTGCAAGCAGGCCAGGGTTTCTGTTAACTGCTATATAACCTGCTGAAGGTGAACAGTGGGGTACTTTCCAGCACAGATCTTACAGCTGAGTTCTCAGTTCCTGACATTAAAGTGTAGATAGAATTTCCCTTTACCTGTGTCAAAAGTTGTGCTGTTTTTAAAAAATCTATAGGAGTGTAGCAGCTGAAAAAATTCCTTCAATTATTGGAAGCTAAGTCCATGTATAGGATTGTATTTATTCCCAGAACTCTGTTGGGTTGACAGTGAAGACACAGTTTTCTAAATGTTGTTGCTAATGAGCACAGCTTCTAGGAGAGTCAGACATTAGAGGTGGAACTGAGATCTTCAGAGTACTGGAGACCTTTAAAGTTGCTTAACCCAGAATGAAAACTGTACAGCTGAGTAACCTCTCTTTCCACAGAAGCTTCTGCTTGCTTCCCTTCATATATACACACATATTTATTTGTGTGTGTGGAAGTATGTACAGATACAAATAAGATGGCTAGAGGAAATCTCAGCATGTAGTTTACTGTGCCATCTGATTTTTCAACTACACTTAAGCATTACAGTGATCATGGGCCAGGGATTTAACATGTATGAATCTTCATCAATGATTTGGAGCAGGGGATGGAGTGCACCCTTAGCAAGTCTGCAGATGACAGCAAGCTGGGTGGCAGTGTGGATCTGCTTGAGGGCAGGGAGGCTTTCCAGAGGGATCTGGATAGGCTGGATGGCTGGGCCAAGGCCAATGCCATGAAGTTCACTAAGGCCAAATGCCAGGTGCTGCCCCTTGGNGAGTCCCCATCCCTGGAGGTGTTTAAGAGCTAGGTGGATGTTGCATTGGGAGGCATCATTTAGCATGTTGCTAGGGCTAGGACAAAGGCTGCACTGATGAGCTTCAAGGTCTCTTCCAGCTGGAACTGTTCTATGATTCTAATCTGTGTTTAAGAGACAAAAGAAAGCCTAAGGAAGGTCCTCCTTCTTAGTCTTCATAGAATCACAGAATGGTTTGGGTTGGAAGGGACCTCTGGAGCTCATCTAGCCCAACCCCCCTGCAGTGGCCAGGGACATCCCCAACTAGATCAGGTTGCCCAGAGCCCTGGCAAGCCTCACCTTGAATACTTCCAGGGATGGAGCCTTGCTGCTGAAAGAGTTGTTTGTGTTTGCTACTGTCTAACCCAGCCTGCCTTGGCCACAAAGACCTTGTGCAGTGTCTGGTGACTTGTTAGTGCTGCTCTGAATGACCTCATTCCTTACTATTTCTGTTGTAATGCCTGAAACTGGGGAAAGTGTCCAAGTATCCTTAGGGCAATCCCTGGATCAGGCTCATCCAAAGCGGAAGTCTAATGTGATTCCTTTAGTCACACAGCCTCATAGTGAAAATGGAGTGGTTTATTATCCTGTTGTTAGTTTGTTTGTGGCCATTTTCAAGCAGTCTATTTTCCATGTGTGAATATATGCCTCTGAGTGGCTCCAAGGACTATCCCTGCCCACTCCCTCCAGTCCATGAGCTGGATTTTTCACACTGACACTGTATGGTGATGGTGTTTAGTCATACTTGTATTTGTTTAAATGTTCTTTCCATTGATGTTTAATGGAAAAACTGCTATTAATGGTATTTAGCATAGTGGAGCTATCTCCAGAGTATTTTTGATGGAGAAACACCTTTTATGTTGCAAGAGAATGCATCTGTATTTAGGCATTGCCTGCAAACCCAGGTGACACAGTTGTGTTTCTGTGCAGTGAAGCAGCAAGAGAGAGTGCAGAAGTTCAGCCCTGACACCAATCTCTTGTTCTCCTCTGCACAAACAGAAGGAGGTCACTTTAGGTAAAAGAAAACTGTCTTCATCACAGGAGGAAAATGTGTGTGAGAGAGCTCTAGGCACAGAAAGCAGAGCAGCCTTCCGCAGCCTTCCCTAATTTAATACATTAATAAACAGCTGTTTGGCTTTTCAGAGATTCTCAGCAGTAAGTGTTGTTAATCAATTTTTAATGCAGCAATTAAAAAGATAGGAAAACTGCTCTCCAGCTCTCAGCAGAATAATTGATTTCTGCAAGACCTGAACTCTTGGAGCTGTTCTGCTTCAGTGTAAGAGTTCTGTGGAGATCATGGCAACAGATCCAGGGGAGGGCAGGGGAAAGCAGAGCTAGCTTTGTTTTAAAAGCTCTTCCAAAATGGTATTGGCAACCTAATGCTTCAAAGCTGAGGCCATTCAGGTTTGGATTGCAGGCATTTCTTCAGCCTGGGTATTTATGAGGAATGCCAATGAAAAGCAAATCATAATAATCTGAAATATTTGGCAACTAGAGCTGCAAATAACACTGCCATAACTCCAGAACAAATAAAGACAGTGAACAGCAGTTTCAACACCAAATACCCTGAGCTTTTCAGGTGAAAAATAGGAAATCCAACCCATAGGAATTCCCAGTCTTGGTGTGTTATGACCTAGAATTGAAGCTGCTATGAGCAGAGCATCCATACTGAGCTGAGCTACCTGCTGGCAGCTGTGTGGCTGGGCTGGGCAGAGAGAGGAGGTTTGTATTATCTTATCTTAGGTGTTCACTGAAGTGCCAAATGAGGAGGCTGTTCTCTGGTTTTAGGTTGCTTAGCATGATGTTGATGATCTCACAGCTGTTTTCTCTTACTCAGTAGCTTAGATCATCTGTTGTCAGGTTCTTAATAACATCATGTGCTCATAGACAACTGCCAGCCTTGCCCATCTAGATAGACCCAGAAAGGATTGGCTGTATTTTTAAGCTGGGTAAGAGGAGCAGGGTTCTTGGCCCCATCCCTGGAGTGTTACACAGCACACAATGCTTTTGAAATGCTCTGCTTCTGTTTTGCCAGGTGACTGCTTTTTGTGATGTTGATGAGAAGAAGATAACAAAAGGATTCTACACTCATGAGGAGTCTGAGGTTTGTTATGAGCACTCTTGGATTCTTCACTGGGATCTGGAAGTGTTCTAGGAAATGTGATGAAAGAACACATCAGTGATTTTAAACACTGTATAGCAGCTCCCTTGGGTAAGGAAGCTGTGACAGGAGACTAGAGAGCTCAGGATTGATCCTGGGGTGGGAGCTGTGGACCTCACTCTCTGAAGTAAGTTTAGAAACAAAAAGTATATATACTCTGAAAGGATTCTGATCATGGGGTAGAACATAGCACATTTTTTCTTTTAAGCAGGAGCAAATTTTAGCTCATGATGGATAAAAGTCAAATATCTGAGGGAGCTGGGATTGTTCAGCCTAGTAGTTCCCCCTGAAGTCGTCTTTTCTCCAGGCTGAACAATCCCAGCTCCTTCAGCCTGTCCTCATAGCAGAGGTGTTCCAGCTCCTGATCAATTTTGTAGCCCTCCTCTGGACCTGCTCCATCAGCTCCATGTCCTTTCTGTATTGAGGGCTTCCCACTGCTTTGTTTCTAGTGGGTCTGGCAATCTTGTGGCTAGAGGCTGACTCAATTCACTTAGCTCATCTGGCAGGAAAGGAACCTCCACATTTAATAAAAATCAGTTCTCTTGTGAGGCTAATGACCCTGAGCCTGAGGCTGTCTGATCCCTAGATCTGATGGGAGTAGGATCAAGAGAGGGGTTAGAGGGAGAGGAGGGGCACCTCCTCCCTTACACCTTGGGCTTAGACTAGAGTAACTGCAAAGTCCCTTTCTGTACTGGGAAGCTAAGCAGTGCCTTCAGCTGCATGAGAGCAATTGGAGTTTGGGATTTTGACCTGGAATAGTGGAGTCCCTACCACGGCAGTAAAGCTGTCAGCAACTTGTTACAGACCCTGTGCACTTGTTCTCCTAAGCCATACCCATCCTCCCAGATCAGCTGTAAAGAAGATTGCACTGCAAGCTCTTGTGAATCCTTAGGGAACTGGGCAGCTTGGGTCCATGCTGCAGCTGGGCATAAGCCACTGAACAGTGCCCATGGAGAGGGAAAGATTCTCCTTTGCCTCTGCTCTTGTGCCTGCCCTGGTGCTTCTCTGATGGCACAGTGCCATGGTGCAGCTTACTGAAGTGGCAGAAAATTAACCTGCCAGAAAATGAAAGAACATGATTGTTATGGTAGGCTATTAAAGCAGCAGACCTGGCAATCAGATCACAGAGGGAATTGTTTGGGAAAGGGCTATAAGGAATGCTTGGAGGTAAGGAAGAAGCAGTGGAGGAGAGGAGTGAGACCACCTCCTTCCAACAGCAGAAAGCTATTGATTCAGATCTGGTGTAAGTGTAGCTTTGTTCAAAGAAACACAAGTGTATTGAAAGATTGTGGTAAGAGAATAAGGCTTCTTGAAGTGACTAGCAAAATGATGAGTATTTAGTAGCTCCTGAAACTAAGCTAACAGGTAACCCTGTGTGTTCTCTACTGAAGTCTGCTGCTTTTTCCTGCAGGAGAGACCAAAACCAAAAATTCCTATATGTCACTTCAGAGATGCAACTGCACCATTCATCATCTGTGTGAAGCTGGTGAGTAACCAAGCCCCTTCAGCCTTAGCTTCATGTGCACATGCATCTGTACCAGGGTGTAAAACCCAGCAGAGAGAGAACAACTGGGGAGCCTCAGGAAGCAAGCAGCAGTGCTACTCCAAACCAAGTCTGCTTGACTGCCCTTTTCTCTGCCATTGGGTCTTGCAGTTGATCTTAGGGAATGGTTTTTAGCAACCTCTTAGAGCTGCTGTCATCCTTGCTGTATTTTATGTGTTGGGAGTCTTTGTTGAGCCTTTCCAAAGCCATGAAATCCCTCCCTTGCTACTTACTTGCAAGGCTGTGGGTGGATGGAAGTGGCCAGTTTTCAGTGGTAGTTTTATCCTGGAAAGTTCCTTTTCTGCCAAATGTCTGTGGTTTGAAACATGCAGGTGTCCTGTCTACATTAGCTTTCAAGCTTCTAGACCTGCCCACTAAAGGAAATGCTTGCAAAATGGGTTGAAAAGAGCAGAATATTGAGCTTTTTCATTCACTGTGTTGATACTGTGTGGGCCAGGCCTAATGCTGAGGGTTAGGCTTTGCTGTATTTATGAGTTGTTTGCCTTGCTTTCTGTGCAGCCCACATCTGAGGGAACAGCTAAAGCAAACTTCCCACTTCCTTTGCTTTAATCACCTTTTCTTTGTTTCTTCTTCCAACATGCTTGTTGAAAGTGGGAGCATAGGAAAAAGTAGGCTAAGGACATAAACTATTACAACTGCATCAAATGAAAAGTGCCTTTTTTAGGATAGTTCTTAGTGCTTCTCTGGTGCTATTCACCCAGATTTAGCAAATCATAATGCAAAAACCCCTTGGTGGTAGAAGTTGAAGTGCCAGGGTGATGTGAAAGGCTACACTGGAGACACAGTTCCCCTGCTACAAACCCTCCACCGAACACAGGCACATGTCTTGTGCAGGCAGCTGGCAGTGCAACCTACTCCATGGTGCATGGAGCTGTGGCAAGTTTATGCAAGGCAGAATTAGCTGCACATTCTTAGTTGATTTCTTAAAAGTCATTAACAAATCCCTAAACATCCAAATTTAGCTTTATTATTTACCAACATAAGTTCATCACCATCCTTCTGAAGAAGAAGAAAGTGTCCTGGGGCCTTACTGTCTTTTATTTTACAGTTCAGGGCAGGGGATTATTTTTGATGCAGACAAAACCTGCATGTTTCTGTACAGCTCTGAGAGGGGAATTTGGCAGATCAGATATGTTTACAAGGGGCTTGTTTGACAGAAATGACTCCACTGGCCACATACCTGGAGCAGTGTTTGCATTGGCATTGCTTTGCTGCTGTATAAAATCATCTTTGAAAAGGAGTCAGTTGTGATCTAACTTCACCAAGGGCTACTGCTGAATTTCTGCTCTCTGTGTGCCTCAGTTTCTTCTCAAGAGAATAAAATAGTGACTTCAGCTCATCAAACAGCACAGCAGCACAGCACCATGTCTCCCAAGGATCTGCACTGGGTGTTTTCTCACTTTGAGGTTAGAAATGATGCCTTGTGCCCTGGTTTGGCATGGATTCCAAGTGCTTGACATGAAAGGGATTTTTATTTTTCACTCAGTAATTAAACTAGTTTGATTGTTTGAGGGTTTCAGTAAGTTCTGTGTTAGCCCAGTTACTATATATCCCTGCCTTGCTTTCTTACCTCACTCTCTTGCTCTGGGAAGGAAAGATTTGGTTTTGAACTCTCCCACTTAATTTAGCATCAGGGCTCTTTCATATATCTCTATGTATTTTTATATATATATATATATTTAACCCTTCTTTAGAGCAGGTTGATTTTTCAGCAAGCTAAATGCAACAGTTCCATACCCTATGTCCTAACTTGTGAAATCTTGGGTTTGTGTGATCAACAGTGGAGGCTAAAGGTCATAATCAAAGCCTCCAGTTCTGAGCACAATTCCCTGTTAACAGATGGAGCAGTGACAGTTTGGGATCTTAACTGAATTGCAAAACTAGACCTAGTCCTTCAAAGCATTAAATACCCTCAGGTATTCTTGACTGCAGGGAGGAAAAAAACATCTTTCACAATCAGGTAAAAAGTTACCTTAGGTGAGTTGGAGCCATTGCTTCAAAAGCCAGGGGCCAGGGCCCTTCCTGCCCCTCTTCAGATCCTTCATTAGCTGTTCCTAGTTTTTGTTTATTGTTAGTAAACATCAGAGCTCAATTATGGATTATATGACTGGTGGCTATGGTTTCTTGGTTGAAGTGTTGGATCAGATGTCCTCTTTGTATTTTTGGGATTGCTAGTGAAGACAGAAGAACATGGCAGGTAGGTGAGAATCATGGAGGAGAAAGCAGAGTTAATCTGCCCCCTGAGCTTGGGGCAGGAGGGCTGAAGTGTACTGTGCAGTGGCTCCTTGTCTCCAGAATTTCAGGCAGCAGCAATGATGCAGGAGCTTGCAGGAGACAGGTCAGCTTGTTTTGTTGTTT
Organism: Bucco capensis; assembly: GCA_013396975.1. Classification (NCBI taxonomy): domain Eukaryota; kingdom Metazoa; phylum Chordata; class Aves; order Piciformes; family Bucconidae; genus Bucco; species Bucco capensis. The sequence goes on along the minus strand of VWZO01004078.1, from coordinate 268,363 downwards.
GTTAGACTCCCTGCTGCTGGGGATGGCAGTGTTCCTGGGCTGGAAAGCTGCCAAGCAATACCCAAATCCTGTCAGCCTTTCAGCTGATGATGGGTCCAAGGGGAGATGGGAAGCTGGAAGAGATCCTCCATGTGGGATACAAACCTTAGTTCCTGAACTCAGGTTCATGCAAGATCCTAGAGCAATTTTTTGCATCCAGTTAATTCTGGCCAAGTCTAGCATTCCAGCTCCTTTCATTCCACAGCTTCAGTTGGACTCTGTTTCTGTCACTTCATGTCCTAAACACTTGCAGTACTGAGGTGCATTGTTAAAGCTTCAGTATTGCTGCTCTGGGCTAACCAGAAGCACACTTAATGGTCTCCTTACCTACTGCCATAGTCCTGGGGGCTCTAGTTCATTAACTTCAGAAAAGTCATCAAATAAAGACTCCAGGAAGCCCAAAGCAGAAATGCTCAGAAATGCTGCAGCTGGCATGTTTTCTTACTGACATCACTGCCTTGCTCAGGGAGCAAACCTACCACATTCCTGCTCAGCTAACAGAACTAGGGCTCAAAGGGAAACACCTTTTAACTATGCAAAGTATGCCAGGGGCTTGCTGAAAGGTTTGTTTCATCAGCCAAGCCTAAGCATTCTTCAAAAACCTACCAAACTCAGGTTTGTCACCCTCATTGCCTTGCTCCAGTCTCTGAGCCTGTGCTAGGAAGCAGAATGTGCAGGAAGCTGAGAGCTGTGCCTAGTGCAGCCCCTGAGTGCTAGAGAGCAGCAGGAGAGGGACTTGTCCAGCACTCCCTCCCACTGCACACACTGAATTGTTGAATGGAAACATTTCAGAGCTTTGGTTTATTTATGTTCAGTTCTACCACTGGGACTTTCCTCTGTGGTCTAAAGAACCAAATTACTAAAACCTGTTACAACCCACAAGGAGTTTGTCAGGTTGATCTAATTCTTTCTTTCTTCCCTCCCAGGATTTGACAGGTGGAGCATTTGAAACAAACCTGAGCATGCTCAGCTTAAAAGAAGGGAAGGATTATTATCACTTTAACTGAACCCAAGGTAAGGCAGTGAGAGTGAAGTTGTGTTATCCTCTGGGTCTATGTGAGTAGGAAAGTTCAGAGGTTTAGAGTTTTATTAATAACCTGTGCTTCATTAAATTCAAAATATCTCTGTGCTGAGCCAAAGGGAGGTCCTGGTTACAGCATGGATAATGCTGTTTGCTCCTTTTACTAGTGTGCATTACTTGTTTACCAAATTCAGCTGGATTGTTAAATTGTATTGCTAATGTAAACATCAGGCCCTAGGCCCACAAGAGGACTGTTACCATAGGGAAGCCTTAAAAATGCATCAAGCAAAGCCTGAAGAGAAGGGTTTTTGTCAAACACTACTTGGGCCCTTGGCTTATTGCTGCTCCTGGGAGCTGCTCACCCCAGTAAAGCTCTGCCCAGGGCTGGGCTGGAGGGGGAGCAGGGGCTGGGGGAAAGGTGCTGGAACAGCAGCTGGCAGCCAGCTGAGCAATCCTAGGTACAGATGCTCCCAGCTTTCACTGAACCAGCTCAGGATTTTCCAAACAAAACACAACTCCTGTTGTTACTGCAGCACGGACTGAGAGGTGGAACTAACCAACCAAGGAACTGCCATTTCACTGCCAGTGTAACAACTTGGGGGCTGGGGGCCAGCAGTGTCTCCTCTGCAGCAATGCCTGGAAGCAGCCCCGGAGGTGGGTGCAGCCTCCAAAGCAACTCTGGTGCACAGCAGGGGAATGCAGTACTCTGGCACTGGGAAACACTGATCTGGGCTGAATTGCAGCTGCCAGCTCAGGCTGCAAGTGTTTGTGCTTAAGGAATATGGATTAATATAATTGAGAGTTATCTTCTTAAAAAGGAAACAGAATCTTACAGACAGGTTGTCGNGTGCCTGACAGCCAGGTTGTAGTTGTGAAATGAACACCTACAGGAGCAGATGGCTGTGGCTTGCTGCAGGCACCTCACAGAGAAACTCCTGTGCCTGCCTCTGAGAGAGGCTTTGCCTTCAGCTGAAGTAAAAACCTGGATTTTCTGTTCAACTCTGACACAAGAATGACAGACTGAGCAGAGATTCTTTATGTTCAGGAAGATTTTACTGTCACCAAGTTGCCATACTTGCCTCTAGAAAACAATTCCTTTAGGAGAGGGATGCAGCAAGTCAGGTTTAATACTTGACCTGTGTGGAGCAAGCACAGGCTGAATGGCTCCTTTCAGAGCTGCAGAAGTATCAATCATTGCCATCAAAATAACCCAGGTCAGTTGTGACATAAGCATGAAGAGAAACTGCCATCTTGTGGCTACAGAGAATGACTTGGTAAACAAAATGAAGCTGTGTTGCCTTCCTGTGGTTTATCAGGACCTAACCTCTGCCTCTTGTTTTGCTCAGCTGCTGCTGAGGATCCAGTTTGCCAGGATGCTGCAGCACAAGCTCTTCCAGTCCTGCTGGCACCTGAACCAAGAGCTTCAGTTTCCAAGGCAGCAGCCAGGGCCTGCAACTTCACTGTGCTGAGCTCTGCAAGAAGAACAAACAGAGGTCAGAGGGAGGAGCATGTGGCACTGTTTGAACAGGATCTCAATGAAGGAGGAGAGACAGACCAAGCTGGCATCTTTACATTCCTTTTAACAACTTCAATTTTAACTACCCCTTAGTGAATTTCATTTGTAAAAGTTTTAAAGGAATGGTAGGTGTTGCTTTCAATGAAATTAACTTTATTCATCCTTTCCTGTTGTTCTGCTTGGCTTCCTGTGTTGTTTCTCCCCTGTTCTCAGGACATGTGAGCTCCTGAAGAGCAGTGAGTGCTGTGAGCACAGACTAGCTGCTAGGAGGAACAGCTGGACCTGCCCCTTCAGGATCACTCTCAGAGTGAACTCCAGCAGTTCTCAGGGCAGGTGCAGGCTTAACTCATTGCTAGAACTTAGACTACTTGGTTTCTGTTAAAAGAGGAGGAAAAGGTGAGTTTCCAAATTCAGCACATAGCTTCCAGATTTCAGATGACACTGTTTGTAACTGTTCTTCTGAAATAGCTGCACCTGTATTTGGCTCTCAGCCTCCAGTAATTAAGGAGCTGAAAGAAGACTTTGGAGATCAGTGAATTCACTGTGGAACATCTTCATTTTGGACATAACATCAGTTTAGGGAGTAGATTATATGCTGTGGGTGCGTGTGATGCTCTGGAAGCAGCCTTGGGTCATCACCTCTTTGCACCTTTTCTTCTATCACCCCAAGTTAAAATGATTTTTCTCAGTAAGCTGCCATGTTAACACATGTTGTCTAGGACAGGAATCATTCATCCTCCTCAGCTGTGGGCAGAGAGGACAGGAACCTCTCAGAAACCCTTACCAAAGCAGAAAATTCTGTCCCTTGGAGCTGCAATTCCAAACTATCTGCATTACAGTGCAATCAGACTGTGTGTGGATGTCTTGTCTGCCTTAGGAACTCACTGGCTTTTAGTCTTCCTCTCAGGCACTGTCAGAATGCTGTGGCTTGTGCATCTTGTGTTTAAATTGACTGGGAAGTGTTTACCCTTCCTCTTTTGCCCAGACAGGGCAGACAAACAGGTTTGGAAACATCTGTGCTGCATTAGTGCATTCTTGCAATCTCTCTGAGGTAAGATGTCACACTGCAAGTCTGGAATGTTTCCTAGAGCTGAGACTGAAAGGGTTTAAGCCATCAGTCTGCAGCAATTCCAGCTAGTCTGTGGCAAGCTGTGAGGACATTCCTGCTGCTGCACCACTGAGCTGCATCTGCTGCACAGAAGTCCAGAGAGGATTTTGTGGAACAATGCATGGCTCATTGCAGTGTCCTCTGAGCACATCTGCATACTTTACCTTGGCCACCAGCTGGGGTTTGGGCACTCTGAGGAGCTCACACAGGCAGTTGCGTCTCTCTCTCACCACTGGCAGCTCAGCTTCCCTGGGGGAGGAAGCATCTGCCAGTTAATCCAGAAATTCACTTGGCAACACACACACACACCCCCACACCTGCTCAGGCTGCCTGCATTGTTGTTATTCTAGTACTATGCTGCATTTCCAACTGCAGCCACTGTTGCTGTGCCACAGCAGACAAAGCCTAAGCAGCCAGCAGGGCTGCAGAAGGGACAGGGACCTGCAGAATGGACAAGACTATTCTTATAGGGCTTTGAATTCCCAAAAAACTAACACTCACTTACTCCTCCAGCCCTTAGGACTGGAAGTGCACAGATTCATTCACAGATTCATTTTTGTGTTAGAAAACTTCCCATCAAGAATTCATATGAGTGTCACTGGATTTGGAGAACATTTACAATCTAAGCAAGTTTTCTCCTGGAATACAAAATCCAGACCTAAAACTTGTGAATCTTTTCAGAAGTTCCTGAAATGGCTTGATGTCCATGAGAATTTCTTCAAGGACTGTCAGGTACAGAAAGCTTCCAAATGCCAAAAATCCACACAGACAACATTCCTTACCTTGTTCTCTAACTGGAATGTGGTGAGACTGTTGGGATTTATTACTCACCAATCCAGGAGATTGATTTTGCTTTTCTTAAGGAACAACTAGGTATGAGCAATTAAAAATTGAACTCTTAGCATGTAACCAGAGTCCAAAACCACAGAGAACAAGCATAAAAGGCAAGTTAGAAATAACATGACCTGGTGTGTAAGAAAGACAACTTGGACAATTTCTCATAGTTCATACTGGGACCCTTCCTGCAGCTAAACAACATTTATTACTTAAAAATCATTTAAACTCTGAATGGCACAACTGTATGATAAACTCATATTAGTTCTGAAAAGGAACTAATATGTGTTTGCCAGTGATTATCCTCTGCCCCAAACACTAATCCCCATTTGGATCCCTGATGCCAATGCCTATTGTAATCCACAATTTACTGTGATTCGTTTAGCACTGAGAGAGCTTGGGAGTAACAAGCAGCTCCCTCTGACACTCAGCAATGACTGAAAATAGCTTCTTTTGTAAACAGCTCAAATCTACCAAGATAAAACAATTAAGTTTTAACTAAACTGGTTCTTCAGCCTTAATCTGAGGGTGCTGGACATGCTGCAGCAGGGAACTCAGAGTAAGCCATGAGCCAAGACTCAATAGCCCAGGCAGGCAGTCATGCCATATCAAGGCAAGGGGAAAAGACAATATTTGGTTTTCTGAAGTAGTTTTCTGGAAGCATTTTGCTGTGTGTTAGTAACCCAGCTCTGAGCAGAGCTGCACTGCCACTGCTGCTCCTGCAGCAATTTGGAGGGGACCACTTCTAATTTTGGTATTTGAACTATCCCTTTGACAGCAGCAATCTAATCCTCCTCAGCTGTTTCTGGTAACCAGGTTTTCAGGTAACTTCTGAACAAGCCTGCTCTTAAACCCAGATTGCAGCAGCAGACACTGAATCACCCTCAACACAATCCTGAACATCAAGCTGCAGTTAAGCAAGTCACACTAACAGCAGAAGTGCTGCTAACCAGTTCTTCAAAGCTGAGCCTCTTACTCTGATGTTGTACTGCAGCAGCCACCCTTACACTGACAAACTGGGCTGGATCTTTGGGAAAAGCAGTTCAGCTCAAGCACAGAAGTAAACTAGAAAGCAAATAAAAGTTCAGTGATGTAAGCATGCAGCCTGAAAATGTGTAAAGCACAGCCCTAAGGCACAGGTGTGCTCTGAACAAGGACAGGGCCACTGGAGTTCCATGCAATGTCAATGAAGGCAAAAAGCCCTTTACTGGCTAAATAAAACACAGAGCTGGGTCTCTTCAGCCTGGACAAGAGGAGACTGAGAGGAGACCTCAGCAATGCTTAGAAATATGTTAAGGGTGAGTGTGAGGAGGAGAGAGCCAGGCTCTGCTCCATGGCATCCAATGGTAGGACAAGAGGGAATGGGAGCAAGTTGGACCACAGGAGGTTTAGTATTAACATGAGGAGGAACTTGTTTGCAGTTCAGGTGCCAGAGCACTGGCCCAGGCTGCCCAGGAGCCTGTGGAGTCTCCTTGTCTGGAGCCATTGCAGAGCTGCCTGGACACATTGCTGTGTGAGCTGGTCTAGGTGATCCTGCTCTGGCAGGGGGGTTGCACTAGATGATCTTTCTAGGGCCCTGCCAACCCCTGGCATACTGGATACTGAGGCTCTGAGGCAGGACAGTGGGCTAACAGAGCTAGGAGAGTCAGCTGTTACAGGGAAAAGTGCTAAGAAGCTAATCAGGATCTTAAAGCTCTGTATTTCCTCCAGGAGCCAAGGCATGCAGGCTTGGAGCAGCTTTTCCAGGTGACTATAATGCACACTACTAAAATCTGCAGAAAGGGGGAAAAAAAACCCAGTGCCCAAACTCAAGTGAGGATTGCTTCCTCCTGTCGCTCCAAAGGTGCTGACAGAACAAGCTCCTCCTGCCCCTCAGAGTCACTTTGCTGCTTTGGTGGCTCTGGCTCATGTCCTTCTGCACCTGCCCTGGGAAGCAGCTGATGCTACAGGTAACAGCAGGGAAAAAATGACTTAGCTCATGTAAAAGTGGTGGTTTAATTCCTGCAATCATATGCTTGGGAAATGGCTAAACTGTTAGAATTCCAAATATCTGCTTGACTACAACACTTGTAGCATTTTGACTAATAACATTTCATGGGAGATTTGAGTTGTTCTGGTCATTCTGTTCTGCAGAGTTCCTTCCTTTCCCAAAATCCTGCTGATGCTCCTAGATGCCAAGAAACTGTCTGTGTGTGACTGGTTGCACAGTCTCTCCTCTCTCTAGTTTGTGGAGAAGTTCCAAGATCTCCTCCCTTGTAATGTTGTTAGAAAAATATGGATCTTTTACTGGTGATTTTATACACACCATTTCCAGGGGGACAGGACTGGAGATGTCTTTAGCACAGCAGAACTCTCTTCAGCAGTGATTTTCTGGCCTAGCAGCAATGAATAGCTAAAACTAGAGCATCCCTTCTTGCCCTCAGCTTTCAAAGGTATTGACTTGTTTTCACTTCAGAGGCAGCAATATTATTTCAGCTCTCCTGGCTATCTGACAACAAATGCACTCACCAGTTGGTCTCACTGAGGATGCTCAGGACCTCCTCCAGGATGGCAGCATCAGCAACATCACTGTAGGTTATCAACATCTCATAAACCTGGCTGGCTGTTGTCTTCCTGATCTGCAGGGAAGAGGCAGAGGAACTTCAGTGGAGTCACCAGAGTCCTGCATGGGAGAGGCTGGAGCCATTACTGGGTTCTCCTCCTGACACTCATGTTCTGGCAGGCACTGGAACACTCAGCACTGTCCGCTGAGGACAGTCATGCTACTGCCATGCTAACTCTGCATTTTCCCTGGACTCTGCAGTTCACTCCCTGCAGGGGACAGAGGTGGAGCCTTCATCTGAAATACTGCCAATGTTGGAGATTAGCCTAACTGGAACATCTCTTTCCTTGCAGTGACTCACTGAGCCAGTCTGGCTCTAAGTGTGCTTGCTGTAGGCTCACAAAACACATTTCCTAGTCTGGAGACTGTAAAAGTCAGCAGAGTTCTTTAAAAAACAACCTGTGTGCAGACAGATGATGATGGAGGTTCCATTAGCTTTTTACACTCAGTTTCTGGAAGCAGTTAACTTCCAATTAGTTCTCCCAGAGCAATCTTTAGCAGTGATGTTGATGTGTCTGTAGAAAAAGGCTGGTCTCTGAAGTTCAGTGCATGGAATGATACTAAGTGGAAGAGAGAAAAATTGCAACAAAACCCAAGTCTGTTGTGTTGGTTTGTTCTTCAAAAAAGCCTGGTGCTAAGCAAAGGAAGGCAGAATCACAGAACAGTTATAGCTGGAAGAGACCTTGAAGATCATCAGTGCAGCCTTTTTCCTAGCCCTATCACCCCACTAAATGATGCTCCCCAACACAACATCCACCTGTCTCTTAAACACCTCCAGGGATGGGGACTCAAGCACCTCCCTGGGCAGCCTGTTCCAATGGCTGACAACCCTTGCAGCAAAGAAATTCCTCCTAATATCTAACCTGAACCTGAAGCAATGACAAGCTTACTTCTGGGAGTAGTAATGCCAAATTCAATTGGCCCAGCTGTAGCAACAAAACATACTTATGAAGTAAAATACCAATTAAACATGAAACTGAAATGCTCTCCAGTTCTTACATTGAGCCCTACCTGCAAAGGAGTTTTCATCTAGCAAGTGCACATGGAAACACTTGGACTAAAAACCTGAAGGATCAAACTTTGCTGAGTCCCATATGACTTTAATCTCACTGAGAAGTAATTGGCAAAATTAATCAGAGTAAACAATGCTGGCTTGCATTGGCCAGACACCAGCCTGTCTCAAGAGCTCATCAGTTTTCATGCTGTTCTTCTGTGCCCTTGCACTCTGACAGCCCTCCTGCTCTTTGTTCCTCCTTCAGCACTCAGCTGCAGCAGCCAAGGGCTGCTCCTCACTCACTCACAGCCACATCCATTGCCCTTCCCAGGTGAAATCCTTGCACTCAACAGCACAGCCCCTCAGGGAGCTGTGGCACATGTGTGGCTGTCACAGCAGCTGCAAGTCAGGGCTCCCAGAACTCCTCCAGTGAGCCCAGCGCTGCTCTCCAAACCTGAGTCAATGAAAACTTTAAAGGACTGAGATAATCTTATCCCACATACAGCAAGTGGTTACTCAGGGTTTGGGCCCTGCTTCAGGTAGTTACATGAAAAAGGTAACCTCCTGATAAACTTTGCTGTGTTGCACAAACTCTTGTCACACCTGACAGAAAGAACAAATAGATTTTTCTTGAACCAGAACTACTCCTGTGCTGCTGCTATCAGAAAAGTCACAGAAGTAACAGTGAGTTCTTTGATTGGTGCTTCCAAAAGCTAACTACTAGCTGCTGAACAGATCTGCTCTGAGCTGGGCACAACAACTTCAGCAGCTCAATTGCTTCAGATTGGAAGCAGTGAGGCCAGAAGGCACAAGGGCAGTGTGTGGAACAGTCAGGAGCACTGCAAGGCTCCAGTGGCCTCTTCCAGGAGGCAGCACTGCAGACAGCAGAGCCTGGAGTAGCAGTTAGGAATGCTGCTGCTGTAAGGCACCTCTCATCAGTTCTGCCTTCTAAAGCATTTGAGACAAGACACTTGATAACAACCAATTCTTCAATACTTACCACAGGGAATGGATGGCAAAGGAGGAGAAACAACTGAAATAAAACTTTCTCTCTCATGTCTCCTTGAAACTGAATCAGGCCACAAAACCTAGAAAACATAAGGGGAAAAACCTATCTTGTGCACAAGTGCAAAAGTGCAGTTTGAGAAGGAGAAGGAAGATGTAATCAGAAGAAAGGGTGGGAGGGAAGTGCTGCTGCCCCCAGGAAATCTCACTTGTAAGTGCTGTGGGAAAGCAAACACTGAGGGAAGTGTACTGAGTTTCTAATAGGTTCCTGAGATGCCACACACCTCTGCCAACACAAACAGGGTTTGAAAGCTACTGACTGGCACCACCAGAGTCTGTGTGCTGAGAACCACGTGTGACAACAGGAGCCCAGTGCTAGCAGTGTGTGTGTGTGACACTGCTCAGGGTGAAGGGCAAATCAGAAACATGGGCTGTGCTTAACTTCAGCCTTTCCTGCCCTCTGAAAATACTACCAATAAAGAAATTCAGTGAGAGGCAATAACATCATGGCTTGATGTTGTTATACTCAGTTTTGCCAAGTTTCTGCCACTGAACCTTGGTTCAGCTTTGCAATGCTTTGTCCTTCTTTCCTCCTCTCCTCACCCAGTGCTGTCTCTCCTCATGGGTCCATTTTTGTCTTGCCTTCTCTGCTAGCTGACCTGAGGCTTTTAACCCTAAAGCCTGCAGAGGTTCTCACTTCACTCTGTAGAGCATATATGAGATCTAATCAATCCTATGTATTTGGCCTCAGCACCGAGCCATGCTCTCTACAGGCAAAAAGCAAATGAACCACTGCCCCTTTAAGAACAGCAACATCACTTTAAAAGTGCTCCCATTGCCTCAGCTCCTTCACGGGCTTTCACTTCAAGCACCCAGAACCTTTCACAGCTTGTCTTTGTGTGCATTTGGCATTTGCATTTCACCTGAACTAGCCCTGTCTGGCAGCCCTGCTGCCATCCACATTTACAGCTTCCCCACCCCCTCGGAGCTTTACTCCCCCACTCACACTCCGATGCTGGAGCGAAGCTTCCGGATGTCTTTGGATCGTTTGATCTCTTCCTTACAAAGAGTAAATAACTGCACAGCAAAGGGATGGCTGCAAATGGAAGGGAAAAGAGAGATCAGCAATAGATTTCAGTAGACTTTCAGACACATTTCATCATTGTAAAGATGCTAAATTCATATTCAAAGGAGAGGAAAGTCAAGACACAGAGCAAGCACATGCTGCTTCACCAAGCTCCCCCCTTGCATTAGCTGAGTTTGGCCACACATTACTGGGCTCTTCTTTCTCCAAACAGGCAAGGGAAGAAAGTCATATACATTACAGATATTGCTACTCCCTGTGTGCCAAGGCATCAATATATTGCTCCAGACTGAGTCAGCGTGTGCATGATGAGCATGTGCTTGCCATGGCTCCTGTTTACAGCAAAAAGTGGTATCAGCAGAAACACCAGGCCAGGAATGCAAATATCCCATAGCCAAAGAACAATGCTTTAGTCTGTGTGTCACTGTGCTGCTTGCTCCTTCCCTGAGGTCTTCACCCAAACTTTACAGAGAAGGGGATGGATGTTGTTGTTAAATATTCAACCATTTCACAGCCCAAATTCCTCTAGTGGCTCCAGACACCAGCACTGCACAGAGGCTCACAGTTCTGGTAGTGCCCAAGTGATGAAGCCATCTTTCTTTAAATATATTGAGCAAATATTCTTTTCCTAGGCAGTCTGGCAAACATGACTCTCACAGCTTTTCCCAGACACTCCTACAAACACAAGTATTGTTGGTATATTCCAAGGATCTATCAAAGAAGAGGCAATATTGCTTTTATTCCAACACAAATTATTTCCTCTTTCACTTGCTACACTCAAAGCTGAGATGCCAGAGAGGCAAAGGAAACCATTTCCTATTTGTCTAGTCAGCACAATTACCTCTAGGCTGTGCATCTGGGAAACCTCAGCTCTATGGGATCAAAAGCAGAATGCAAAAATACATTCATTTTCTGCTACCATGGCTCAAAGTGGGTAAAAACTGCTCCCAAAGGCTGCACAGTGTAACCTGCTGACAAACAGAACAGTTAAAACTAGGTGATCCTGCTCTGGGAGGAGGGTTGAACTAGATGATCTTTCTAGGTCCCTTTCAACCCCTAATCTATACTGTGATACTGTAAAACAAGATTTTTATAGGACTGAGAAGATGTTTGAAGCTAATACATCCTGTTATCTAGACAGTTTTCCACACAAGACTTAGTGAGTTTTGATTACTACTCCCAAACTCTTGGCCAAATCCTGACATATGCTGAGAAATGCTGACGTGGTTAAAAAGACCTGAACAGCAAACCATGGAACCATTAAGCTCAAGAATCCTGTTGGCTCAGTGTTGTCCAGAAAACCACACAGAAAGAGTAAATCAAATTGGCAGGTTTCCAGTGTTGCTGTTGAGACATTTTCAGAGCTGATAGTGGCTTTCAGGACCAAAGAGTCTGGGGAGGGCTGAGGTAAAATAGCACAGAGGCATTTTGGTGCCACACTGGCTGCAGAGCTGTCAGCACTGCTGCCACAGGTTCCAGAGGAGGATGTGCACAGAGCACACAGGTGGCACACACATGGTGGGAATGACAAGGCTGCATGAATTACTCTGTGTGTGTGTGTCTACAGACAGGGATTTGTCTGGGCACATGAGGGAGGAGTGGATCTGATCTCTTACTATGAAGAGCAGGGATGGGTTTACTTCCCTTGGTGGAATTTCTCCTCCTCCCACCTCCAATTAGGCAAAGACATTGTGTGTACAACTAATTACAATACCTGTGCTGCATGCCTGGCTTTCAGCACAGACCAACAGCAATAGAGTAGAGAAGGTGAGATTTAAATGGGCTGAACCAGAGGGACACTGCTAAGTTTAGCAACAAAGAGACCAACTGGAAGAAAAGCATCTGGAACAAATTTAATGCACAGAACCTTATGTGCAGCATTTTGTGTTTAAAACAAATGTACTTTCTGTCATTTGCCAATTTCACATTTGTAATATCTAAGCCTAACCTATGTATGATCTCAAATGACTCAAATAGCTTGGCCTCTCCAAAGGAAATGAAGGAAATTCCTTCCCCTGGGTGGGCACAGTGCCAGCAGGCACAGTGTCAGCAGCTGGGGGAAAGGATCAGGCTGCAGTCCTTGCATTAGGTGAATTGGGCACACGTGGTACTGCAAAAGGTGCAGCCCTTGCCTCCAAAAGGTGAACTCAGTGTCAGCAGCCCAGCACATCACCTGGGGTGCCCATGAAAGCAGCAGCCAGCCACTGCCATGCTCTTTACTTGATGGCTTACAGTGCTAGAGCAGTGCAATTGCTGTAAAACAATCCATGGGAGCATTTAACGCAGAAAAATCGTTATCTGGAGACAAATCATCTTAAAACACTGTGAGAGCACCAGAAAAATCTTGTACACACACACAGACAATGCAAGAATGCTGCTGCTGAATGTGGAAAATACATATACATAAGAAAGAGAAATGCCACTTTTCCTTACTACTCTGGAAAGCACTGGATCCTGAATTGTCCTTCAAAGGCTACTCAGTTCATGTGGCACTGAGTATTAGACTCACCTTACTGTACTTTCTAAGGCACTGGGCTCTTGGCAGCCTGAGCATCTCTGGGGATCATTCATTCACTCAGCAGGCAGCAGAACAACCTCTGCAGCCACAACCAGAAAATCCAGAAAATCATGTTCCAGCAACAGGTTTCAGAGTGCCTTCAGTTCCCTCTCCTTGATCCCCCCCTCCCTTGTCCCAGCAGTAGCAGGGAGCTGACAGTTACCACTAGCTTTGAAGAGTAGCCCCTGGTGAGGTTAAAAAATAACTAAGTGCTTTGCTTTCTTTCAGAGAGCTGTGCTGCAAGCTCCTGCCCTTTGCCTCCAGCAAGCTCTGATCAATTAACACTCCCTCCCCTGTTAGGAATATGGCTCCACAAACCCACAGTGCACACTGAGCTGAGAGCAGGAGGTTGTGCTACCACTGAGAAGAAATCACACTTAAACTGAGAACTACCTCCCTGCTTGGGCTGGGAGGAACAGCAGGTGAATGGCACTGCAGGGTCAGAGAGCTGAGGCCAGCAGCCAGCAATGGGTTTCCCAGTGCCCTCCCTGTTTTGGCACACTTTGTAAGCACACAGCAGAACAGATGAGGAACTACCTCTAGTAGACTTTTACTGGGAGAAGGGTATTTTTAACCTGGAGCAGCATCATGTAGCAAACCAAAGCATTCCTGCCAGCTGGAGGGAGGGGAAGCCCTCCTGCTGGAGATGCAGGTTTATGCCAGCTCCAGAGGAGTGGGAAGTGCCTGCCTGACAAATGGCAGCTAGAGCTTTTCTTTTCCTATTACAGATTCAGAGTAAGCCAAGCACAACAAAGAAAAGCTCCTCCTGCTAGAGCCTTTGGATTAGCCCTGTGGTGCTGCAATTGCCTCAAACCCTGCTGGACAGGTGTTTAGCCAAGGCTTCACTTCCCTGCAGGCAGGTTCAGCAGGGCCCTGGCAGAGAAAGGACCCACAAGGGACAGAAAGCTGACTTTTAAACATAAGCATGCACAATATGCTGGTGGAGGGGAAACACCTGGTGCTTTCCTTGCCCTCCTGCACACAGAGCACAAGGACAGCCATACAGAGAGTTTCCAGACACTGACATTCATCAACAAACTACATCAGAAACATCAAGCTGCATATTCTGGACATGGTGAGCTGTATGGTGTGGAGAATGCAGCACAGGTTCTGCCTCTGCAGGGTAGGAGTGACACCATGTGGCAATTTGCTTTAATTGGAGCACTGAGCTACTGCCCAGTAGCAAACGAATTCAGCCAGCAGCTAGTATCACAGTATAGATTAGGGGTTGAAAGGGACCTAGTACTCCTCTTTAAACTAAGCAGTGTAGAATATTACCTCCTCTGGACTGCTAATGTTTCATTAGGGAAAAAAAGGTCCAGGATAGTGCACAATATTCATCTGAAACTCCAAAATGCTTCTGCAAATCCTTTTTTTTTTACAGTGTGACAGTTGAGCAGCTGGAGTAGGCACAGCATTCTGCAGCATCACAAGACACTGCCAGCCCTAAGGCTGACTGTGCACTGAGGAACAGACTCCAAAAAGCAAGCACTTAGGCAGCTAGGAAAGCAAAGAAGCTCACTGGATCTGATCCTGGCCCCAATCTGCCAGGGGAAGCATGCAAGCTGAGTTTGATTCAGGTACTGGTTGTTAGTTGTTACACAATGAGCCAATAAGCAACTGCCACAGCCACAGCAGAGGCCAAGGTTTTCTCCAGGCCCTTTCAAGGGTTCCTGGCCCAGACTGTGGCACAGCTGCCCCACTTCAGGAACATGAACACATAAGCATATACACTCCCACTGAAGAGTCCTAGGCACCCACCTCCAGAGCAACACAGCAGGCTAGGATGCCAGAAGCCTCTTACATGGTGGAAAATAAACAAGACTTTGAGCAACTTACTTCTCTTGTATGGTAAAGAGATCAAAACAGCCGTTTGCCAGCATTTGGTCCAGCATTGTCAGGAGAGGAACAGACACTCTGATGAAAGACAACAATTTAACAATGTAAATACACCTCTTGGCATGCACATAAACACTGCTTTTCATTAGAAGCAAAGAAAGAAACTTCCTATCTAGCTACAGCTATTTAAATGAGAACTGTAACCCACACAGAGAGGTGCTCAGGCACTGCTGGCTCTGGGCTGAATCATTCTCACTGCCTGGGAGGGGAATCGTCCCTTACAGCCAAAAGGAAGAAAAATCTAATTAACAGGTCTGGTTTAAACTTGCAGGGTCCTGAAAATACAATTAACAGTACTACAAAACATTAATTTATTTTCCAGTATAGAAACTGCATATTCCACACAATGCATCAGAAGTTACAGCACCTTCTCAGTCCAGGTGATTAGCAAAGGAACCTCACACAAGGTGTCAGCTGGACTAACTGGGGGCATGTTGTCTATTTCAGGACACAAAATACAGTAAAACAGAAAATTCTATTCATAGTTGTGTGTTTTTTTGCCCTCTAGGGAATATTTTCTGTCCTGCACATGTTTGAGAAGTGAGGCTTAGAGGAATTGATCTCATTATGCAGACTGAGTCATCTTTAAAGAAAAATCTTCACAAGACAATGACACTGCAAGGATTTGTGAGAAAACACTTCCTGAAGGAAAGGCAGATTGGGCTGCACTGAAAACTCTGCAGCAACAGCCAGTCCTCACCCTCACATGCTATAGATATTGGTGCTTCNTGCACCTGCTCCATCAGCTCCATGTCCTTTGTGTGTTGAGGGCTCCAGAACTGGACACAACACTCAGCTAGAGGAAGTGCAAACTGCTCCAGCCTCACTGCTTGGTGCCATGTTCCACCCAAGCACTGCTGCACTAAACAGATGCACTCAAGCAGATGCCCAAGGCTGAGGCACGTGTGCTGCCTGGGAGCAGAGAGTGCTGCTCTAGAGAGCAGAGCAGGCAAGCATTACCTGTCATTGTGCAGGTTGTCCTCAAAGACCTTCAGCAATGTCTCACAAAACCTCTCCAGAGCACTGGAATCATTTTGGATTTTCTTCATGTAGTCAAAGAGGCTCTGGGCAGAGTACCTGAGCTGCAAGAGAAGGAACCTCCAGTGAAGGGCCAGGGGAGAAAGCTCACTGAACACACCAGAGCTCTGCACACTTACCCTAGCTGAGGTGATCACACACACTCAGCATCCTTCCAACAGCAGCCAAGTGGCTAAGTTCAGCAACAATATTTGACAGGAAGGTACTATTTTACTTCCATTAATCCTTTTTCAAGGAAGGTAGGTTTTTTCCCTTTTTGTTTTGCCATTGTAAGAAGGCAGACCACATTAAAGGTTCATTATGTACTTTCTCTGTAAATAAAACACCCCCAAAGCACTATGATTATCCTGCTGTACTTCAAATAATCATCCTGTTATGCCTCTGACAGCTACAGAGCACACAAGGAGTTCAAGAGGTAATATTTATGAAACAAGCTGCTGTAAGTGAAGAATGCAAGGCAAGCTCTTGGGAGCATGGGGCAAGGCCACACAAAGCAGCAGTAAACTGGGGTTAAACATGAACAACAAATCAGAAATAACTGCCAGTTTACCTTTCCTATGGTAATCAGCAGTTTGGAAGGATGGCAGAAGGAGGTTTTAACACTTGTCCTCCAGGCTCAGCTGGAAGCAGCCCACTGAGGTCACACAGCTGAGCAGCACCAGTGGGTGCCCAGCAGCTCTCCACCAGCCCAAGGCAGGCTGCTTCTCCTCTCCCAGAGCTGCAGCACAGGAGGAGAGAAGGCAGAGTTCCTGTGGGATCCATGCCCTCAAGCAGCCAACAGCACAGCCCTGAGCAGCAGCACCAGCACTAGAATGGGCTCTATGAACACTGCTGCTAAAGCCTTTGTGCTTCTGGAAGGAGGAGGAATTTCAGTTTCCAGGCAGTCTGTTACAATATTCATTGACTTCCCTTGAGGAGAAGAAAAATGGTACTGGACTTTTTTTATTGTTGTTGGGTTTGTTTTGTTTTGTTTCAGAAACAACCTCAAAGGGAAAACACTTCATAAAGGATAAACACAGAAGCATGGAGTGGTTTGGGTTGAAAGGGAGCTTCAAAGGTCATCTAGTCCAAGCCCCTGCAGTCAGCAGGGATGATAGCAGCTAGAGCAGCTTGCCCACAGCCCCAAGCAACCTGAGCTGAGGTGGTTCCAGGGCTGGGACATCTCCCACCTCTCTGGGCCACCATCTCACCACCCTCAGGGTAAACTATTTCTTTCTTGTACCCAGTCTAAATCTCCCTCTTTTAAATCCATCACCCAGGCACAGTCTGACAATCCCTTGTGGTCTCCTGTGGCCCCTGGTGCCATAACTGTACCCACAGCAGAGGGAGCATTAAACTCATTGCCCATGGGAAAGGGTGGGGAGTGATACCCATGTTCCTAGAATCCTTGGATGGGTAGCATGAGCTCATTAGCCTTCTGGCAGTCATCCTAGGAGAAGGACAACTCTGATTCCAAACCCGGGCAGATGGAGCTCATTTAGCCCTGGAAGGCCTTCCAGCTAAGAGGTTAAACCTCCATCCTAAGGACTTGGCTGCCAGCGTCCAAGCTTGCTAGGCTAGCTTGCTTGCACCCTTAGGACTAAAGGGTGGGTCCAGCTCTGCACATGCTGTGTCTCACCTAAAAAAATCCATAGCTCAGGCTCGAGGGTGCTAGCTGCTATCCTCTTTTTATCAGTGCTTGGAAAAGGCTCTGAGGAGGAGCATGGATGGAGCCCTCCCTGGAGCTTCGTTCGCCAAGCCTAGCCATACATACAAATCCATCACCCCTTGTCCTGTCACAGCAGGCACTGCTCAACAGCCTGTCCCCATCTTTCTGAAGTACCAGAGGGCTGCAAGGTGAAGCCAAGGCACTTCGGGAGCTGGGGATGGTGGTCAGGGCTATCCCTGCCCCACAAGAAAGTGGCTGCCATGCAGGGGCTGTGGGGAGTTCTGGAGCACAAACTCCTTGCAGTTTTCCTTGCAAGTGCTGAACAATTTTCTGAGGAGCCAAGCAGCAGCTGTGAGCAGCAAGTAAACCTGTGCAGTCAGAGATTTGAGTTTCTGAAGCTCCTAGGTAGCATTCTGATAGCTCATTCAAAGGGGCAAGCAGACCCCTCAGATAACTGCCTCTTTTATCAAGAAAAGAAAAATAATCCAAGATCAGCCTAAGAAGTGTCACAAGTGACTTCCTGAAAGCAGAAGAGGAATCTCTGAACACCTCCTCTAATTTACATTGTCTGTCAATGTTTACAAGGCATCAGACCAGAAGAGGAGGAAACATCTCACCCTTCAATCCAAATTCAGAACTACTTTGCAAAAAGCTTTAACCTACTTGTAAACAACAAGCACAGCAATCCATGCTGCCTGATTCATTAAACCTGAGCAATTATTGTATATTACCCTTGAAAACAATCTGTACATTTAAACCCATTACAAATAAAAAAGTCTTCTGTCTTGATACTTGACACTAGCAATTCTAAGCAGAAGAAAGGTTATATCCCTGTCAAGTCTCAGGAGAAGATATGGTTAACCATGGAATTTTCTCTCCTCTTTTTTCTGTCTTTTAAACTATCTCATAGATCTCTCCCATTTTTTTGAGGAAAGCTTACTTACTCAATGCTTTTCCTGCAGATTCAAATGAGAGAAAAGGCAAGCACAGGTGCACATAGGATGTTCCAAAGCTGTGCAAAACCAAGACAGAGCAGCAGGACACTCAGGAAAACACTGCAATGAAAGCAGCATTTCTTCATCAGCAAGTAATTAAACAACAGTGAAGTCCAAGTGTGGATAAACCATCACATAACTGCTCAGGAGATTTAAAAATGGGACATGACTTCTTCCAAGCAGTCAGCACAGAGCACAGGAACTTCACTGGAAGAAACTCCACCAGAGCAAGGTAACATCCCATGAATGGGTTAGGGGAACATCCCTTTTTTTCCCAGAGAACATCTGAGCTGCAGCCTGAACTGCTGGTGGGTCCTAGCAGAGAAGAGCATTTCCAAGTTCCTGCCTCATCTCTGCAGAACACAGAACTCACACCAGATCACAAGGGTGACATTTACCTTTCCCTAGAGTGCCACAAAGACTGAGAGAGGAAATTAGGAGGTTAATGGGCTGGAACTGGGACAACTTTGGATAAACACTGAAGAGGAGGCCTGAGAATGACCTTGTTTTTACTAAGCATAGTAAAACCAGGATTTGCCAAGCCTCTGCTCCCCCATCCTTTAACAACAGCAGACATTGCAGTGCTGGGCAGTACAGGAGAGGGCTGACAGTGTTCTAAGGGACTGCTCATGGGATGATGAAAGTCTTCAGGATTTTACCTCCTGAACCAGGGGAAAAGCATAAGGAAACTCAGCTCCAGCAAGGGGAGAAGCAATTCCAGCTCTGGAGAAGTGTGTCATGTGTGAGGTGACTGCACAAACCTTCAGGAATTGTTCCCTAGACAGTTTGCTGCAAAACTGAAGTACAATACTGCTAAAACCAGCCTTGAGGCAACAAATGGGACAGACAGAGCCAAAAGAAAATGAGCTTAGGCATCCAGTTTGTAACAGAGCAGTCAAAGTCTCAGACACAGATCCCCAATCCACAGGTGGGCTCTGATTCTTGCTTTGCAATGCTCTCTTGGACCAGTGGGGCACAGTGGGGGAGGAAGAGCCTGGCCTGTAGATCAACAGAGGCTCCAGGCTGCCATCCTCCCACCTCAGCAGCCTCCCCAGAGCCCCAGGGATGTGCACAGCATGCAGGCTGCTGCAGCTCCTGCCCCACAAAGCCTGGAGTCAATCAGGTGCACAGCTAGTGGCTAAAGGCTCCAGTTTGCACAGAGGCATTTCACCAGAGCAGGAGCTGCTCACAGGCAGCAAACTCCAGCACACAACATGGCTTGGACCATTTCTAGTCCTGCCAGATTCAGAGCACTGAAGGGACACTAACCTGGCTTCCCAGGGACTTTAGTGACATTTTAGCACAAGTGACACCATGTCTCCCTTGGTATGTTTGCAACAGGCCTTTAATAAACCAGATCTGGGGAGGCCAGGGGCAGTGATATTTTATGAGAAGCAGGAATATCATCATTCACACTATTTTTTTACACTTATTCTCAAGTGTATTTTGCTCAAGAACTGTCATCCAAGAGAAATGGATTTAGGGCCTGTTCCTTAAAATCAAATAAGCATGAATTTGCACACAATTTGTCACACTGAAAGATTATCCATAGCTGTCCCAACATTTTCATTTGTAAGAACTTCCATGGCTGTTCCAAGCCCAGCATTTGTTGCAAAGAGCACATGCAGTCACAAACATCACTGCCCCCAGTCTGAGGAAAGGAAAACATAGATGATATCAAGTGTTTGGCACAAAAGGTTAACATCCACAGGCCACAGCCAAGCTGTAACTGTTGGTTTTTGTCAGGTGCTTTCACATCCAATACATGTGAATTCACCAGGTAGTTTTGGAACTGACTACTCCAATAGCTCCAGGTCTTTGGCAATGCTGGAAGCCTGGTACTGGCCTGGGAGAAAACCTTTTCATTCTCAAAATAGTTGTTTATTATTACTAGGTTTTACTTAACATTTCTCTTATAGTGTGAAATGTCATTTTCAGTCTTTATGGGGGAATGGAATCACAGAACATTCTGTGCTTTAAGCAAGTTTTAAATGTAGTGTAGTTCAGCAGTAATACTTGATATCACAATGCTGTGCTGAGCCCTGGATCCACAGGGTCTGTGAGCTGCACACAGAACACCATTGTACAGCTCTGATCATCCCTGAGAGGATTTGTTGTGCAGCTCTAAGAACCATGCCTGCCTGTGGGGCACAGCCCTAACTCTGCAACAGAGAGCATGCCCTTTGAACTGAGGCACTGCAGCAGAAAGCCAGATCCCAAAGGGAATGGCATCCTCTGTTTCCAGATCACTTCAAATGCTCCAGCTACAATTCTTTCAGCAACCATGCTGTCACCAAATGTTTCTGAGCCACCCCACACAGCTCCTTTCAGAACATCTCTTGAAACAGCAAAACAAAGACCCACTCTTGCTAAATATACTGCAGAGCCATTTTTACTATGGAAAAATAGCCACTGGCCACTGAGTTACAATGGAGCCTTTCTCCTGCTAACTCCCTGAGATGACTTAAAGACAAACTGACTCAGATTGAACTCACATTATCTTCCAGTATACAAGAATCTTCCACCTTTCTATGCCCACATGTGTATGGGTTTATACATATTTTTAAGTGAGAGGAAGCAAGGAGAGATCACAAGAACACACACAAGGTTACTGCAAAAACAGATACTTGATTAAGTCTTTTTCTTTACCCAAGATTTAAACAATTCTGCTTCTTTCTCATATGGATTTAATAGGAACAGTTCCTAAAATGTCTGTAAGGTTTTCAGTCAGTCCCTGGATACTCAAAGAACACTAAGGCTCTGATAGAACAGTTGGAAACACAAGTCACAGCACTTCTGATTTGTAGATCACATTTAGCTATTGCATGCAATTCACCACCCACTGTACAATCCCTAGACAAGTACCCCATGCTCTGAGCCTCCCTTGTACTTCTCTCTGCTCCAAAGAGAATGAGCTCATATTTTCCTGAAGTCAAAGCCCTTGGGAATACTTTAACCAGAAGAAGCCTTCAGCATTGAGGGAAATGCAGGGTCACCCCAAGCTAACATTGCACAAGTGCAGTTTGAAAGCAGGACAGAAGATTCTCCTCAACTCCACTGGCAGATGGGAACAAGGGAAGGGAGCTAGCAGTCACTGAGCTGTTTACACTTCTCAAACCCAAGCACAACCAGAACTTGAAAAAAAGAATTAAAATGTTGAGTAAGTTTTCCTGTGACCTTGGTCAGGAAGCAGAATGGCTGTTTCTCCACAGCTTTGCTCCCTTTTTACACTTCTATGAATAACTCTGGCTTTGGTGGAGCCTCCTATAACTAACTATGTTTGTCTAAAAGCTGAATTCCATGTGCATGTCTGCATCCTAAACCTGTTCAGAGTTACACTGTCTATCTGATACTGTCACAAACCAACAAGCAGCTGTTTGCAGAGTTTTAGAACAGCCATTGCTGTATAATTATTTGCTATTTTAGAAACACTACAATTCTCAAAAGTGGTTTAAATGCATCAGGCTGCACAGACACCAAATTCTCAGCTTCACAAACCCAAAAGGCACAAGGTCAGCTCTTGATCTCAAGCACAGAAACCCTGGCCCAGCTCATGGGAAGAGTGAAAAGTGAAAGCCATGGGAGACAAGGCTGAAGTGATTAGCTTCCTCTTCCTGTGAGCCCAGCAAGAGCTGTTCTCTCTCCACAAAAACTGTGTTTCCTGACACATAGCACTTTTCTACCAGCTTTCTTAATTAAAGATGGCAATCTTAATTAGGAACACTCTCAAACACTGTTGGGGTGCTGACTCATGATGTCCTCCTCCTCCTGTTACATGACAAGGGCAATTGAGAGCTTTAACAGTCCAGAACATTCTGTCAGTGGCCTGGTACTTCCCTGTAGTGTCACACTGAACATGCCTTGTCCCCAGTTGCTGTTTTCATAGATGTTACATCTTCAGCTACAGCAAACAACAAAACAGTTAGAAATCAAGAACTCTGAAGCTAGCAAGCCAAGCTGCACTGTAAGGACAGAAGGATGCACTAACATTATGATGAAGTCAGGAAGATTCTGGCAGCATAACAACAACAAAAAAACCAGTAATAAAGATACTGTTCATGCACAGAAGAATGAAAGAGATTGCAAAGCTCAAAGGGTTCAGACAGACATTGGAATGGTATTTCTTTGCAATGTAACTTCTAGCAACTACTAGTGAACACCTTGCATCAGGTTCCAAATGAAAACAGGCATTCACCTCATCACCTTGCATTTAGCAATCACCACATTTAGCTGAACAGCTATTCCCCTCTGTTAACAGCTTGGAAAGGTGAGCAAATAAACCTAAGAGCTGACTGAGCCAAGAGGCTGGAACTCCCAGATTCTGTCAGGCCAGGAAATGAGAAACAAAGCATCCTTACTCCTGCTTTCCTGCAGGCTCACTAAGGCACGAAAGTAACACTTCCAAAGATGGAAAGTATAAAGCCTCAGGTTTAAAAGCATGGCTTGATTTCTTCTCACAGCAATAACTACCTGCAACACAGAATCCCAGAACATTAGGGGTAGGAAGGGACCTCTGGAGATCATCTAGTCCAACCCCCCTGCCAGAGCAGGAGAACAGATTCTATACAGACAACAACTCAGTAGTCAGCTTAGAAAAAGACTACTGACCTTTTGAGAGAGAGTACAACNCAAGCCTAGCCATACAACAGCAGTCCACAGAACCATAACAGCAATCAACTTCTAATTGTGTCATCCACCATGAGACATGGAGATCAGACACAGCTAGTGGGAACCAGGTTCAAAACTGACACAGTTCTTGATGGAATAGCGAGCACAAATACGGAATTCCCGCCCAAAGGAGCCCACGTGTGGATGAAGTTTGCAAGGTTCAAGGGAGAGAGGTGCCCTGGGGATTAGAGCTCAGCAGTGCAGCCAGCAGCTGTGCCAGGCCTGGCCCTGCTGCCTTACCGTGGTCTCTGTCAGGCCCCCCACAGACACAGAGAGCCCCAGCAGCACGTGGTACTGGAAAGCTGGCAGGGCCAGCAGCCGAGTGACGCGCGGGAAAGCTTCGCACGCAGCGTTCCAGTTGAGAGTCTCCTTCTCTGACCTGGGGAAAGGGAAAAACAACCTTGTAGGCATGCCCTGCTGCTCTTCTCCATACTTTCATATCAGAGCTCCTCATCCTGAAGTGGTAAGGCAGTGGCCAAACTCTCTAAATTACCTAAAAATCAAGTGAATCATTGGCCTTTAGGCATACAGGGAAAATACAAATCAAAACTTCAGCCACTGCCAGTGAAGTGAAGCAACAGTCAACCCTTTGTTCTGATTCAGATAAGGGGTTGGAACCACAGTTTCCTTTTCACATGCACTTTTCTCTACACCAAAGCAAAAAGTCCTCTTTCTTCTGTCCCATTCTGAGTTCTGTCCCACCAACAGCTAGTGAACAACAGATGCAAGAACAGACTTATCCCAGGCAAGGCTGACACACACACACACTCTCCACCACAGCTCAGCAGACAGAGCACTCTTTGAAGCACAGGAGGTTGAGATTCTGCTGAACAAACAGAATGGGGACACCAAATTGGATGTTCCTCATCCCAATCAGGCACTGTAATCATCATTCAGGAATGAGTTGCTCACACTCTTGCCTTAACTAGAAATTCCATCTTGGAAAACTACTGCAACTAGAGCTTGGTTAAAATAATATAACTCATTAAAAATTATCATGAAGCTCAATCAATGCTTTCCAGGTGAGGAAAAAAAATTCAGGCAAGGACTGCCAATAAATTCCATCTCTCACATTATGAAATAAAAATGAGATGATCAAGTAGATATTCCTTAAACAGCAGGATTACCCAAACCACAGCTCCCAGCAGTGCTGTTTTATCATTGATTTCCTCTCTACTATGACAGGATCTCTACCATCCACCACAAAATTAGCTGCTGGGTTCAGAAATTGTGGGAGTTGATCCAGAGAAAGACTTCTGCAGGATGACCATATAAGACCTATGTCCTTAGGAAACTCCAGGTTTAGCAGGAGTTCATACTGCAAGTTCTTCTGTGGCATATTTTCTAAATTTATAAACCTTTCATTGGCCACTTCAATGAAATGCTAACAAACAGCACCACATATTCCTCATACACATCTTAGACACTTGGGCACAACAGCTACACAAGGCTGCTTGTGGCAGGTGTAACTGTGTGCATCTCTCTCCTCCTTTCACTGCTTTAGGATATGCTTTGCAGTAACTTGCCTTGGAAAGATCCTCTCTAGCTCTTCTCGGTGAGGTATGTGTGGAACTTGAGGATGGTCAAAGTGTAAGAGAGTGAGGAACACAGATCCAGCATGAGCACGAAACTTGTCGATCTTCTCCGCTGCCTGCTGAGCCAGCCAGCACATCATCTGCTTGCAGCTGCAAAGAAAACAACTCAGCACAGCACTGCAGCAGCACAGTGGCTACTGAAACTTTTTTCAACTCCATGGAAAATATCCTGCTATGGAAATATTGTGCTGGAGCTCTTTGGAATGCCCAGATATGTGATTTAAGAGATCAATATGGTGACAGATTCTTTACAGTTGTATCTTCCACAAATCAGCCGATCAAAAAACATCATGATGTTAACATTACACAGGATTTGATATTCACCTAGCACCTTGCATCCAAACAGATACAAAGGTGCTTTATGGTGTGGATGAACTGCTCAGGAGAGACCTTAGCTCTCTCTACAACTCCCTGCAAGCAGGTTGCAGTGAGCTGGGGGTAGGTCTCTTCTCCAGGGTTACCAGTGAAAGGACAAGAGGAAATGGCCTCAAGTTGCACCAGGGGAGGTTTAGAGTGGATGTTAGGAAAATTTCTTCACTGAAAGGTTGTTAAGCACTGGCCCAGGCTGCCCAGGGAGGTGCTGGAGTCTCCATCTCTGGAGATATTCCAAACCTGACTGGACACATCCTGTGCAAGCTGCTCTAGGTTCTCCTGCTCTTGCAGAGGGGTTCGACTAGATGATCTCCAGAGGTCCCTTCCTACCCCTAAATTCTGTGATTCTGTAGTTATAAGAGATAAGCCACAAAACTAGTGCAAGTAGCATACATGTTGGCATTAATTAACTCCACTTCATTCTGAACCAGCAGAAGAGTCACTTCCATTAAACTTGTCATAGCAGCTTCACGTACCCTGTTGAGACAGAGACAAATTAGAGCAGTTACAGCACTAATTACACAAGACACTGGCAAAAATTCAAGCTATTGAAAGCACTGGCCAATGAGAGCAGCTATCCTATTTTTGGGAGGAGGAGGAGTGTGTGGTGTGTGCAGCTGTACCTCCAAGAGAGCTGTGAGGTGAAGCCTGCACTGCACTGAGGTGAAGTTCCTCCCCACGAGGGTGGTGGAACACTGGCCCAGGTTGCCCAGGGAGGTGGTTGAGTTCCCATCCCTGGAGGCATTGCAGGTGAGGCTTGCCAGGGCTCTGGGCAAGCTGCTCTAGTTGGGGATGTCCCTGCCCAGTGCAGGGGGGTTGGACTAGATGAGCTCCAGAGCTCCCTTCCAACCCTAACCATTCTAGGATTCTATTCTATGATTCTACAACAGCCACCCTGTCGCCTCCCCATCTGATTTTTCCCTTTAGCCAGATGTCATCAGGTTTATTCTTATTTTAAGAAGGTTAAAAATCCTCATGACATTAATAATTATATTACTAATGCTATTAGTAATATTTAGTGCCCAAGTAGATGTATTTCAAACTAAGTGCTTAGCCTGCTTCATCTTTTTAAAAGGCCAACCCACATTCTGACATTAAGATATCTCAGCACTGCTAAAAGTGTCATATTCTTGTAAATGCTCAAGCTTAGTATTTTCAACATTCAAAACCACTGTGACTCAAGAATGACTTAGATCTCAAGGCTAAATAATAATTAGCTATATGAGACAGATTAAAGTAATACTAAGTGATGCTTGAAGTGCATCCTATCTATATAATGAAGATTTTCTGCCTTCAAAATGTCTTACTAAAATATCACTATAAAGAAGATGAAAACTGTAATTTCAATTTAAAAAAGAATCAACACACTTCTTTAAAGCACATGCCTTGTCAATATATGAGTTATTAAAAGTCATCTCTTAGGTCATGGGCACTACCATGGCAGATCCTCCAATGGCCACAGGATCCAGCATTATCCCAGGAGCACCACAGTAGTCACTCATGGGAATGTCATCCTTTGTCAAGAATAATTAAGAAAAGGAGGAGATATTTGAAAAGGTACACTTGCCTACTGTGAACAGAAATACTCCTGTTTCTAATTGCCAAACCAAGGTGAAAATAGCTAGTGATGCAATCTAAAACTGGGTGGGACTTTTATTACAATGGTAAAAAAGGTAAATGACATTTTTTTTCCTAAGTAGCTTAATACAAGTTTGGTAATCTTTCATCAAAGTGTGTTTTCCTAGTTTCTCATCTAGTATCTGACTATTAGATATTCATGTCTAACATCTGCAGACAGATTGGACAAGTCCCAGCAAATGATCTGTCAGAAGAAATAGAAAAGTTTGCATATGGAAAGGAAAGTTGGTGAAACTTTCCCACGATTCCATTAAAACACAAAGTGCAGAGCAAAGACCAGGCCTCTCCAGAGCAATGGCAGCTCTGCCCATATCTTTCCATCTTAGTCAATGGTTAAGAAGAAACAGAATGAGAAAATATCCATGGTTGAGAGGCCAGGAAAGTATTTAGCAGCCAACAGTTTGTTCTGAGAAAGAATTCCCCTTCTCCCTCCAATTTGCATGTGTCTTGCCTTGATTTTGGCCAGCATTGCCAAAGGGGCTTAAAAAGAATCTGGAACTCAAAGCACATCTGAATTTTAATAGCTGTTGGGAATTTAATTTCCTCAGGATCCCTTTGAAAATTTCCACTTTGTAGAGTTTTGTTTTGTTTTTAAATTAAGACAGAAAGAAGGATAAACAACAGGTAAGAGGAACTTCAGTGAGAGCTGTCAGATGTGGAAGCTAACTTAAATACCTAATTATATTTTGCCAAGTTCTTATCTACCTCAGTATCTCACCTAATTTGGAAAGCAACAGCTTAATATCACTTCCCTTTCTCTGGCTCCCCACCCTATATGGTTGCTCTTGCATTTTCTTTCAGCTACACCTGTCTCTCTCTTGCATTACCACACTCTCTGAGCCAGGGACCCATTCACTTCCAGCTGAGGAAGGAGGAGAGGGCAAGTCAAGCTCCTTCTTCCCTTGCACAAGCTGGAATGACCTGCTCTTGATCCTTACTAGTTTGCATCCTTGTTTCCTCTTCTAAGTTGGAGATGTCAAACACACCTACTTGCCTCTAATTTCTTGTTCTAGTATTTCCCTCTCATAGGACAACTTTAAGAACCAGCACTGAAGGCTGAGGAGCTGGGGGAGGAAAATACAAACACAAAGCTATGAACTCAGGCTGACAAGAGCAGTCTGGATTATCTGCCCCATGGACTTGGCCACAAAAATGCTCAGGGGCTGGAACACCTCTGCTCTGAGGACAGGCTGAGGGAGCTGGGATTGTTCAGCCTGGAGAAGAGAAGACTTCGGGGGGACCTACTAGTGACCTTCCAGGACCTAAAGGGAACTTCCAAGCAGGCTGCAGAGGGCCTGTTTGCAAAGGCCTGCAGGGAAAGGACAAGGGGCAATGGTTTGAAATTGGAGAGGAGTAGATTTAAATTGGACATTAGAAAGAAGTTCCTCACCACAAGGGTGGTGGAACACTGGCCCAGGTTGCCCAGGGAGGTGGCTGAGTTCCCATCCCTGCAGGCATTGCAGGTGAGGCTTGCCAGGGCTCTGGGCAAGCTGCTCTAGTTGGGGATGTCCCTGGCCACTGCAGGGGGGTTGGACTAGATGAGCTCCAGAGGTCCCTTCCAACCCAAACCAGTCTAGGATTCTAGATCTTCCTTCTGCTTTGTGCTGCAGAACTTAACACTTCACTTTCTGTTCACAGCCAGTGCAGTTCCTTGGAACCACTGCAACTCCTCGTGCAAGTGAGGGCAACTCAGTGACTGAGAATGACACTGGAGAGCACAAGAATCTGACATCAATATAAACCACAGAGTGATCACTGGCAATGAAAAACTCTAGTGTGACACATACTGCACACAAAAAAAAGCACAATCACAACTTTTCTTCCTACAAAACACATCCCAGAACCTACTATTGTCTTATAGTAGCTCCCACTCCTCCTGGTAGTTACTACTGCACTCTCCAGCACCTGGCCCTGTGTTCAAGCTATCTAGTAAGCAATCCTGAAGAGAAGAATGCCACTGTGATTAACTTCATTTCTTTTTTGAAGCAAATCTGAAGCTATCAAATAGAATAATGACACTAAAGTGCAGGACAGAATCCTAAAATCCAGCAATCTGAGCTAAACAAAAAGTTTTCAGCTGACACAATGCATCCTTGGCATGATGTATTACTGCAGCAGATCTGGCCAGGGCTCAGCATGCTGTGCATGGCTGCATGCTGTGCATGGCTGCTCCAGCACTGCACTGCTCTGCTTGCAGCAGGGAGGAGGGAGCAAGCAAGTGACTGACACTGTTTTGGCCACAGAAAGAAGTATGATGAGCAAGGAGTGCACACTGTCCCTGCAAAGCAGCAATAACCATCACAGGTCACAACCATCAGCTGTGAGCTGTGCCAGCTCTGCTCTAGCCACAACACACCTAGCTTGGAGTCTTTGGTTTCAGCAGTGCTCTAACCCTCCTCACCTGCTGAGTCTCAGCTACTACTTACAGTCTAGCAGATGCCATTCAACTCAAGGAAATGCTGTTTCATCTTCACACACTACTGCTGAAAACACCCTTTGAAGAACAGGTGTAAAAAAAGCCCACACCAGTTCTTTCATACAAACACTCTGCAAGGATACAATTGAAACTCAACACCAAAGCCCTTGATGTGACTCAGCACTGTTGGACAGGAGCTTCTTCACTAAACTGGGAAAACAAGGAAATCTTTTCAACCAACCCAACTGCTTCATGCCAATTCTTTTCAGGCACTGCCTGGAATGTAATAAAAGCACAGCCAGATACTAGATCTGAGCAGTCAACAGCTTGTTGGCTTACAAACCTGACCAGACATCTCTGCACCCTGAGATGCTTCAGGGACTTGCCAGGCAGGTCAGGTACATACTAACTTCTCATTCCTATAGCAGACAAACAACATTAGCCATAGTGTTAAGCAGGGCTGAGACTTCATGTTTATAATTGAATCCCAAAGCAGCATGTATCTGTGTACTTTCCAATTAAAATGATGGAAGAAGACAGTAAAAATAAGAAGCCTTTGTTGAAAACAGCATTTTCCTTACAATCATTTTCCAACAACTAACAGAAAACTAAAATTAACTTACCACATTCATTTACTTAGTTTATGGCTTTCTCTAAACAAGGGTTAAGTGTTACTGCTCTGAGCCTTCTGCAGAACAACCAAATTGTCATGTGTTTTATATCTTCAGATACTGGCTTTATTCCTGAGTTCTGATCATTTCAGAGTTTTAGTAACAAGTATTATTTCAGGCTGGGCATATTTGTGCTCATAAATACCTCCAGAAAAGTCCTCTGACAAGAAAGCCTGTATGTTTCCTTAGCATATACTTGATCCATATTTCCCATGGGTTTCTCACCCTGTAAGTACCTGCTGGAATCCTGCAAGATTATGTGAATACCATGAAATCTTCACTACTGCTCTGCTTACCACATTCCAAGACTGCAGGAACTTCCAATCAGTAAGAGATGTTATATTCCCAACTACAGCTTATTTAGAAGTAAAACCCATCCCCAAAGGAGGACACAAGCCTTTATAGTGCTTTGGTTCATCAATTTATCACTGGTACTGAAGGAATACAGAACATTCAGATCAATGCAATATTAGATATTAAATCTCCTTCAGATGTTTAGGGAACTGTGAAGACTGAAGAATGTCACAGAAATGACTGCTACAGACTTCATCTTTTATCTATTCTATAAACTTCAGACTTAATTTCATTATTCTTGCTATCTCATAGCTGAAATAATTGAAACCCTAAACTTACACAGAAGAGTCTGTGGTAGCAGAGCACAAGTGCCAGCTCAGTCCCCAGCCCTGCCAGCTTGTCCCTAACCTGGTAGTGCCAGCTCAGTCCCCAGCCCTGCCAGCTTGTCCCTAACCTGGTGATGCCAGCTCAGTCCCCAGCCCTGCCAGCTTGTCCCTACCCTGGTGATGCCAGCTCAGTCCCCAGCCCTGCCAGCTTGTCCCTAACCTGTTAGGCAGTTGCTCCCTCTCCTGGCAGAAGCTTCCCACAGCGGCAGAGCTCACCAGCTCAGAGGAAATGTGTTATTGCAAAGAAACAGATCTTTCAATCTCTGTCTGCTTTACAAATATAAACATTCCTGATAGTCACTTAAAAGAAAATAAAGCCATCCACAAAACCAGAGTCCAACCCTAATTCAGTTTGAAACACAACTGTCCATGTCCTCATAGCTTCCAAGGGCCAAATTCTTGTCAGCCCTTCCTTTCACCTCCTGTTTCTGTTCCCCAGTGTATTCCTATCTCTGCTCAAATCTCTAGAGGCTTGGAGCAACCTATCCATTTGTAACAGGTTTGAGAAGACATCAGTTTATCCTCAGAGATCAAAGGTGACAGCTAAGTCTCAGTGTCAGTGTGCAAGGCATCTTACCATCCTCCAACATCTCCTCTGCTGTCTGTGGTGTAGTCAGTCACACCACTAAGGAGTGTGGCATAAATCTGAGCAACATTATCTTTGCAGACATATTCATCCTGGGATCCTTCTGCCTTTACACCCATTGTCTGGCAAACCCTTGAAAAGGGGAAAAAAAGGGGAGGGGGAGAAACCATAAGACTAGTGAAGAGAAACATTCAGATCAAAGCTGTGTTCTGTTGCTGAGTAAAAGTCCCTGGACAAAACATTCTAAACATCTGTAACATCTGCTACAAAGTATGAAGAGGATTTCAGAGACTGCTGTGTTCTATTTGAGCTGAGGATTCCTGATCAGTGTTCAGGTTTAAAGGAACACTGACAAGGCTAAAAACTCAACAGAGAACCAGCCTGGTTTTCCAGCTGTAACACTACAGAAAGGAACATGCTTCAAGTACCTGTCAGTTCCTGAACTCTCCTTAAAATGAAGTAAGCAAGAGGAGCAAAGTGCTAATAGAGTCTGGATGGAATTGGATAGTAACAAACTGCTTTACACTGCAGACACAGAGGATTTTGCACTGTACCAGCTGAAGAGCATACACATTGTATTAATACACACAAAACACTCCTTCAGAGAAAAAGGGTAAGTTCTCTAAACCAATATAATCTTCCTCCTCCCTGCAGCTCCCTAAATTACAGCCCATGGGAAAGGCAAGCTTTAAAATAACCTCTAGCTAGTCAGAGAATTGATTACAAAACCCCAGAACACCATCAGAGTTGTACTCTGCCCTCAGATGTGTGCTGATCCTCTGAGTCAAAGATCTCTTGAATCCTGAGATGCACACAGACCCCACTCAAAAAGGGTATGTCACAGCAGAACTGATCTTAAGAATCATGCTACAAGCTCACAACCAGAAGCTGAACAAACAGGAGAAAGCTCCTCCAGAAAGAACTCAAATTAGACAGCAAGGGCAATGATAAACATACTTTGCAATTGCTATCAGGGCATCTCTTCTGGATGCTGCAAAGCTCACATCTGCATGGGAAATCAAGGTAACTTTCCTCAAACCTTCCAAGACCTGAAAAAAACACAAAAGTTATTAAACCCAAGGCATTATCTATGATAAAAGTTCAATTTAGATATTGTATTTCAATAAGCTCAGTGAGAACCAGCAGGCAATGTTTGGTTTCTCCCTGGGACTTGCCAGCATGCATCACTCTCCCCTTTGGGCAAATGTTGCAGAGCAAAAGGCTAATTCAATCCCTAGCTTTTCCATTAACACTACTAAAGAAGGACTGAACTTTAATTATCAGTATCTATGGCAAGCCTAACTCATGATGATTTTCTGGAGTTACTGCACATTAGAATCCAAACCCCATTCACAAAGACCTTTAATTATGCTCATTATTATTTACTTGATTACCATCATAGGTTTCATTGTAGGTACCTTGTGCCCTCTTGTGCTGGCAGTGATGCTATTGGCTCACCTGTTGGAGCCTGCCCTTGAGCAGAGATCTTGGCAGGGCCCCAAGAGCTCGGGCAAAGCCACAGCGAATCATTTCCTCTGTGTTCTGCAGCTCTGCAAGGTACTGGCTCACCAGCTCATCTGCACAGGAGACAGTGGCAGAGGGAACAGCAACCACCACAGCATTAGCATCACACTATTAGGCTAACAAAAATAGGAAAAGATCTCCCAAGCAAACAATTCAAGCTGTTCATTGTTACATGAATGAGTTCTTATTTGCTAAAGATGAAGACAGATTTTTAGAGAGAATAATCCTAGTCATTCAGAGAAAGAAAAGACAAAGTTCTCCATTTTCAAAAGTTACAATGTTTCAAAAATCCAAACAATAAGTATAAGCAGAAATTTCTATACCAATCCAGGGAAACAACTTCTCTTTTCTCATCCCTTTTCATAAACACAGAAGTGTTCTGTGTTAGGAAAGAGATGGTTCTGGATTTGTAAGAGTCACTTACTCCAGAGTTTTCCCCCCAAATTAATTGGACACCCCCAGATCATACCTAAACAATGAGTCACTTTGTATGGTAAGAGAAAAATAAAGTTGGGCTTTTTGCAGGAGAAAGCTGAAAAAAGTGAGCACTTTGTAGCAGGGATGCTGTGCTCTGACTCTGTGTGGTGTTAGGTGACAAAGAGTGACAATGGCAACACAGAGCAGCACAGGCAAAAGGCACCAGAATAAAGGCAGCTGGGCATAGAAGAAGGAGTCTCAACAACAACAAAAAAAAGAGGATGAATGAAAGAGTCAGGAATCTATGTACTTTTGCTGTTGTCTTTATCACAGACAATGCTTCCTTGAGCAGATTCTTCAGCTGCTACATTAAACTCCCCTGCAGCATGCAGAGAAAACCAAGGTACTCCAGAAAACCTGAGAACTGCAATAACCACAGCTGTGGCTCAGAAAGTGGTCTTAGTAACCACTTCACTGAATATGCACTTTATATCCTCAAAGACACAGATGCAGAGATTCTAGGAAGATAAGATAATGGTGCCATTGCTTACTGACATCTAAGATTGAAAGGATTGAGTAATATTTGCTAGAGGAAGAAGGAATAGCTGCCACAAGAAACTACACATTAATCAGAACTCCTGACAGACTCTTCTTTTTGTTTAATCCCATAGCAACTGGCAGGCCTCAACCAGTTCCTCCCATCAGGAAAGTAGCTCCCTGTCCAGAGGTTAGCAATACCTTCAGAGAAGCACATCTAGCATCTCAGAGTTTCCACACCACTGGAGAGAAAGACTTGAGGGCACAGGAAGCTGCAGTGCTTGCTCAGACAGCAAAATGACCTTAGCTACTGCCTCAGCCTGCCCTTGGATTGATGCACACTGCACACTGGCATTTCAGCCACATAATATACAATGAAGACATGACAAGCAGCAAAGGAGCAGCTCTTTACTTACAACAACTTAGTAACTATGCTAGCAAGGGGAAGGCAAATGGAAATAGCCTTCTAGGAGTCTTCACCTTCATAAAACAACACGAGCTGTGAAGGCTCCACAAAATGAATTCAACACAACTCATCAGGAAAGAGGATTAAAAGACAAATTCATCAAAACCAAATCAGAATACACTAAGACAAAAAAAACCCTAAAACAAATAAAAGGTGAAAACAGAGGCAAAAGAAGTGACTCAATAAGACTGCAGTCTTAGGGGGACAGATTCACAATGCCAAGTCACTGAAGTTTGCTTTCACTGGAGTCTGTCAAGTGATGGTGAAACATTGGTTAAATTTTACCAAAAGCTTTTTTTCCCTAATCTCCTTAACCATGTGCAGACCTGCTTTACCCAACTGACCTAAGGCACCTGCACTG
This sequence comes from Bucco capensis, assembly GCA_013396975.1. Lineage (NCBI taxonomy): Eukaryota > Metazoa > Chordata > Aves > Piciformes > Bucconidae > Bucco > Bucco capensis. The sequence goes on along the minus strand of VWZO01004078.1, from coordinate 234,092 downwards.
TCATTGAATGTCTCCTGCACTGTAGCTTCCACACATACATGCACATAGCACACATTATGGGGAGGACTTTTAGCAGGAGATTTCAATCTCATAACATACAGTACTTAATGGTCATCAAATATCATTTTTGGCTGGCAGAGAGATGAAAATACACTCTTTTTTTCTTTTAATAGATGCTTGCATGTGTGACACTTGTTACCACATGTGGAAGAGGCTTTAGAGCAGTACAAGGCCAAATAAAAGCATAATCAAGACAGAGCTGATAAGAGATTTTCCGAACAGAAACATTACCACCTCACAATTCTAGTCTCTTAAATCATTCCAGAAAGTCTGATGAAAAACTTTGCCTGCAACCACAGATTTGAATACCATAGGCCAATATTTTCTGCCTCTACTGTAAATATGAGTCATTATTACCCTGTAGAGCTGGATCAGCTTCTCCCTTCTCATTGATGTAATATTCATTACACAGCACAGCCAGGGCAGAGACTGCAGACTCCTGGAACAAAGGCAAAACTCTGAACTTCATATATTTACTAAAGTCACACTTTATGATATCTGTGCCTAGAATTAAAAGGTTAAGGAAAAAGAGAGTCATTTTTCCCCTCCAGCTATTTACATTTAGTTTATTACCTCCCAGCACTGGTTTAAGAACACTTGAATAGGAAACCTATATAAGAAAAAAAACCCATATTCTGTCCTTATTCCTTCCAAAGTGCCAGTAATAATAATATGATATGATTAGTTTAGCTAAACTAATACTGAAGACATGAATAGTAATCTCTCCAATGTGTTTGCACTTCAGTTGAAAGCCCTCCAGGATGACAGAGTATGACAAAATACAGAAGCCATTATTTCATCTTCAATATATTGATGCTGAGCTTGATAAGAAACAAACCATTTCCCCAGAAAGTTAGAGAAAAGAAACACTGAATAAAAAAAAACCAACAACCATGGACTGGAAGTTATTAAAAATAAACCACCACCACAAACCCCCAAATATCCAGGAAATATTCACTATCACACTCCTTGTGCCTCAGTCTTACTTGGGTCAGAAAAGGATCCCAGGTTGTGCATTATGCCTAAACCTCCTCATCTTTAGAGAGGTTTTGGTCACCAATACAGAACATAAAACTAAGAGCTGCTATTCCCAAAGAGCAGGTTACCAATTGTCTCATCAAATTCATGGCTGAATTGCAATTTACACCTAATAATAGAATGCTGACCAAAACTGTAATAAATTGAAGTGCACTGTGCACTGTTCAATCCTACCCCATGACTGATACCTAGGAAGATTCCTGCTGTGTGGGTACAAGAGCTTTTAATGCTAAGAGAGGAACCCTACCCAGGCAGCCTGCAGTCACTCTACCCTCAAAGGCACCTCACACTCACAAGGACCTGAAGGACAACCACTACTGTGGATGACTAACTCATCACAGGCACTATAGGAGCAAAATACCCAGAATTCTAGAATAGGTTGGGCTGGTAGGAATCTTTACTGAGGAATCTTTAACTGTCATTCAGACAAGCTGTTTGCAGAGGGTCAGCTACATCAGGTTACTCAGATCCTTCATAGAATCATAGAACAGTTCCAGCTGGAAGAGACCTTGAAGATCATCGAGTCCAGCCTTTTTCCTAGCCCTATCATCCCACTAAATGATGCTCCCCAACACAACATCTACCTGTCTCTTAAACACCTCCAGGGATGGGGACTCAAGCACCTCCCTGGGCAGCCTGTTCCAATGGCTCACAACCCTTGCAGCAAAGAAATTCCTCCTAATATCTAACCTGAACCTCCCCTGGTGCAGTTTCAATCCATTTCCCCTTGTCCTATCACTCTCCACCAGGGAGAACAGACCAATTCCCACTTCTCTACAACCTCCCTTCTAGGCACAGTCTGAAAATCCCCTGTGTTCTCCTGTGGCCCCTGGTGCCATAACTGTGCCCACAGCAGAGGGAGCATTAAACTCATTGCCCACGGGAAAGTGTGGGCAGTGATACCCATGTTCCTAGAATCCTTGGATGGGTAGGATGAGCTCATTAGCCTTCTGGCAGTCATCCTAGGAGAAGGACAACTCTGATTCCAAACCTGGGCACATGGAGCTCGTTTAGCCCTGTAAGGCCTTCCAGCTAAGAGGTTAAACCTCCATCCTAAGGACTTGGCTGCCAGCATCCAAGCTTGCTAGGCCCTGGCAGATGAACCTTAGGACTAAAGGGTGGGTCCAGCTCTGTGCATGCTGCGTCTCACCTGAAAAAATCCCTTGCTCAGGCTCGAGGGTGCTATCTGCTATCCTCTTTTTATCAGCACTTGGAAAAGGCGCTGATGAGGAGCATGGATGGAGCCCTCCCTGGAGCTTCATTTGCCAAGCCTAGCCGTACATACATACAACCTCCCTTCAGGTAGTTCCCTTGCTGAGGAGATTGGTTTTCATCTTAAACTCACACAGTTACACTGAAAAAGTATACTCTATGTCAGAAAAAATGTTACTTTTCAATGTCTTAAAATGATTTCTCTCAAATACATAGAGAAATCAAGTCAGAATTAACACTGACTGAATATGCTTTGCTCAACATTAATTATTGTTAACCAAGCAAGTAAAAATTCTCTGTAGTCTGTAATTCATTTTTCTAAGCTTGCTTTAGAATTTCCACTTGTAAGACAAACAAGCTCTTTGAGTAAACTGCTAATGCCAGAAAAACATTCCAAGAACTCACATTTCCTCTTTGAATTCTCTTCAGTGACTTGGATACATTCTAGTCCACTCTGCCTTCCATAAAGGACTTTAAAAGATGAGCTACTAGATTCTTGCAATAGCTTTTTATCTTAGTTGTAAAACCTAACAAAATGAACACAGTACTTTGTATTCCAGTTACCTCCATGATGGCTATAAGCTCCAACAGAGCAGACAGAAATCACCTTTCTAATTTGGTATAGCTTTTAAGAAGGGAAGAGCAAACTGGAGGGGTTCAGATTGTATTGTACATACAATAGCATGAAACACAACCATTAAGGGATTTAATATTCTGAATTTCTCTTTTCAATAACTTCTTACCAATCTAGGGAACAAACATTCAAGAACCCATTGGGTTCCATGGAAAACAAGCCTCCAACACAAAGTAAAGCCAGCTTTAATTCTGTATTTAATGGGAGCAGCTGAAGGCAGAGGAATTCTTGTACCTTTATGTGCTGTCGTGCAGTGCTGGAAGCAAGAGGCAAACTTCTCAGGCTGTCATTGATTAACCACTGCCAGCCACCTGAAAGAGTCAGCAACAGAAATGGCATGGATTTTTCTCACTTTGGGAGTTTTCGATTGGTTTTGTTTGTTTGTGGGTTGGTTTTTTTTAGCTTAATGAATAAATACTAAGAGAATGAAAGGTTATTTAAAATACTACCTACCTATTATTGGATCTCCTCTAAAGGGCATTTTTGATAGGGACAACTTTTCAATCAAAGTGCAGACTGTAAGAAAATAAATGCAACCATGTCATGTTACATGAGCATTCATCATGGTCAGGTGAGAAAAATCTGCCAACAGAAATACAAAACATGTAAACTGATAAACTGAAAGGAAATTAATTACATTTATGATTCTTACATCCAAAGAAGCAACTATGCAGCAAGTGTCCCCTGGCAGGAGTCAGTCCCAGCCTTCATGCAAACCCCTTGCTTGCTGCTCCATTTTTCACCCCCTGCCATTCAAGGTGCATAGGTAACTCTTTCTGTTTCTATACCAGTCTGTAAATAGCTCTGTAGTATCACTGTTAGGAAAGCAACTTGGCCAAGGATAATACTACAGCCACTAAAAACCTCTTCAACTATAGACTAAAGGTTTTCCTGTTTCTTATTAGCATTTTTTTGGGCCTTCAAGGAGTAGCATCTGTTGACTGCACAGTGCCAGGAGCTAGAAAACTGGATGCAGCTTGATTGCCTTTGGTACTCAGAACACAAGAAAATGTCATTTTAACAATTAAAGCCTTATTATTTTCGATGTGTAACATTAAATGAGTTCTAAGCTTACAAAACCACTTTTAGAATAGTAATTTTTAGTCTGTTTTGGAGAACAGAGATTAACACAGCACACACTGCAAACTTTTAGTAGCCAGTAAGCCTGAGTGCATTGCACACTTGTGGCACACAGCACATTTCACCTCCTGGGGATGAGTTCAAACACAACAGCTCAGTACAGATTCATACTGCCTGACTGCTTTACAGCTGGTGGAGAGGAAGGAAAGAACACAACAAGCTACTATATAATATCACTTTTCTGCTTTCCTCTCCTCCTTCAACTTAGCCTTTGACTCTTCCTCCAGCCTTTGCACTCAGCTCTTCATTTACAATCAACTTACAATGCTCCAAATCTACTCCTGAATTCAGTTCTCACTCTGGTAACATCACACTATCAGGCTCTCTGCTCTCAAACTCCATGTCAGCTCCTTTGTTCTAATATTTATTCACAGACAAGGTAAAGTATAATGTGACTACAGCCAAGTCTCCAAGGAGAGTTCCTCCTCAGGTCTCGACGCTTCTTGAGGCTCTGTTGTGGTTGAGACCATCATCTTCATTAGACATTCAGGCAATCTGGGCAATGTTTTCAGTTCTTCTCTTATTCCACCTACAGAGTTCTATCATGCCAAAATACTGTCATTGGTACTTCTCCAAAACTATGAACTATTCAGCTGCTTAAAAGCTACAACATATTGAAATAAGCCCATCCCTCCAGCCTGCATTATCATGGCACCAGACTAAACTCATTCAAAAGCCACAGAAATCCCCTTGCCCCCTTCCCCCCTTCTATTGGAGCACTCTGCCACCTTGGTACCAAAAGCCTTTTACCCACTAAGTTTGGATGGCATCACATCTCCAAAGCCACAATCTATGACATAACACTTTCTTCCAACTCATGAGCAGGAAACTCAAGTTGTCATCATTTCCTTAGCCACCCAGGCTACCTACAATATCCTTTTTTTTTACAGTGGTTCTGTATATAACAATCTTCAAATCCATGGGAACAACCTATCCTCTTGTGGTATCCTTTCCACAAACTGTTGTTATATGGTCTTTAGTCTTCACCTTTGCACACACACATGTATTATGATAAAACATGATGGCATCTGTCTTAATGGAGAGGTCATAACTCTTCTGGAGAGGAATCTGAATAGACCAAAGAAGGGAGCCAATCTCACTGCTGGCAACACTGGAAGCAGAAAATGCAGGACAAACCCAAGAACTATCTCCAGCTCTTACACAAGCAGGGTTATCCACAATTCTGCTGGCACCCAAAGCTCTGCTGTACACTTCTGAGTGGCTCCCAAACAGGGAATTTTCTTTATTTACTGTGCATATTTTATTGATGCATTCAACATAACATATGCAAAACAAACTGGAAACAAGTCAACAGAAGAATTCATCACTGCCCATTTGCTGCTTTCCCATCACAGCTGTGATACTCACCAGCTGGTCTCATCAGCTCTCCACCTAAACCCCTGCAAAGCAGAAAGAGAGCCTTCAGAACAGAGCCTACCACAAGCAGAGTGCATTGCCTAATGAGGAAAAGAAATCCCAAAACCATCTCAGAGTGAAAGCAGATCACAAAACCCCTGCAGGTTTGTATTTGACCAACTCTAAAATACTTCCCTTTACATCAACTGTTGTCTTGACTTCAGCAGGGTTTGTACAGAACCTTGCTGAATATTTCACTTTACTGCCAGAAATGCTGTCCCAGTCTCTCTAAATTTGAATGTGAATAATAAAAGACTGAAGTTCATTCTGCTTTTCATTTCACTTGCTTCAGAAGCATTCCTCTACGAGGCTTTGACTTCCACAACTGACAACAAATACATGCTATTTTTTAACAAGACCTTCATCTCCGGAATATTAAACAGAAACTTGACTTACCAGTTGCCATTTTCACAAATGTTAACTCTCCTGGCAAAGTTTCTCACCCTCCTCTCTTCACCCTCTCCTTCCCTGCTAAAGCCCAGGCCCAGGTGACTTTGCATTGATCAGCACAAGTGAGGGGGTAAAAACTTCAATACAGCAGCAAAGGGAGAGAAACAAACAGCTCAAGATGCCTCAGAGCCTCTGGAACTAAGTGTGTGCTCCCTGGGGATGGTCTCAGCAGCTCAGACCTCAGGTGTATCCAGCCCTGGCTGAACGTGCCTGGCCACCGACAGCACAAAGAGGAGAAAGTCTGAAGTGTGCACAAAGTGGGGAGGAGAAGCCTCCTGCAATGGCAGGGCCAGTTTCCATCCTTTAGCCTGTCCCATCTCTGGGCAGAGATGTCTGTCTCCTCAGCCTGCTGAGCAATGTCTAGCGGCTAGAGAGATAGCCCCAAGGTGCCCTGAGCACTGCTTCAGGTGCCCTGCTCAGTGTCACCCTCTGTGCCTTCATTTTTCCATTTGATGAACCTTTGGCCCCTGCCCTTCCTTCGGTTATTTCCTCCCTTGACTCCTTACTCTTGCCTCCCTTCAGTCCTGCTGGAATATTTCCTCCCCGAGGTGTGCCAAACCCTTAATCACCTGTTTGCATGGCCAAGCTCTGGCAGAAACTCCCAGCAAGGAGAGAAAGAACAAAGGCTTTTTATTTATTTGCATGGGGTTTTGGTTTGTTTTCTTTTTAAAGAACCCACCCTTTTCTTCCCTCTTCTCCTCCCTCCCCACAATGAAATTAGTAGCTATGCTCAGAAGGCAAATGTAGCAACCCAAACAACTCTCAGAACTTTGTTCACCAACATGAGCTTCCAAAGCCTGAACACTTGAAACCAGTGTTTCCATTGCATACAAGCAGGTGCCTCCTGGAGCAGGCACTGGCTTCTTAGTCAAGAAGCCTCAACATTCTCACTGGCTTGCCAGGTAATGCAGACACCAGCTCCACAGCAGTCTCAGCACTTCCTTTAATTGGGCAACTTTTGCTGTCATCAATCAGCATATTAAGCTCAAAGTAATAGTCCATAGCTCAGTTTATCATTGTAGGAAACAAGTGGAGGATTCCACATCCTCATGCTGATATGGTCTGTGTATTACCTACCCCACCTTGCTGCCATGTTGTCTGTTGGCCAGCTTCTAAAACATTTAAATTAAAAGACAGAAGTGACCCCAGGAGTGGAGACAGCAGTAAAAGTGAAGAATAGTGTGGCCAGGCTTGCAAGGTTTCTTTGCCTTTCATTTTGTCCTCACCCATTCCTTGCCTTTTGTCTGCTGTCTTACAGCAAATGGGTATAAAACCATGATCTTGTACATTTGTTTGGTGTGCAACAGAGTCTGCTGATGCAAGGCTTCAGATACAGACTTGTGTTCCAACTACAAAGCAAGAACTGAGTCACAAAGGCTGCTCTTCTCCACTTCTCCACACTGCCAATAAGGAAGTCAGGCCACTTCAAGCTACTCTTATGTTAATAATTTGACAGCTATCCCTTCCTTTGGCATTCCATCAACTCCATTTAATTTCAGGGTTTGGAGCTTCACTAAGGATTGCTGTGTCTGTGCAAGAATGAAGGATGGTGACAGTGATTTGCATAGTGAAGATTTCCGTGTAAGGCACAAACAAATCAAATCTCTCTTGGAAGGCTCTGTGATCGCATGTGCTCCTCTCTGTAAAGCATTCCAAGTTATTTCTTGCCTAGACACCACAGGATGCCCATCAATGTGTCTAACATGTTTCCCCTTTCTACAGCTCATACACATTTCAATGTTAAGAACTGAGAATTCTGTCACAATCCTAGCTCTCTCCTCAGTGTTTGGCAAACATGATGCACAGCTTCCTGTTCACTTCAACTCTGCAGTATTTCACGACATGAAAAAGATACACATCTACCTAATTCAGACATTCTGAATTCTGGTTTACAGTCACTAGTCTCTCTTTTTTCCTTCCAAAGACATCCACAAGTTGCATCACAATTAAATCTTGAAACAAGTACATGTAATACTGAATTCAGTTTGTGAGTTGACTGCTGCAGTGCTCAGGCTCCAGCAGCTTCTAAGCATTTCTTCCAGTGTGCAGTCTGACAGCAATGCTTCTCTGCTGCAAACATCTTGGCTTGAGCCACAATTTGCTTGGGAAAAACATAATGAAAATGTACAATGCCCTGTAGAACTGATGAATTACTGACCTAAGAATGATGCTATCTATCTTAAAATTCTGAATCAGAACCAATGACAGTGCTGACTTCAGTGCATATGGAAGAAGTCCAAGGTAATTTTGTGGATTATTATTATTATTTTCATTATCTAAAATCTGGTTTTTGTGACATTCAGAATTCATCTTTAAGTTTATAAAAATAACAGTAGCTGAAGCTGTTTAGAATTGAATAGCATCTATGTTTTTAAAAACATCTGCCTCTGAAGTTACAACTACTGGAATAGTTGAAGAAATTCAACTGCAAATACTCCATTTCCAGCAAGCTAAGAGCACCTGCTGAATAAGTATTTTCATCTCCATATGAATAGTAAGAATGATTTTCTGTAGGTACTCTTTCTCCCAAATAGAATTGAGGTATGTTAAGAGCTCCAGGTTGTACACTTACAAGGTCCTGGAAGTCCAAATTGGCTTTATCAGAAGGTACAGAGAGGAGGAAAGAGATACTTCTGAGCACAGGTGAAAAAATCTGTGTATTTAATACAGCTTTTATGCTCATCCCTTGAGGATGCAGAGAATAAACTACACTAGGGGGTCAAAATCCTATTTTTTTGTTACTGTAAAATCCAATGCTGATCTTTTATGTTTGGTGTTGTATTCTAACACTAGAAGACTCCAGGTGAAGTAAGAGTTTTCCCAAGTGACTTCAGTTAGCAGCAAAAGGATTTCCCTCAGAAGCCAGCACAGCACAATCTGCTAGAGTCACCATGACACTGGGTGCAAAAAGAGTTTAAACTGGGAAGAATTGTTCATGTCAGCTTTGTTGCAAGGCTTGAAGTATTTGCTGATTAAGTTAATATGCCTAAAATCCTCCTTTATGTAGGTGAATGCCAAGAAACACATTTGCCCTGAAACCATCAAGATTAGTAGCAGCCGTAGAGGTTTTTTAAGATGAGTTTCTCTTTTGCCTAGCACCTGTCAACACTTCCAGGCTGCCTTGCTCTTGGAGAAGCTGCCACTCTGAAGATGCCAGCCCCACTTCCCCTGCCTCCTGTGCTAAGCACCTCCAATTGCTTGTGTCCCACAGCAGTGAGCTCAGAGCAGAGCCTGGCATGCAGCACATGGCACTGCCTGAGGAGCCAGTGTGGGAGTCCCCAGCAAACACTGGGCACCCTGTCCCAGCTCTGCTGGCAACCCTGCAGGCCCAGGAAAGAGAACATTTGCTGAAATACACAAGTGCAGTGCAACAGCCTGGAAGAAGCCCAGCATATCTCTCTGCACACCTTCCCATCTGTTCCTCAATTACCCTGTTACCCAACTCTGTGCAGGAAGATCCAAATGATCACAGTCACAACTGGCTACAAGAAAGGGGATGAAAAAAGTGTCTGAACTTCTAAGGCAGCTGAGTAGCCAGTCAAGGACCTTATATCCAATGAGGCATCTGTATAGAATCTTAACAGAATTACCATTAAAAACACTTTTTTCTTGAGGACTCTCTGTTGAGAACTAGTCCAAGGTCTCAGTTGCACTACAGACACAGAATTGCTATGACAAAAGCTAGGAAGCATGCTGGTTCAGTGCAAGTATAAATCAGGCTGACCATTAACTGCAGGCTGAGACTGGCAGACTGACTTCCTATCCCCAGAGAGACAGCTTAGGGCAAGAGATGCCACAAGGTTTTGTCTTAGTTTTATACATATAAAAGTAATCCTAGAATCCTAGAATGGTTTGGGTTGGAAGAGACCTCTGGAGCTCATCTAGTCCAACCCCCCTGCAGTGGCCAGGGACATCCCCAACTAGAGCAGCTTGCCCAGAGCCCTGGCAAGCCTCACCTGCAATGCCTCCAGGGATGGGAACTCAACCACCTCCCTGGGCAACCTGCTCCAGTGTTCCACCACCCTTGTGGGGAGGAACTTCTTTCTAATATCCAGTTTAAATCTACTCCTCTCCAATTTCAAACCATTGCCCCTTGTCCTTTCCCTGCAGGCCTTTGCAAACAGGCCCTCTGCAGCCTGCTTGGAAGTTCCCTTTAGGTACTGGAAGGTCACTAGTAGTTCCCCCAAAAGCCTTCTCTTCTCCAGGCTGAACAATCCCAGCTTAGAGCCAATAAAATATAGCTCAATTTTTATACCTCTGTAACCCATAGAGCACACAACAAGCACAACATACAAATACTGTTGAAGTGCTATGGTTTACAAGAGCTTCATGTCTTCAGCCTGATTTGGAATGATGGCCATGAGTTATCCTTCAGACAGGATGCAGTCCAAGCATTGAGTTACACTGCACAGTCTTTCAGCTTGATTGAGGATAGCTGAAGCAATCCAACTTGCTGCATCCAGACAATCAGGCTCACTGCAAGTGTACATGCAAATCCTTCAAGCAACCAGCTCCTCCAGCCAAACTAGTGCACCAGATGTGTCAGGAGCAGGACTCATGGAAGGAAGTACACAATGATGTGCCTGGACTTGCTTCCTCCTTTTATGGTAAAGCCAGAAAAGGATTTCTCCAGGAAGACAGGAAGATACTTGCAGGTAAAAAAAAATGTTAATACAGTAGAGGACAGGATTTTCTACAGTTAACATAAACAAGTTGGATTGCTTCAGCTATCCTCAATCAAGCTGAAAGACTGTGCAGTGTAACTCAATGCTTGGACTGCATCCTGTCTGAAGGATAACTCATGGCCATCATTCCAAATCAGGCTGAAGACATGAAGCTCTTGTAATAAGAGCTGCTTGGCAAAGGAAGGTGCTTAGTTACATGAAGGTCTCTATTACAGCACTTTGGCTTCCTATTTTTTGACCTGAGGTACTAACAAATTCAATGGAATACTAAGTATTAGACAATCAAGGAACTCATGACCCATTTTCCAGCTTAACTACAACTCTAAAAACAAGAAAACCCACACCACCACGGAATTTTTACATTTTCCTTCCTTTTCCTTTTCTCCCAGGCCAAAACACCTTGATCAAAGCATTAAAATGCATTCAGTCCACACAAACAGAGCTAGTTTGATGCCAGAAGTGAAAGCAAAATGTCTAAGAAACACCTGAGCCATGTGGCCTGATGCATTTTGTTAATGCACTTCAAGAAACAGCAAGACAACACACACAGGTTTTCAACCTTTCTCCAAGATGCTGTTAGACCAAAGATTCCCAGTAGCAATTTCTCAAATAGAAATCTTTGGAATATTATGTGCAAGAATTACTCATCCCAAAACAAGTTTGGCTTGTTTCACTAAATGCTTGCCCAGCAATACAGCTTTGTTTTTATAACCTAGTTGATTTTTCTTGTCCTATTTTAAAATACTTTATGTACACTGATATTTTAAACCATGGATTAGAGCAGACATCTCTGGCTCAGCCTAAAGTGCTAAACAGCAGTGAATCAGTTTTGCTTGGAGTTGAATTAGAAGTCTTATCTAGAATGAAAACATTTCTGTATGCATCTTATACATGCCATTAAGTGCAAGAAGTGCACATTATGACAAAAACAAATTACACCCAAGCTCCACCCTAACATTAAAGAATTTATGGGAGCCAAGACAGCCACCCACAAATGGACTAATCTCCAGGATCAGCATGAACATCACACGACAGCACAAGCTCCCTTTGGAGTGGGATTTCCACACCAGGAGGTAGGACCCTCAAGAAGTACATTTTAACATGCTCACAGAAAGGTTCAGGATACAAAAGCTTACCCTGGAATTCTTTAAATTATCATTAATAATTACACAAAAAATGACTTAAGGTTTTCTGAGTTGAGAGATGTCATGTGCAAAGAAGTGACCTAAACAGCCCCAAAGTGCAAAGAATCTGTCAGTTAAAGCAGCACAAACCTCTCATTCACATGCACAGTCATCAGGGAATACAACTCATTATCATAGAATCCTAGAATGGTTTGGGTTGGAAGGGACCTCTGGAGCTCATCTAGTCCAACCCCCCTGCAGTGGGCAGGGACATCCCCAACTAGAGCAGCTTGCCCAGAGCCCTGGCAAGCCTCACCTGCAATGCCTCCAGGGATGGCAACTCAACCACCTCCCTGGGCAACCTGGGCCAGTGTTGCACCACCGTTGTGGGGAGGAACTTCTTCCTAATGTCCAATTTAAATCTCCTCCTCTCCAGTTTAAAACCATTGCCCCTTGTCCTTTCCCTGCAGGCCTTTGCAAACAGGCCCTCTGCAGCCTGCTTGGAAGTTCCCTTTAGGTACTGGAAAGTCACTAGTAGGTCCCCCCGAAGTCTTCTCTTCTCCAGGCTGAACTTTTCTTAAATTAAGGATCAAACTCTGAAGTCACAAGGTTCAATTCCCATTTACTTAACAGCTACTGAGGCAAACTCCCTTTTATTCCTGCAACTTCAACAAATAGGAAAAGAAAAAACTCAGTGAAAACTTATTCACCTTTTCCTTGGCACAAGAGTTGAAAAAAGGCATTGAAACTTTTGTGACACTCCTGGCCTACTCATTACCCAGGATGAAGAAAGTAATTCTACAAGATAGATAGAAGCTCCTCTAAAAATGAATAAATTGCAGACTCAACTTATTAGTGAAAGGTCCTTTCTCTAGACCTATTGGAACCACACAAGCACTGCAGTACAGGTGAATAATGGGAAAGAAATCCAGGACAGGCTTCTGAAGCCATGGATTAGTGAGCATATTCTGGGCAAGATTCTTTCCTTTCTTTACCTGTGTCTATCACAATATTGAGAGCAGCACATCACTTTCCCCTTAATCTAACCTGCCTGTGAGTTACACTCTCTGAATACCACAAATCTGACATCAGCCTCTCTGACAGGTAGGCAAAGCCAAAACAATCCATGTGCTGGCATGCTGATGAACTGAGAGAGTCAGGCAGTGTATGGAAGGGCTAACTCACACACACAAATCAAAAAACACCCAGGATCCTACTGCTTTCATTATTCCTAGCTGATGATTCCCAATACAAGGCATTCTTTGTGTCCATTTTCTTACCTGTACAGCTGACGATGGCAAAGCTGAGGGGGAAAAAGCAACAACCATTAGTCTCAGCAGAGATTGTCTCACAAGTGTTTATGTTTCCTCCTCACATGCAAAGTCTGCACACTGTGAGCTATGCAACACTTGGGATTAGCTTAAAAATAAAATTCAAGGGAAAAATCTTTTCAAACCTCTCTGCCCATTTGAATTTTACATTCCAGGAAAACCAATCTAACACATTCCTACAGCACTAATGCTTCATTCCACATCCCAGCTGCTCCTGCTAAGAGCCAGGAAGCTAGTTTGGCTTTTTAAAACACCTTTGCTTCCACAGTTTGTCCTTTTAAAAGTATGATATACTTCATTGTGTGAAAACAACCACAGATTAACCAGAAAAAACCTTAAAGGAGTTCTCTCCTTGCTAACACTGCAGCAAGCCATCCTCAGAGCACACAGCTGATCTTACTTCCATCTAGGAAAATCCTCCAAATGTAGAAAAGGGCTCACACCAACTCTGCAGCTATCTTGTAAGAACAGACAAGAGCAGGAACTGGGAAGCATCATGACCAAATTCAGGGCTCTGGAGCAGCACAGATAGTGCTGAGCAAGCTCTCAGGGTTTTCAGCATGAGGAAGTTGCACATGGACAAAGATCATAGAATCCTAGAATGGTTTGGGTTGAAAGGGAGCTCTGGAGCTCATCTAGTCCAACCCCCCTGCAGTGGCCAGGGACATCCCCAACTAGAGCAGCTTGCCCAGAGCCCTGGCAAGCCTCACCTGCAATGTCTCCAGGGATGGGAACTCAACCACCTCCCTGGGCAACCTGGGCCAGTGTTCCACCAGCCTCATGGGGAGGAACTTCTTTCTAATATCCAGTTTAAATCTACTCCTCTCCAATTTAAAACCATTGCCCCTTGTCCTTTCCCTCCAGGCCTTTGCAAACAGGCCCTCTGCAGCCTGCTTGGAAGTTCCCTTTAGGTCCTGGAAGGTCACCAGTAGTTCCCCTGAAGCCTTCTCTTCTCCAGGCTGAACAATCCCAGCTCCCTCAGCCTGTCCTCAGAGCAGAGGTGTTCCAGCCCCTGAGCATTCTCGTGGCCTCCTCTGCACCTGCTCCAGCAGCTCCATGGATGCTTCTTCAACCTGGAGCAGCAGCCTCCCCCTCACCAAATTAAGCAGGCACCTGTGTCCTGTAAAGCACAGTGGGCAAGTGCAGAAGCCTGACAGCTCTAGCTCAGCAGAGCTGGGACTGAAGGCACCACAGACACTGCAGAACACAAGCAGAAGTCTGAATGCTCAAGTGTTGTTTGTTCCATAAGGTAAAGAAATAGGAGCCCAAAGAAAAAAACAGCAGAGCAACATGAGATGACTTCAAGGTCCAGGGACTAGTTAGGCAAAATTACCTCCCCACCAGCATTTCAAATTGCTATGAGCAAGGCAAGACTTCCTTTGTCATAAATAAGAGATAAAGAAAATGCATCAGTTGAAAAGAGAAAATGCCTTTTGAGGCCTGTAAACTGGTAAATGATGGATGCAGTGATTTAGCAATGAAAATCCCAAGAAAGAGAAAGTAAAAGAACAGAAAAGAGAGAATGGACTCACTAGGAGATCTCTCTTGGGCATGCTCACATAAAGGCAACAGCCATGCATCTATCTGCAAGGCACTGGCCTCTGGTGTACAGAAAGGGAGAGGACACAGCTGGAAGGTGAAAGGAAGACAAAGGCAAAGCTCCTGCAGTATTTCAGCAGTGTAGCTGACAGCCAGCAGAGAAGTGGTTGAGTTCCCATCCCTGGAGGCATTCCAGGTGAAGCTTGCCAGGGCTCTGGGCAAGCTGCTCTAGTTGGGGATGTCCCTGGCCACTGCAGGGGGGTTGGACTAGATGAGCTCCAGAGGTCCCTTCCAACCCAAACCATTCTAGGATTCTATAAGTGGCTGAGCTGAGAGCTGCCAGAGCAGAAAGGGATCAAACAGAAAATTACACTGGCATAAGGCACAGGGTCAAGGACATCTATGTAGCTATCTGACAGCCTGCAGTGTGTCTCCAAATTCCTATCTGTGAGATGGTTTATTTTGGGAAGTGGAGGAGGCAGGTGGACAACAGCTACCTTAATTATAAATGTTTGCTTTAAAATAACACAACATATCAGGTTAAGAGATATACTTGCTACAAACCTCTTGATGGATTTGTTTAAGCCCCTCCAATGATTTTTCAGTGAAGTAATATGTTACAGATCTGTAAAGGTATACAAAATGTTTAGACTTTGTTTCTAATCATGCTGCAACAACTTTTCTTCCACAAACACATTATGCTTTCAAAGAGAAAAACAATGATTTGATTTTCAAACTATGCTCAACAGAAATATGCAATATTTAAAATAGTTCAGCAAACACATTAACCTAAGTTCTTGCCTTAGGTAGTAACTCATTTTTAAAAGGACTATACAAGATTAGTGTCACTTACTAATAATATTATAATCACCAACACACCAATAGCACTTCCCAGCTCAGTTGTATTTTTGGACTGTCAATACTTCTGTCATTTTTCCCATCCATTTCAAGTATTTCCCACTACTAAAAATGCTCTGCATCTTCTTTAATTTTTCAACTTACTTGAAAAGGGAAATCTTAAGAGGAACACAAATTCTTTTGATAGACACTGCTGGCAATACAACTCCTATTTGTCAATAAATAAAGCCATAGAAATCAGTGCACACTTTTGATAGCTATTATTTGAATTCATCTCAGTATATTTAGCTTATACAAACAAGGACAACATGCAATTTGTTAGATGTTAAGCTTGGCATGACTGATCAAAACAAGCAAAAACTCAATGGAAAACAAGTTCAGTAAAATAGAGATTCCCATAATTACACTCAGGAAGCTTTCAACAGAGCAGACATGAAAGGGAAGTTTAGAGTCAAGATAATCTTGCATTTCTACCTGTTGTTCTCTTCTGCAAGTTTACTCAGTGCATGGGTGATCTCAGCACAGGCAAGAATTGCCCCGTGGCGAGTGTGCAGATCTGTGCCCACTGACAAAGGGAGAAGCCTTGGCAAAACTGGAAGAGATGCAATTTGTAGTTATTATTTTTTAAATGAAGCATAGCAACAGATCACAGTTCTAAATGTAATCATGTCTACCTAGAAATAACATGGGAAACATCCTTTCTGAAAGGTCAGGCCAATATATCTTGGCCATGATATGAAAAGCAAGCTTCAAAAACAGAAGTAAATTCTGACAAAGCATACTAAACCACACCAGGAATTTTTGTACTCACAACTACCTCCCTGTTTGGAGTAAATAAAGTAACAGATTTGCTGTTAGGCATTGGGCTGGATGAGTGGTAAGAGAAACAAGGTTTGTACTTCCTTGGAATTTCAATGCCACCTTTCCCAGGCCACTACAGGGAGCCTAGGTAAGATGTGGAACTCCAGGTGCCCTTGGCTGTCAGCTGCTGTCTTCCAGCCAGCACATCCTCAGGATCATGAGTGGGCTGAGCAAAGGATCCTGAATTCATGCTGAGAAACATTTGATTACACACATAACAGTCCAAAAGGGATTGCTGTGAAGATGTCAGACTGGACAAGACAAAACAGATCCCCTCACCCTTTATGGCAACAGAGCCAAAGGTAGGCATTTGAGAGCTGCTTGCCTGAATTGTTGCAACAGAACTTCACTCCTTTAGTCATCTCAGAACTGGCAGAGTTAAGTCTAGCTGCCTAACTCATGTCCAGTCCCCAGATAGAGGAAAAAACCTCATAGAATCCTAGAATGGGCAGGTTGGAAGGGACCCTAAAGATCATCTAATTCCAACCCCCCCACACTGAGCAGGGATGCCAATCACTAGCCCAGCTCACCCAGGGCTGCATCCAGCCTGGCCTTGAACACTGCCAGGGATGGAGCAGCCACAACCTCTCTGGGCAACCTGTGCCAGTGCCTAACCACTCTCTGCGGAAAGAACTTCCTCAGAATCTCCAATCTAAATTTCCCCTCCTTCAGCTTATAACCATTCCCCCTTGTCCTAGCACAGTCTGACTGCTTAAAAAGTCTCTCCCCTTCTGTCCTATAATCTGGCAGTATTTTGTAATTGTTGCATCAAATGTGAAGTGTCACTGCACTGTGTTAAGCTGCAGGGGCAAGCTGAATTTTTATGAAGTCATTGGCTACAACAGCTAGGACACTTGGTATAGCAACACTACCCAGAGCTGGTTTGTACCTACCCACAGTGGCCATGTAGTCAGGAGCCTGGGCAGTAAGGTTATGCAGAGCCTTGGTGGAAAGTTCTCTAATAACACTGGAGTGGGGGGAAAAAAAAAGAACATATATGTAATTTCTGGGGGGTTAGCAATTCAGTAGAAATAATGTATTGAAAAATACTGATGTCAGGCAGACTCCTGTCCCTGACTAAAAGAAAGAGCCCAGCAATCTTCGAAATGACTCCGTTCTCTGCCCACCCTATGCTTCTCCCATCAGAAAAAGCCAGCAAAACTGAAGAGAGGAGCCCACAGAGAGCCTACAGCGAGCCAACAGAGAGCCTACAGTGAGCAAACAGAGAGCCAACAGCGAGCCTACGGCGAGCCAACAGCGAGCCTACGGCGAGCATACAGAGAGCCTACGGCGAGCATACAGAAAGCCTACGGCGAGCCAACAGAGAGCCTACAGCGAGCCAACAGAGAGCGTACGGCTAGCAAAGAGAGAGCCTATGGCTAGCAAACAGAGAGCCTACAGCGAGCAGAGAGCCTACAGCTAGCAAAGAGAGCCTACAGCGAGCCAACAGAGAGCCTACAGCGAGCCAACAGAGAGCCTACAGTGAGCCAACAGAGAGCCTACAGCGAGCAAACAGAGAGCCTACAGCGAGCAAACAGAGAGCCTACAGCGAGCAAACAGAGAGCCTACAGCTAGCCAACAGAGAGCCTACAGCTAGCCAACAGAGAGCCTACAGCGAGCAAACAGAGAGCCTACAGTGAGCAAACAGAGAGCCTACAGCGAGCAAACAGAGAGCCTACAGCTAGCTTTTAGCTGCATGGACAGAACTTACTGCTGAAAGAGACAAAGAAAAAGCCCAGTGTGGCTGGCACAACCTGAGGGCTCATTGTGTGCATTGGCATGGATGCTTCAGTAAACTACTCCTGTTTCTCATGATGCAAACAACTGTCATCACTGCTATCAGCTCACTGGTCTTAGATGGACACATTTTCATCTGCAGGAACACTGAATATGACTAAGCACCATCTCTATGCCTGAAATCTACTTTAATTATAATAATTGCATGGGGATGGTGTTTACCCTTCACATCCACTATGTACCAGTGAAATAGGGTTTATTCATGTATTAACAGAGTGAGGTAATGGTAAAAGGACAAAACTGATAAGCATGTTTTAAGTGACAACATGCCATAGATGACATCAGCTACTACTTGCCCAGTTCCTTGCAGTCAAATGCTACTGCAAGCTCTAGTATCAGTAAAATATACCTAAATAACCTAGGAGAGCATGCTGTGCACAACAGCCAGTTCCTGGATGTTAATAACTAGACTTTATGAACTTACCTATCCCAATGGTTAATCTTCATGCTAACTAAATGCTCAATCATTGGCTGTGTATACTCAGGGAAGCCAGCAATATACACACTGAAAAAGAAAAGTCCAAACAGAGAGAGAGCACAGAATCACCATCTGTCTGCATTTATACACAAGCTACTCCAAAGACTGAAATCTAATAATTATTTCAGATTGGAGAAAGGTATTAATTACACTATATAGTGTAGATTATAGCATTAAGTTACAGAAGAAATGTGCTACACATCAGTATAACAGTCCAGAACTGAACAGGAGTTTTCAATTTGTCCTTTTAAAAATCCAAATATAGAAAAAAGTCAATTCTGACAAAAAATGTTAAGGCTGTAATGTCAGGACCTAAAATGTAAGTCAAGATCAGAATTCATTATCTAGGTAAACTGTATAATTATCTACTTTTACAGCCACACTTGCTTTCCAATTCTCAGAAGCATCAACTATTAAAGCTAAGGTCAAAGTGAAATGTTTCCTCAGTACATCTGATGTCTATTAAATAATCTTGGAAAGCTAAACAATCAATCAGTAGAATGTGTTTGTGTCAAAGCAGCATGCACAAAGGGATGACATTAAGGACACATGGATCACCTCAATTTCACCTTTTCCTATCTTTTGAGTGATTAACTTGGCAACCATAATCATGGTCCATTAATATAAGTAATTACATTATATCTATTACACACATTAATGCATGTAATTAAAAGCAAAACAGACAACAAAGCCCAAATACTGCTGCATGTTACTGCTATCTCTGCAATTCATCAGAGGAGCAGGAATCCCCAATTCCCCAGCACAGACCTCAGTCACTGGATCAGTCTGGGCCACTGCAGTCCTAGCCACTCCTGCTGAGCCCTAGAGGCTCAGGCAGTTGCTTTAACTGCTTGGGGATGCCAACTCTGGCTTCTCTCCCTTTCTTGGAAGAACATACAAGATACATATATGAATTCTTCTCTTTTCCCTGAAGTTGCTTTTTGGGTCCTAGTTTTAGCATTACCTACTGTTCCCAAACCATTGTGATATGATCTTCCTTGCCCAGCTCATCACATTTTATCTCTTGGGCCGTGTCTATAGACTAATCCCACTTTCAGTTTTAGTTCAGAACTCTCTTTAAATGCAGTCCTCACTTTTTGTACCCTACTGTTTAATGCAAGGAGCCTTGGACACAAGTCTAACCTTCCTGACAGCATTGCTGGTATGATTTCTTGTAGCTCACTCAGACTTTCTTAACTCTGCTTCTACCAAGCACAGAACTCCTGGAATCTCATCATCTCTTCCCTCCTAGTCCATACAAAATGGGTTTCTTCCATTGCCTTCCATCCTCAAGAACAGATTATGGTATTTGAGCTGAATCTCCAAAGAAGATCAGCAAAACAATTCAGAAGGGAACCCAGACTGAAAAAGTTGCATAAAAATATTTAGATTTGAAAGGATAGAACCAACTATTTACACAATCAGATATATTTATATACGATAACTGCCTCTGTCCAAGAATGTATCACCATTTCTTAACTAAAAGCAAATTCAGCTGTAGAAGCTGGCACATCTTTTCAGAGCTTTTCTTGCTCACAGGAGGACTCAGAGTGCCAAGCACACCTTCACAGCTTCCTTTCACACACTGCCATTATTCTGCCATACTAAGTGTCCCAGGATTGTTTTATTGGGTGGGGAAAGGATAGCTAAAGATTCCAGCCTGGAATATAAACCTCCAGCAGCTTTTTCCAACTACATAAACAATCACACCACCTTGAGGCATACTGATTAGAAAGGTCCATCCTTCCTACCACATCATAATGACACCTGCTTTCTGTGCACTCAAATATACACTTATATACTTCTCCTTTGATGTTACTCAGACAAAAATAAGGAAATAATTAAGTAGTGACCCAAATAATTACATCTTGCTTGAAGAGCAAATATTTTAAAGTCATGTAATGAATGATATAACAAATACTTTACAAAGAAGAGTGATTAATAACACTGAATATGGCTTCAAGGAAACATGCTACTAAGTGTATAAGATGATAACAAATCCATAAATTTATTCTTTCTGTTGCACAATTTAAAGAAAGACACAAGAATGGAAGAAAGAATTCAATAGGAGAAGTATTTTCATGACAAAACCCCTAGGAATCACAATAAAAGGGGTATTTGAAAAAACAGAAGTAACAATTCAGCTCTCAAAAAGGAAGGGGAACATAATTACTCTCCAAGCCAAAATTATAAAAGAGAGAAAAATAAAACCTGCTTGGTCAATTTTGAATATTTCCATTTTCTACTAGGACAAAACTCCTCAATTTCAAATGTTGCATTAACACTCTACAGATCTAGCACAGCATCAAATACCAAGCTACTGCATTCTTCCATCTCAATCCTCTAGGCAGGAGCTCTGGGGAAGAGGACAGGGATGAACCCAAAAGGAATGCCATTGGGTAAAAGGTGAAGATACCTACAGACTGCAATGACTACATGCTGAAGGGACAATCTGGAGGTGGACATACTAATTTAAACAGTCCAGCAGAGGATACAGTGCAAATTGTCTTAAGAAACTGCTTATTGGGAGTCACAAAGCTGGCAGTGGAGCATAAACCATTATCTACCTGTTTGATATTTCTGTTCCTGGAGAAAATAATCTCTTGGAGCCTTTCTAACCTGTTGGTTTCTGCGCAACAAGCAATTCCAAAGGGCAATTTCTCTGCCCTGTGTTCAAATGCTGTGAATCACCTCAGCAGGCGCCTGGCTCTCTGCAGGGGCTAGGGAGCCAGGCTAGACAGCTGGGCCAGACTGTCTGCCCCAGCTCCAGCTCAGCCCAGCCCTCAGTCTCTTTCATCTCCTCAGCAGGAAGTGCACTCCTGGGGTTATTTTAGTCATCCTGTGCACCCAGCGTGCCTCTGAATTGCCCTGACTGCAGCACTGCTGTATGCTCAGAGAGCTGAGCAGAAGGGAACCCAGCATTCCAAGCCAAGCACTGATTTCCAACAGCTCCACACCANCTCCCTGGAGCTTCGTTCACTAAGCCTAGCCACGACGACAACACCAGGCTCAGTGTTTCCCATGCCATTCCTTGCAGGCTCTATACTGCAGGGATCAGTTTGTTCTTTCAAACACCACTGTGTAGTGTGGTCAGATTTTCACTCAGCTATGAAAAGTATAAGCACTCAATAAAAAGGTCTATGCACAGACTATAAAGTCAACAACTTCTGCAAGGTTCATTTTTTTTAACAGGTATTGTGTTGGGTTTGTTCACCCACATCAGACTCTCTCTGCCATCATAACAGCTTCTCCTACCACAACTCTTCCAACTCCCCTAGTCTGCTCTAATCTGGACCTCTGTGACACCTGCAAATATTGCATCCTGGCTGCTTCCTCCATATAGAGAAGGAAAAGTGACATGGTCACATTTTTACCATGTCACAGAATCACAAAGACTGGAAAAGACCCCCAGGATCATCAAGTCCAGCCTATGACCCAATACACCACAACATCTAAACCATGCCACTCAGTGCCACAGCCAATCTTTTCTTAAACACCTCCAGGGATGGTGACTCCACCACCTCCCTGGGCAGCCTATTCCAGAGCCCAATCACCCTCTGCGTGAGGAAGTGCTTCCTAATGTCCAGTCTAACCCTCCCCTGCTGCAGCTTCAAGCCATGGCCTCTTGTCCTCTTGTTCTGTCTTACACATCATAAGCAGTTTGAATTGGAAATAAGAAAAATCAGTTATTAATTTCTTTAAAAATAGCAGTAATAAACATAACATTAAGTTGAAATAATCAGATATATTTCATTATGTCAAAAGAGGTCTCACATATTTAGGAGAGCTTACCTGATATTCAGGTAACAGTTAGCTCTGTTACCAACAGCAAAATAATCAGCTGCAGTTAGAATGTCTATGCCATGTGGAAAAGTGCCCTGCAAACATTACAGGGAAGAGGGGAAAAATAAGAAAATTATATTTCAAATAGGCAACCTTACTGAAAACAAATTTCCTTCTGCTCTCCAAGCACTGAAAAAACACAGTTCAATTTCTACTTTATAGTAAAATCACTTGTACTAAAGCTATAAAGAATGCTGGATATATAAACAACAAAATACCTAGCTGCAGTGTTTATCATTGACTCACCAAAGTATAGAGCAGCAGGTAATAATCTATGCAATAGCTATCTTAACACCTGCAAGTCATATCCAAATATGGACCTGGGAAATGCATAACTATGTATGCATCCAAAAATCTTTTCTCTACAAGAAGACTTACATAAACTTGTTGAGTTGATGTGAAGCAACAAGTTATCTCCTGCTATGAAGCATAGAAGGAGGTATTTAGGCACCCAGAAAGGCATCACATGTAGGATACATGGAAGTTCAGTGACCTATATTTGTTTCCACTTACAAACATATTTTATGACTTATTTGCTAATGAACTATAAAATTGGGGTTAGTTTTAAACACTGAACACTGCTTCCCAACAAAGGCTGACCACTGAATCCTAGAGAGGTATCATACTTCTGACATCACTGCTCAAAAAAATTCTGGTTTTAGAAGATAAATTATCTTTCCAAATATGCAAGTGCTACCTAAGAATTTGCCTTTTGATGTAAGCAATCCAATTCAGATATTCAGAATTGTGATTGGCTGTGACTGATTTCGTACAGTATTATGCAGCAAGGCTGTGTTTTGGAACAGAGGAGGCAGCTAAGCCTCCACAAGGCATAATTAAATATAAATGAAAGCCAGCCAACTGAAAGACAGTATGCTCACTTACAAAAGCAACAATCATAGGATATTTAAGCAATAAGGCTATGTGGAAGTACAGGTTCTGGATATGATACAGGTAGGTTTGTTTACAGCTCACTCATCCCCTCCACCTTAGCATACAGCCATGCAAAACCAATACAAACCAGGGCTGGATCTCAGCCTGCCTAATTAAAGAAGTACACACTGCAAGCAGTGGGAAGCTGTCAGCTACTGCAGAGCTCTGATCTGGGGAAATATCACATCAAAAAAAAAGCAAGGCCTGGAATCTGACTGAACCAAGGGTAGACAGAATATTTATGGCTTATCCAAGAGACTATTGCAAGTCCTAATAAGTCACAGGTGAAATGAATGTGCTCTCTAGAAGCCTAATGAAACATTGATTAGGAAGACAACTGTACACATGAGAAATACCTCAGTCTGATTTATAGCCAAACAAGATCTACAGGAATGCATACTGTCCAGAGGGAAAATCAGAGCTAAACCATTTCTGCTCTAGCTGCCAGTTGGACCTTGCTACTTATTACTTGCCTGTAAGTGTGCCAGTTTGATGCCATCTCACCAGAGGTCATGGTGCCACAGTGTGTGTGTCATTGAGACAGCAAAACTCCTGACACCAGGTTGATGAGCACAGATCTCTGGGCCACTGGGAGAGGCAGGTTTCAGAGGGAAAGCTGACAGCTTCTAGCCTATTCTAGCCTTACTTCTCCAATAGAAAGGTTTGTCTCATTAGAAGTATATGCATTTCCCATGTTTTATGCTTTAACAGATTCTTCCAATTTTTCAAAGTTCTCATTTACATGTAAGTTACAGTGTGTTCTTCTTCTGAGGCCACAAAAGCAAGTGCTCAGGTTCAGGAGCTGCTGAATGGTGAAGCTGAAGCAGGCAGGAAGCAGGAAGTGAGCTCCACCTATTTCTTCTCCACCTAGTCAGTATCAGCATTGTTACTTTGGATGGAGACTATGTTTCAGCTCCTTCCAATCCAGGGAAAGGGTGTTGCTTTCAACATATTACATCCAAAGAAAAAAATTACACAGGGTGTAGCCACTGTGCAGTAAGAAATCATAGAAGAATAGAATAGTTTGGGTTGGAAGAGACTTCTGGAGCTCATCTAGTCCAACCCCCCTGCACTGGCCAGGGACATCCCCAACTAGAGCAGCTTGCCCAGAGCCCTGGCAAGCCTCACCTGCAATGCCTCCAGGGATGGCAACTCAACCACGTCCCTGGGCAACCTGGGCCAGTGTTCCACCACCCTCGTGGGGAGGAACTTCTTTCTAATATCCAGTTTAAATCTACTCTTCTCCAATTTAAAACCATTGCCCCTTGTCCTTTCCCTGCAGGCCTTTGCAAACAGGCCCTCTGCAGCCTGCTTGGAAGTTCCCTTTAGGTCCTGGAAGGTCACTAGTAGGTCCCCTGAAGCCTTCTCTTCTCCAGGCTGAACAATCCCAGCTCCCTCAGCCTGTCCTCAGAGCAGAGGTGTTCCAGCCCCTGAGCATTCTCGTGGCCTCCTCTGCACCTGCTCCATCAGCTCCATGGCCTTTGTGTGTTGAGGGCTCCAGAACTGGACCCAGTATTGCAGAGGAGGTGTGAGCAGAGCAGAGTGCAGTGGCAGAATCACCTCTCTGGCTCTGCTGGCCACGCTTCTCTTGCTGCAGCCCAGGATGCCATTGTGCTTCTGGGCTGCCAGCGTGCACTGGTTGCTCATGGCCAGCTTCTCAGCCACCAGCACCCCAAGGCCTTTTCTGCAGGGCTGCTCTCCAGCATCTCATCCCCCAATGGTTAAGTTAAACTTCTGAACTTATACAGGAACCAGCTGGAGACTGATAGTGTTGTTCATGCCATGAAAACCTACTATTTCACTACAAGCTGCTCTTTAACACACCAATATATAACCTCAAACTGTTGTGTTCTACCAGCACTGAAACATTTGACTCATGGGTCAGAGTCACTAAGGAAACTTTCTGGGTTTAAGCTAACATAGACTGTGCTCCTCTGACTAAGAAATAAAAAAACTCCACAAAATGTTGTGCTACATGGAAATGTTTCTAAACCTGCAGGGTCCAGGAGCTAGCTCTGTGTCACCTGGAACTGAGGGCACAGCAAGGTGTTTGCTTCCTTCAGTACCTCCTGAAGTGGAGTCAGGCTGAGTTCCTGTGTGATAACCTCTCCAGGGCACTAAGTACAGAGCCAGGGAAGAATCATGCTGACTTCTACTTACCACAGACCTAGTTGAGTCAGGTCATCAAAATACCTACCTTCTTCCTCCCAGTCTTCTTGCACCCTTTCTCTGCTATTAACCTAATTCTCTCTAGAAATACTCACCACAGTTCTGGACACATGGCTTGATGCCTGCAGTTCTAAAGCAGTAATAGCCTCAGATGTTAGGATTGTTATCAGGGCAAGCTAGACAACATCTTAACAATGATTCCTTAATGAAACTTAGAGAGTATTGAGATAAAACTCACAGACAGAAAAATATTCCACAAGTACAAGTTGGCTGATAACAAAAATCATTATTTTGTGACATTCTTTCACTCAATTTCTCTGAAGCCACAAAGTCTAAGTTTGATTTGAGGCACTACATGTTTACAGTAACCTCCAAGGCACTAATGAATGAAGATTCAGGGAAGTCACCATACCTGTCTCCCAACATTCTCCTGGAAGGCAGCCTAAGGAACAGAGAACAAACATACCAAAATGAGCCAGGTTTGCTTTCTGATAAACACCAGATGATGAATTCAAAACACACAACAATATAAATGACCCATGGCTTTTCTTTTTTAAATAAAGTAAGCTTTGACAGTAGAACAAGCCCACAGGGCTTGTTTGTTTCTGCCTCTCTGTGTCCTGGTGTTCTTAAAGCTGTCTGTTGCATGACAGCAGTTTAAGAATGCAAGTTTATTAAACTAGTCACACCCACTAGGGTGCTTTTGAGTAGTGACACCAGGCTTCACATTGGAATTGAAAGCCAATACCTGTAGACAACAGGAACTGTGACAGCTAACTTCTATTTCAATAAAATCTGCCAATAGTAGGCAAAGTTTGATTCTTTGTCAGTGAAAACTTGAGACAAAAAATACTGAAAGATACACATCTGAAAGGATCCTGAAATACTGAAAGAATCTGGACACTTCTCTTAGGAGAGGTCACTCTAAAAGCATAGAGCTCCAGCAAAGGACAGTACCAGTCATCTCTCAACTGCTACTTAACATGCAGGGGGAAGTCCCAATCTCTACTGAAAATGGCACAAGAACTTTGACCAACAGAGCTTCTGCATTTCCTGCCTAAATACAGTATGCCTGTGGTAATCCAGGTGTAAGAAGCAGAGGTTAAGCTAGCTCACCAAGGTATTACACTCTGCATGTGGAGCAAGCACTGCCAGAAGACAAGTGAAGCAAGTCCTAATGAAACCAGAGTCTCCTAGTGCCTTTCTGAGGTTATGTCTCTTTAGGATAATGACTGCAGTTCCTGTAGACTTGCCCAGGCTAGTTGAGCTGCTGCTGCAGTCTATCCAGTGCAGGACACGTAGCACAGGCTGCCTCTAAACCACTTAGCCACCACCGTGGCAGCTTCTGGAGCCCACCTTCACCTGCTCCAGGCACTGTGCCCCTGAGCTAACCACTTGAGCATTGCCTCAGGTAGAACTGCCTGGGCTCTCCTCCACAGTGCCAGCAGCACAGATGCACCCTTGGGCAACACATACAGGAGCCTTCCCAAGAGGAACACAAGCTGCACCAATGCCCTGTGCTTGTT
Source organism: Bucco capensis (assembly GCA_013396975.1). Taxonomy (NCBI): domain Eukaryota; kingdom Metazoa; phylum Chordata; class Aves; order Piciformes; family Bucconidae; genus Bucco; species Bucco capensis. The sequence goes on along the minus strand of VWZO01004078.1, from coordinate 206,998 downwards.
TTTTATTGCATGCTGCAGCCCAGCTTCTGACAGGGGTTTCTTTCACACCTAACCTCTCTGCCAACACATGTCCCCAGCCAGGCTTTGTCAGGACATTGCTTTGTGTCACCTTGCATAAGTTAATTCTTGTTAGCTTTAGTTCTCCTTTTACTCAGCACAGGCCTGTTTCCAATTCTGGGCCCCTCAGCTCCAGAAGGCTAGGGAGCTGCTGGAGAGAGTCCANACATACTGGGATACTGTGAGGCTCTCAACTCTACTATCCAAGGGATTTAACAGTTTAATCACTGCATTATAATTTCTTTTTCAAACACACTGCTCAGACCAGTGCCTCAATGATACAAAATCTGTAAGGCCTTTGGGGATTTTTGGGGAGGTTGGAGTTTTTTCTGTTGTTTTTTTTTTAAATCAGGAACTTTGATATGCAAAAAATGTCAAACTGGTCTCAAATCAAAGTTTTATTCTTCCTTAGATCTGTGGATGTACTGTAAAAACAGTCCAGCAGCATGGCAAAAAATACTTAGCATTCACCTGATATAGTCTAAACATCTATGTTCATTTACATCTAACTGATTATTTTCTCTATAAAAACCACAAAGCTTTAGCCAATGCTTACACAGATAGATATTAGTATTGCCTTAACACAAATCTATTTGTCAATAATTTCAATTTCATCCCCTTGGAGAATAATAACAACCAACTAGCCCTGTAATCTGAACACTTTTCTTTCAAAAAAAAAAAGCTGAAACTATTTCAAAACATAGTTTCTAAGTCATGATTCTAAAAACTATCAACCCTCCAAGATGAAAATAGTCCTGTTTTTAAGATGTCAGAGCCAAATGGAGGCCAATTTGAGATCATTTATTCATGGGATTAATCCTTATTATTCATGGAAGAGTTGCAGAAGTCAGCTCAGAATGCTCTGGGAGCTTCAAAGAAGAGTCTTGGTTTATTCTCTCTAACCTCAGGGTTCAAAATAGCTCTAGCTGCTCTTTTGGTTTATTGGTGCTCTGCATTAGAATAGATGGAAAATCTAGTAAAACATGTTTACTTAAATATGTATTTAACTGCAGTAAGGATTGGAAATACTAAGGAAGTCTAGGCTAATGTTATCCCACTCTTCAAAAAGGGCAAGAAAGATGACCCAGGTAACTCTAGGCCAGTCAGCCTCACCTCCATCCCTGGAAAGGTGATGGAACAGCTTGTTCTTGCCACCATCTCCAAGCATTTGGAGGAAAGGAGACTTATGATGAGTAGTCAACATGGATTCCATAAGGGGAAGTCCTGCTTGACTAATCTGAGAGCCTTTTATGATGGCATAACTAGGTGGATAGATGAGGGGAAGGCAGTGGATGTGGTTTTTCTTGACTTTAGCAAAGCTTTTGATACTGTCTCCCATGGTATCCTCATTGCCAAACTGGAGAAGTGTGGATTGGGAGACTGTGCTGGGAGATGAACTGGGAACTGGCTGAAGGACAGAGCCCAGAGAGTTGTGGTCAGTGGAGCAGAGTCTAACTGGAGACCTGTGACTAGTGGTGTGCCCCAGGGGTCAGTGCTGGGGCCAGGACTGTTCAATATATTCATCAATGATCTGGATGAAGGGGGAGAGTGTTCCCTCAGCAAGTTTGCAGATGATCCCAAGCTTGGAGCAGTGGCTGGCACACCAGGAGCTGTGCTGCCATCCAGAGTGACCTGGACAGGCTAGAGACATGGGCAGGGAGAAACTTAATGAAATTTAACAAGGGGAAGTGTAAAGTACTGCATCTGGGAAAGAACAAGCCCATGGATCAGTACAGACTGGGAACTGATCTGTTGGAGAACAGCCCTGGGGAAAAAGCTCTAGGAGTGCTGGTGGCTAGGAGGATGCCCATGAGGCAGCAATGTGCCCTTGTGGCCAAGAGGCCAATGGCATCCTAGGATGCATTAAGAGGAGCGTGGCCAGCAGAGCCAGAGAGGTTCTTCTCCCCTCTCCTGTGCCCTGGGGAGGCCTCCCCTGGAATGCTGTGTCCAGTTGTGGGCCCCTCAGCTCCAGAAGGATAGGGAGCTGCTGGAGAGAGTCCAGCCCAGGGCCAGCAAGATCCTGAAAGGAGTGGAGCATGTGCCCTAGGAGGACAGGCTGAGAGAGCTGGGTCTCTTCAGCCTGGACAAGAGGAGACTGAGAGGAGACCTCAGCAATGCTTAGAAATATGTGAAGGGTGAGTGTGAGGAGGAGAGAGCCAGGCTCTGCTCAATGGCATCCAATGGTAGGACAAGAGGGAATGGGAGCAAGCTGGACCACAGGAGGTTTAGTATTAACACGAGGAGGAAGTTGTTTGCAGTTCAGGTGCCAGAGCACTGGCCCAGGCTGCCCAGGAGGCTGTGGAGTCTCCTTGTCTGGAGCCATTGCAGAGCTGCCTGGACACATTGCTGTGTGAGCTGGTCTAGGTGATCCTGCTCTGGCAGGGGGGTTGCACTAGATGATCTTTCTAGGGCCCTTCCAACCCCTGACATACTGTGATTCTGTGTTTTCCTTCAAAATGGCAGCATAGCCTGGTGAACACAAACTATTCCTTTGCCTGCCTTTCTAAAACAAGAAGAAAGCTTTCAGCACTTTCACAACTCTCCACCAAAACAGCAACTCCACATTTTGACCAGCTCTGAATTTTAGAACATCATAATCAAAAAATTCATTTGACTGGAGAGAACTGACTTACAGAATGCCTGACAGCTTGGTTCAGAAGAGGAAAGTCAGAAGCAGATGTCCTGTATTTTGTACTCACTTGAAATATGGAAGCAGCCGTAAATGCATCTGCTTTAGCATCACACTTCATGGTCAAACTACTGGTTTATGTTTAAGTGTAGAAACATAACAAAGATAACATGCAACAAATAAGTCACTAAAGGTAAGCACTGAAGGCAAACCTGGTCAGAAGAATTCTCCTCTCTATATATTCCCACTGATTCCTGCAATAATTCCTATAGACCAACTAGATCATAGAATGCTAGAATGGTTAGGGCTAGAAGGGACCTCTGGAGCTCATCTAGTCCAACCCCCCTGCAGTGGGCAGGGACATCCCCAACTAGAGCAGCTTGCCCAGAGCCCTGGCAAGCCTCACCTGCAATGCCTCCAGGGATGGGAACTCAACCACCTCCCTGGGCAACCTGGGCCAGTGTTCCACCAGCCTCGTGGGGAGGAACTTCTTCCTAATGTCCAGTTTAAATCTACTCTTCTCCAATTTAAAACCATTGCCCCTTGTCCTTTCACTGCAGGCCTTTGCAAACAGGCCCTCTGCAGCCTGCTTGGAAGTTCCCTTTAGGGACTGGAAGGTCACTAGTAGGTCCCCTGAAGCCTTCTCTTCTCCAGGCTGAACAATCCCAGCTCCCTCANTTTGGTTGTGTGGGTTTTTTGGGGGTTTGTATGCATTGACAGTCAAGTTTATTCTTAGGGATAGAGACATCTGATTCTCCAACAGACATTGTTTGCTCCTGTGCTTGAGTTGGTACAGTTAGAGGGTGGGGGTTTTTACATAAGATAATTAGTTTTATTTGTTCAGTACATATAACACAGTGACTTTAAATCCCAAAGCCCAAATTCTGTAACCTCTCCTCCATAAATTCCCTTGAGAACACTCAGGCATTCTTTTCAATTCCCAACAGCACAAATACTTCCTACAGTAAGGTTGCAGAGAACATCCTTTGGTATCAGTCCTGTTCCCTAGATAACAGTATCTGCCTAATGGATTTACCTCTTTCTGTTAAAAATCCCCAGTCCTACAGAAAGTTTTATACAATAACAGAAATTATGTTTGAAGGAGAGAAATTCTAGATATTTTCAACTTAACCACAGTAAGAGAGCAACAGGTGATGAATAATTTGAAAGGTGGAGCTTCACAAAACTTACCAGCTTGGTAAGATGAAAAGATACAGTGCTTGGAAATGATGTATGACACCCTAGTCTCTGATATTTTTGACTAGAAAATGCTAAATAGCTCTTTCTTGGGTACTTTTGTCTTAACCATCATGACAACAACAGAGCAGATTGTGAACTGAGGCCAGAAATCAAGATGTGGATGTCTGGATTATATCATTTCCAATCTAAACTCACACCATACTTGTGAGAGTTTTAGAAAAGCATTTTTTTTGCTCACAATATAATATATTGCTTATATACTGTGGCTACAGTCTACAAGTTATTACATTAAAAGAAAACAAAGACAAAAGCAGAAACACAGAAGCTAGAAAGTGCTGACTTACAGAAGCAGCTCTTCTGCAGTTGACATCCCGATCAAACACTGCAGCAATGACCAAGGCACTGGGGAAGGAAAACAGGAGTATAAAGACCAAAAACCAGGAGAAGAAAGCTGAATTCCAGCATTTCAACTTCAAGATGTCCAAGCAGAACATGCACCATTTCCTCTAAGGAACTTATTCTTTATAAACACAAGCCTAAACAGCAATTGGAGTTGAAATAAACACCTCAATTCCTTGTTTCTCTAGTTTGCTGTGGACTTGCCAGAGCATAAACAGCCAACTGCCATCCTACTGCACGAAAGCAGTTTAAGGAGTATACAAATACATGTAACTGCATAGAAAATGTTTCTATTTTAAATACAGTAGGAGTTTACAAGTTGGTCATAACTATTATGTCTAACCTGAGACTCATACAGTGCAGTTTTCCATTAAAACTTGGAAATAGTGTTTCTCAACAGCACAATAAGGCCTAGGTAAGGCTTGAGGAAAACTAAAGGCTAAGCATGGGAAACCTGAACCTCTTTCTACAAGAACAGTCACATCCTGTAAGGAACAAAGATCAGAAACCAATATGCAAATCCTGCTCAAAAGTGACCTGCAAGAGAAACCGCAAAGTAGTTGGGGAAAAAAGCAATGTGTAGCTCCAAAGGCATGATTCCATGGAACTGCTTTGTTGTGCATGGAGGCTGGGAACCCCGAGAGCTGAATTCTTCTGCCTCAAAAGAACTGCTACACAACAGAAGAGAGAATCTATCCCATGCCACAACTTCCACAGCTTTAGATATCCACGTCCAGCAGTCACAAATAAACATCACTTCAGGAGAATCACTGAAGCTGAAAATTATTCTTTTCAAACTCTGAACCTCTTCATTATGTTATTTATTGACTCCAGGCAAAACAGGAACTAAATACTAACTGAAAAGTCAATCCAAGATAGCTTTGCTTGAGCATAAAGATATTAATTACACTGATAATATCAAGCTTCCCTGGGTGGTGGCTATCAGTTTTCTAGAGTGAAGAATGCTGTGTTGTTAAAATGCACAATCCCTCTTGCCTCTGTAATTTCAGTTTCTCTCCATTAAGGAAAACAAGAGAGAGAAAGCAAGAATGAAATGAAAACAAAATTCAAGAAATTGTTCTAAAAACAGTTAATGCTTTCTTACTGCTACTTGCATGAACAATTCCTCTCTCTGCCACAAAGATATTAGGGGATTATAAGACAGAAGGAGGTCATTCAGATGATAGAGACTGGAAGAGCCAATGTTTCAGCAGCTTTGCATTAGGAAGTAGCACACAGAGCTAGTGCTGGGTCAAAGACATCATCTTCAGACCATGTTTGTATTATTAAGCTTCTCTGTGTGCCAGAGAAGAACAGTTTTAAAAGGACATTTAAAAAAGTATCTAGTTTTAATGGCATTAATAGCAAGAGCATTCAAAACCAAGGAACTGGATGAAAAAAATCATCCAGGAAATCAAAAAGAAGCCAATTTCTGGTTTATGCTCCCAATGATAAGGACTGTAAGATAATGCATTATGAAAAAACAAACAAACAAATAAAATAGTAATCAAAAGACCCATCATGAAGCCAGGAAGCTCAGAACTCAGTGTTGACCTCACTGTGTGTCAAAGGTAACCTTAAGTGAAGTGTTGGAGAGTATTTCAGAAGAGCTGTGCTGGGTCATATCAGAATCCTTCCAAGACATTGTTTTATCTCCAACAGTGGCCCAAAAGAGACACTTTGGGATGAGGGCAAGGACATAAATATATTAAATATTAACACACTTATTTGAAAGATTAGGCAGGCTTTCAACCTGGCAATGTTAAAAAAAATCATCACTGGAGAATAATCTCATATTTAGTCTTAGAATTTGCTTTATTAAATAGAATGGCAAAGTTTCAGGTTATTACACACAAGAGTTCAGTTTATAATCAAATTGTACTTTTCCTTGTTCTTCTGTTACCTTAAGACAGACTTGTGTAAGTCAAACCAGCAGAACAACATACTGTCTCTGTGATCCACAGGAGTTGTTCAGTGCTGCAAGTGAGTAACATCTTCATGAAAAACAAAACAAAAAAATCCAGCGTTTTTTCCATATTCTATCTGTAAATCACACTGCAGTCCCTGCCTTGGGTTAATCCTTTCAATAGAAGTATTTGAAACTTACCAAACTACATGACCAATTTTCTCAAGTTAATTCCTCACTGAAAATGCAGACACAGTCTGCCTTAGCCCAAGGATTAGCAAGGAAAGCAACATGCCTAAGATGAAACATGTCTAAGGTATCTTCATCTGTCAGCTTTGTCGTGGGAGTTTATGTGATACTCCACCAGGATTTCCTAACATAAAGAAACTGTTTATGTCAAACAAAGTGGGATATTTTTTTAAGCTAGCTCAAGAATCATGTCCTGACTTGCCTGAGAGGTACCACACCTGACTCCTAACAGGTAGAGCAAAGAATAGGTTTGCATCCTGCAGCCTCTACCAGATGCCTTTTGGAGCTCTTTGAGGTGTAGTTAGCTTGTGTGCACCACAAGCAGCTAAGTGTACAATAGACACAAATGGACTTGAAAAAGCAAGTTGCAGTTCTATCAGCAGACTAATAGTTCTCCTTTCTTCCCTATCCCTTGCCTTTTCTCCAGCTACTCACTGAAGTGGCTTCAAGGAAAGCTGAAAGGACTCCAAGTGCTTTCAGTCACTCCAAGTGGCTGTGTCACCTCCTCAGCCCAACACCCATCTCATTACCTTCCAGCCAGAGAGCAGAGGCAAGGCAGGTGAAAGACATCACATCAGAAACATCAGGTAATCCTCTCCTTACAAGCACCAGGTGTACCAGACAACAACTCTGTGTTTCCTTTATCACCTGTAGTAGGCACTTCTAGTCTACACTAGGCACAAGCAGCAAGAACCTTCTCCTATTGCTAACCCAGGAGACTTTGCTGCTCTTAATTCAAGCATGCCACCCTGAAGCTGTGGCAAGAAAGAAAAATAAACTCTCAAACCTCTTGTCAATTTGGCACAAAACTAAAATTTCCTTCCTGAGCACAACAAAAGGAAAAGTCTACCTTGTAACAGGACAGAAAACCTCTCCTCTCTCCTGTACCTTAGGCATAATCACCAGCACAAGCAAAACAGCTTTGAACAATTCAAGCAAGTGAAAAGAGGTGCGAGCAGAGTCAGACCTGAGTCTGTTAAGAGCTGCTGCTGCCAACAGCCCTTTTCCCCACCCCTGCAGCCATGCCAGTCCCCAGCTGCAATGGCTACACAGCAAGCTGCATGCTGAGAACACATCCAGCCTCAATTAAGTTTTCTTTTGCTAGGCTTTTTTTCCTTTTGACTCCATCAAGGTCTCCCATTCACTTTCTCACTTGCTGCTGTGCTGTGCTCAGCTGCAGGAGCAATGCAGGCAAAGCAGCAAGCACAAGAGCCTGCTTCAGGCAGCACTGCTGGGGGGAAGGAGGGAAGCCACCCAGACTGCAGGCTCACATGGAATTGCTCCTGTTTTACTAGGCAAGAGAACCACCAGACACTTTGCCCTCCAATCCAGCTCACACTGAGCTCAAACTGCTAGGCACCCAATGTCCTACACTGGTCAGTGTGTTACTCCAGTCCACAAGTTTAGGGGTAAAATGATACAAGTGTAATAAATACACAAGTAGAAATGAGTAGTAAGACAAATGCTTAAAACAGGAGTTACAAATGCTGCTATTAAAAAAGAAAAAAGTGTGGGGGAAAAAAAAGGCATATGATGCCCATGCAGGAATTTGCAAGGCACAGTAGGCACAACTCCCTTCTGAAGACAACACTCGAATACATAAAAGAAGAAAGCTATTCTCACTATTTCATCATGGTATAAATGTAGCTCAAAGCAATGCTTCAGATTTCCCCAATTCTACAGGACAATCTTGCCCTGGAGCAAGCTACATCACTCACCCATAGCCACACCTTCCTTTGCCTTTTTTTACTCTCTTCAAAAACAAAGCAGCACTGCAGGGAAGACAAAGCTGCCTGCACTCCTCCTACACTGTACACACCATTTGTGTTCAGATTCTGCTGAATGGGAGATAGCAATCAGACCTTTCTAAAGAATGATTCATTTATTGATTACCTACACCACTCAATGACAGGTAAATGAAACTACATTCTGGCTGTACAACAATCCCAAATAATACAGATAGCTAGCAACAATTTCAGCTCTACAATTGTGTAACAGACTAGAAGTACGTTTCCCTTTTTATTTTCTGTTCAGGTTTTAAACAAAACAGCTTAGCTTCTTAGTGTGCACCTGCCACTTTGCAGACAGTGAATTCCACACCCAAGAGGGCAGGAATCAAATTACCTGTATTTCCAAGTTATTAAATTCAATTATGTTTGCCTTTCCTCACAGGTAAGCGTAACGAGAGAGCATGCAGACACTGGGACAGGAAAAGTCTCACTCAAGGAGAGCTTCTCCAAAGACAGGCTTGAAGAGCAACTTCAGCACATGCTTTTCAAAAGGTAGTCAAGCTATCCTGCAAGAAAAGTGAAGTTTCATCTACCCTGCCAAGAATTTTCTTTCTGTGGTCCAGTAGTTTCAATAGATCAGGTTTAACTAGACTTTAAACAATAAATGCACAAATAGAAGCGTATCCTGTTGAAATATGGATAGGGATAAAAAAACTGACATGTAAAATTACAAGCCAGTAGTATAAGAAATACTCTCAGGCAAGTACTGCTAATAAAGGTGGTTCTATTTTGAAAGAAGAGTGGCAAGGTCAGGAGGAAAAATGGCTGGTGTGTGAGCTACAGCAATCTAAGTTTGGATCTTCAAGATTCTGACAAATTTCATGACTTAAGGGAACACAAGTAGGATAAAGAAGAAACAGCTATCACTGAACAGGGAGAAATAGTTCTTTTAAAACACTGTCATCAATTTTACTAAAAAAAAATATGATTAATGAAGTTGACTAGTGAAAAATCACTTAAAAAGTGACATATTTATGTCCATTGACTAGTGAAAACAGAAAGCAATGTCTTTCCATTACACAAGGATCCAATTTGGCAGGCAAGGAATGACCAAATTCAACCCAGCACCAAATTGCCCCTGTGCTTTGGTCTGTAAGTGCAGCACAGCCTGCATGGCTTACACTCAGCTCAAGTAGCATACTTGTGTATTCTGGGAGCCATGTGAGTTTCCCAACAACATACACTAATAGGTGTCAAAAGCCAGGAGATGAAGCAGCTCACTTTTTTCACTCAGCAACTTCAGAGTTGCCCACGGTGTGCTCACTGCAGCACACTGAGCACCTTGCCTCTCAAGTGTGAATGGAGCAACCACTCCAAGCTCAGCACTGCCCGTGTTCCTCCTGCCAGTTCACCAGCACTGGGAATGAAGGACAAGCCATCTGCAATTCCTAGCAGCAAGGAAAAGCAAACAGTTCAGCATCACAATCACTCATTACATTTTTTAAGGAGCAGTATTTTCCTTTCAGGTAAATGATTTATTGTTTTTCTCGAAGATTCTCATCACTTGTATCCTACACAAGGAGATGTTTTTGCTGTGTAATCCAGCTCACAATGGATATTGTGTACTTTGTTCCAAGATGCTGAGTTCTGCATTTTTTAAGGGTAGCAACAATTTGCTTGTGGCTAGAAGTATGACTCTTCCTTAAGTAAAGCAGTGACACACCTAAGGCTAGATTTAACAAAAAGCTGTCTGTAATTATCAGCTTGCTGACACAATAGGTGAAACTCTGTGTCATCCTTTATTTGAATATATTTCTTTTTTCACCATTTCTCTTTGCAGTGGCAATTCTACCTTCAAGAGCTGATTCTATTTAGAAAAGTGATGGCTAAGAGAACTACAAAGATTTGCAAGGAAAGCCTTAATCTAGCATTAAAACTTGTTAAGATACTATGCAGCTTTGTCAGAAAACTAAGCATACACAAACCACAACACCTGACAACTGAGGATAAGCAATTCTAGCTTCCCCCTTGCCACCCACCCTCTCTTTCTCTCCACTCCACCAACTTATTCCATACTACTGAAGTTAACACTGTGACTATGCCAGCTATGAGAATTGGTATTAAAACACAGGTACTTAACACTTTCCTAAGAAGGGAGAAATGTTTTCAGAACAGTCTGAAAGCTAAAAGACAAGAGCTTTTCCAGAAACATAACCTCCTTCATAGTCATTCACAAGTTCCCACTACCAACTTTTGGCACAGCAAAACAAAATGCCATCAACCATGAGAAAGTGGTGAGCTTGCATCTAATGTATGCAGAACAACTTTGTTTTGCACAATGGTAGGGTAAAAGGAGTAAAAGAAATATATCACTCAAAGCTCACTTCTTTAAGATATTTAGCATATCTGCTTGTTAAAAATGATCATATCCATTCCTTGGCAAATAATATCCAGAGATCAAGGAATTTCATGTCTGTTATATGGGACACACTACTTACTTTTTAAGCATGAAGGTACTTCCCCTAAACTGATCTATCTGATTTTAGAAGTCTAAAAGATAGAGCATTAGACTCCTAGATTGACTTTTAGAAAACATAGATTTAGATTATTAACTACCAGCTCCTTCCTCATTTCAAACATGTGACAATTAAATCGCACAGAATCACAGAATCGATTGGGCTGGAAAGACCTCCGAGATCATCAAGTCCAACCCTCCGTCAACCCTAATCCATTTACTAGATCATGGCACTCAGTGCCACATCCAATCTTCATTTAAAAATCTCCAGGGATGGTGAATCCACCACCTCTCCAGGCAGGCCATTCCAATGCCTGATTACTCTCTCCGTAAAGAACATTTTTCTGATCTCCAACCTAAATTTCCCCCGGCAGAGCTTGAAGAAAGAAAGAAAATGAGCTGTCAGTAGCTCAGTTTCTTATTGCCACAACTCACCTTGCAATGTGATGGATGAAAGGGATGAGCTCTGCAGGCTCATAGGCACGAGCAAAGGCCCAGCACACATAGCAGGCTGCATCTCTCACGTTGGAGCCCACGCTGCATGCCCCCCTCTTCTCATCATAGGTCAGAGCTTTCAAAATGACAGGAACAACTGTTATAAGGGGGAAAAAAAAAATTAAATGTACAAAAGCAACAGCTAGGACCATAACAGTAATCATCAAGAGAAAAGACACAGGCTGGAGTTGTGTGTTCTAAAGGGAAAGCAAGCATGGCTCTGAATGTGTGCTGGTTTGGAAGGTGACTAGAAGGAAGAGTTGGGATTTTTAATACTCTGTTTTGTTTCTTTGTTAGGAGCAGATATTTTTTATTTCCTTCATATATACTTCAGTAAGGATTCAAGCAAGCAGGCTGCATCAGTTATGTAAGGCCACTGATGTTCTTTATTATTCAGTGATACATGTTCTGCAGCCAAAGTCATACTAAAATGCAACCCTTTAAAGTGTCCATTTTTTAAAATCCTGGACTTGAAATATTACAGCAGCCTATATCACCACCAAAAATGTTTAAGGAATGCAGTGCTGTAACTACCCTAAAGGAATCAGTATCACCAGACAACATTCATCACACTGTAAGTCCTAATAAGACAAATTGTTCTCAATGAACAGTGTTTGTGAATCATCAACATCCCAACCTTGACAGGGACATTGTTTCCCAATTTAATGGGCAACCTGAGAAACTTGAGATTGAGCATCTTTTAGCCAATAAAGCCTCAAAGCCACAGACCTCAATATTACCTCTATCTCTGTGCCACTTATTACTGAGGCAGTTTCAGAGGAAAAGTAGTTGCACAGAGCCTGAGCCCAGGCTGAGCACTAGAACCTCACCAGACTGTTGCAGGGAGCCAGCAGAACAACACACGACTGCCTTCTTGGTTCTTTGGGCTTTGTTGTCTTTTGGCTTTGTTTTAAATTACATTGGTGAAAACAGAAAACAAAGTAGTAAACCAGAAGTAAAGGCAAATATCAGAATCTTCTCAGAAAGGCCTCCTAAGTATTGTTATTGTAAGGAGGTGACAAAGACAAGCTTGGGGAAGCAAGTAGATGAAGATTTTCACTGTTATGTTTATATCCCCACTAACACTGCAGAAGTTAATAAGGGTTTTCTGAAGAAAAGAGAGCTGCCAAAAACTTAAAGGAGAGTTCTCTTGCACAGTTCTAGTAACAGACTGCCACAGTTTAAGAAATACTATTTGTATGCAAGGCTTCCCAGAGGATTTTCTTTTGGTATCTGCAAAACCAGATTCATCATTTGAATACATCTCTCTCTAGGTGGCATCTCTTCAATAAATGAATAATATCTGGAGAAACAACAGCCTCTAAAAAAAAAAAGAGACCATTTCTCTTGCCATTTTCTTTCTCATACCAGATTCATCAAATGCATCTTTTTTCCTTGGAAAGTGTTTGTTAAAAAGTGATCCCATTGACCAAGAAATGGGATCACTATATATATTATTACATATTATATATATATAATCACAAAAGAATTAAGCTTCGATGTACAGTTCACCACTGTATGCCTGCTACTTTAAACAAAAAAATTACGCACCACAAGTGGAGAAGAAAAGTGTGAAAATGCTGTTTAAATCTATTTTAACCTACTAGAAAAAAATAAAGCAGTAATGAGAGGGATGGACAAGATATGACTAACAGATAAAAAGCAATTCCTCTTCAGGAACAGTGATAGAGTACAGACAGATGGACATTTGGGCACTTCCCAGTTCTGAAAGAAACTAAAAAACCCTAAATGTTCAAAAATGTTGACTAGCTTGTTTTGAAAAATGCTGCATCAAAAAAATAAATAAATAAATGGAATTTGCTGGTTCTACAGGAACACTAGCAGAGAGGCCAAAGGCAATGCTGCAAAGCTGCTGTACATTTCCTTCAGCTCCTTCAGAGAGCTCTGGGTGCAAACAGCACCCACAAGCAGCTCCTCTTTGTATCACCTCTATGAAAGAAAAACAGCAGATGTTTCTTCCATTTAGGACATGAATTTCCCTAATGTTAGGGACAACACCAAATGGCAAAGGGGTGACTAGCATCAGCCTAAGACAGAGGTGATGCTTCCAGGGGTCTGGAGCAGCAGGAGCAGCAGCACTGTTCCTCTGAGCAGAGCCAGCTTTCCCATTAGCTCCCAGCAAGCCTTTGGACTCACACCTCTGATATCCTATCCCTATGGGCTGGGACTCAAAGCTTGTTTCTGCAAGAGAAACAAGCTGACTGCAACATCTGGGGAGTAAGGGGTTAATGAAGAGGAAGGATACAAAGGGAGGCAAGGAAATAGGGAAGTACAAAGCAAAAAGACTGAGCTAGGGGTCATCTGTTAAAGTTCTTGTGCTATCACTGCAGGAATATTTCTTGGTAAACTGTGGACTCTGGGAAATAGCATAAAAAATTGATCCTGAAAAATGCTTCTGTGTTTGCAAAAGTAGGTCCAGCAATAGATTTCCTGTTGGTATTTAAGAGTTATAGGGAAATAAACTTCCAGAAGAAGCATTTTAGTTTTGAAGGGCAGAAAAAAATTTCTTTGAACTACGAACATGCCTTTTTTATTTAAAAGTAGGAGGTTGGGAAATATAACAAGGAAAAGACATGAATTGCTACTTAAAAGTCACTATTTCTTCCACAGACCTACATGAAAAGTTTGCCATTGAAACCAGAGGATAATTCATGTCCACTCTCAACCCAATTATTAAAACAATATCCACCTGCTTAGGTCTGTGAAGACTCAGGAAAACACAGTCACCTTTCCCTGTAGCCTAGAGGTATTAATAAGCACCTGCTCCCCTCCACCCTGCCTTACCCAACAGCAGCACTGCAGGTTGGAACACAGCTCTCTGCTCAAGCCTTGTGAAAACACAGAAACAACTTCTGCCTTCAAAGCACTACAAGCAACAGGATTTTCTTTTCCCCTCCTACTGCAGACAGGTTGCACAGATCTGTTGCTTTTTAAACACAGATTTTTAAGCAATCAGTTGCTCAGCACCTTTCAGGTGCAGGTGATAGACACTAAACAACTAAAGAAGCCTCATGGAGGATCTTGTCTACTGGAAGGTGCCATGCCTCACAGGATGCCTTTTTCCAAGTGCCTTTAACAACATCCTTCACACAAACCTAGGCTATATCCCATGTCATCAGGAGATCTATGTTACTTTAACCTCAGATTGTGTTTTTTGTATTGCCATGTTTATCATACAAAACACACAAATACAACAATGAAGCACCAAAAACCTGTTCCTTAGCCTCAGGTTTTTTTCTCCACAAGAAAATTGCAAGATTTCATGTTGGCCACATTTCATGTCAGAGTTTCAATGGATCTCTAGTTCACTGGGAAGTGCCTAAATTTATTTTAAAGCCATAATATGCCACTCTTTAAACACATTAAGCTAATGTTACCTGAGATAAGTCTTGGGTTTTGACATGAACCATTTCTGCAGAGAAGCATTCTCAATTCATTAAATAAATTACAAAACCTGCTATTTTGGATTCATAAAATTTAAGAAAATACTACCCAGAAATGGATGTCTGCTGTTACTGAAGGAAACACTGTACACAATGTCACTGTGGGAGCAGCTAAGAACATTACAATTAATGAGTTATGAAGCTTAAACCCAGTTCTAAGCATCAACACAAAGAATAATGATTTTAAGCTTCCATTTTTTCCTTCAACAAAACTAACTTCTGGCAGAAGTTTCCTTTGGTAGGTTCATCCTCTCTGTGAGCCTCAGGTGTAAATAAAACTATCAACAGTCATACCTACAGCCTGTCAGCTCCCTGTTTTAGGTGGCATAGCTATTACTATCATTCAGATGCTAGAAGTAGAACTCTGGCTTTTCAGGGTAGAGAATTCCAGCTTTGAGCCCACCTGCTCCTCCATGGCACTCTGAGCTCTTTGACACAAGAGGCAGGTTCCAGTCATAACTCCATTAGGGCTCTTATACTAATATTGTCTATATGAACACAGATGCAAACAGAGTTGCAGGTTAGGCCCTTTATTAGAAATCAATGTGTTTAAAGTTCTGCCAAACACTTCTGATCTGTTCTCATTTTCTCTACAAGCTGTCTACTTCGAAATCTGCTCTCAAAGGACTATTTCATCCAGAGGACAGATTCTCCAGTGAGGATCACAAAATGCACAAGTGAGGATCACCAGGCACATGCTGCCTTGTCTATCAACAAATTCTCTGTGGTTCTGGGAAATGCTCTAACATTTCATCTTGCAGGGCAAGTGCCTAAAAGCTGTTAAGATGTGGCCCCTCTCCTCTCATTGCTGCACCCAGCTTTGGCCTAGTTAGAAGGGCAGAGGATCACAGTCCATGCATGCTCAGAAGCTATGTGAGAACTGAACAGCTGCAGTCTCCCAAGCTGCTCTAACTTTCTCACAACTCTTAGCACTGACCCATGCTCAGGGGCTGGAACACCTCTGCTCTGAGGACAGGCTGAGGGAGCTGGGATTGTTCAGCCTGGACAAGAGAAGGCTTCAGGGGACCTACTAGTGACCTTCCAGGACCTAAACAGAACTTCCAAGCAGGCTGCAGAGGGCCTGTTTGCAAAGGCCTGCAGTGAAGGGACAAGGGGCAATGGTTTTAAATTGGAGAAGAGCAGATTGAAACTGGACATTAGAAAGAAGTTCCTCCCCACGAGGGTGGTGGAACACTGGAGCAGGTTGCCCAGGGAGGTGGTTGAGTTCCCATCCCTGGAGGCATTGCAGGTGAGGCTTGCCAGGGCTCTGGGCAAGCTGCTCTAGTTGGGGATGTCCCTGGCCACTGCAGGGGGTTGGACTAGATGAGCTCCAGAGGTCCCTTCCAACCCAAACCATTCTAGGATTCTATGTCTACAAGGCTCTGTATCTGCATATCTACAGAGCCAAGCAGCAGTTTCTAACCCCTGAACATGAAGGGCTGTGTCTGGCTGGCTGCAATCTGAGTTCAGGCTCTCTCTACGTAATGAATTAAGGGAGTCTTTAATTACAGGATCACGTGGGGGTTTTCTTTCCCCTGGCCCTATCTCAGTCAGCACACAGGACAGACCTGCTCTGGCAGTGAATCACAGCCAGGCAGCCAAGGAGACTCCTGTCTGCTCACTGCTGAGGGAGGAAAACAGGGAATGCAAAGACCTGCTTTCAGGCACAGAGAGAAGGGATTGTTGGTTAAGTTGGATGTTGCCCTAAAGATCTACATTCTAACTCCATCTCTGCCAAAGACTTCCTGTCTGATGCCAGTCATGTTGCTTAAATACACTAGAAGAAATGGAGGCTGGGATCTGCTTCCATGAACTAAGGACAGCTTTGCAGAAGTGCTACAAGCCTGAAATTGGCATGAGCTTTTGAGTATGGCAAGAGGCCACTGAGGAAGCACACAGAGCTGGATTTTGGCCAGTCTATCTCAATATCATCACTTAATGCAGCCACAACTCAACATTTTTCAGCACCCCTACCTGGCTATGTTGAAAGGCCTTCAGCTGACCTAAGATGGTATTGCTCCACCTTCTCTGAGCCACACAATGCTGAATATTGGGGGATTCAACTCCCCACTCACATCCAAGGCCACACTAGAGACCTGCATACAGCTTTACAGATAACATCTGCATCCCTTTTCCAGGGGTCTCAGCAAACCGCAGTTTAGGGACATGAAGAAACAGGCTTATGAAGGAATCCTACTAATCAAACAAATTACTTAGTCTGAAGGAGTATAAAAACTTTGTAAACCTTATAACACTGCATGTCAGAAAAGAAAAATCACCAGAGAAACCTCCACCTCTAGGCTAAGGTTATGCAATACTGAGACAAACCCTGGAGTGAAAAAGCCAGAAGCAATTCATTGCCATTTGTTCCCTGCTCAGTATTTATAGCATTTCCCAGTGGTGCTGGGGGAGGGATCTTTCCTCCTACAACTTCAGCTCTGGCATTTTATTCTTGCTCATACCTGCTGGCTAGTGGAAAAAAAAAAATCAGTACTATTTATAATGCTTCCTTGGTAATTTGAAAACTATTAGGGTGACATCTGCATGATAACTTTTTAAAATACTCTTTTCAAGACCATGCATCATTCTGAAAGTTCACCTGGGTGCTAGAGAAGAGGAATTCTTCTGTAACCAGCCTGGCAGGTTTGGGTGTTCTCTAGTTTCCAAGAGTCCACCTAAGACTGACATTTTTTTTCCCATTTCTTCCTGCATCTCTGATGAAAAGTACCTGGACCCTTGCCCAAAACCTCCCAGTTAGCTACCACCACAGCATAGACTAACACCATTCAGAAGCCTGAATTCCTGATGTGTCCTCCTCCAAACACCCTGGCAGCTGCAAATCACTATCAACCAACTTCTGCTACAATACAAAACCACAGAAGGTAACCTCTAAAAACAGTGTGTTAACAAGTTTAAGTTGTTACTTTCCAATAAGACTATTTAAATCTTAGACTAAGTTAAACAACTTTCTAGAACACACTTGAAAGCAGAATTAATTTTACCTTGTGTTGGGTTCTGTGGTTGGTTTTTTGTGTTAATAAATGGCACAGTGAAATTGGGACAAGCAAAAATGCTCCTTTCTTCACTGTGTAGTCTTACAGACCTTGGGTTTAGTATATCAAGCTATATATATAAATATCAGGAAGCATCATTCCCTGTACTCAGGAATCCAATCTCTTATCAACAGTAGCAAGTATGCAAGCATTCTGTGTACCAGGAGCACAGGAAACCTATCCCAGGGCACAGATCCACTCCAACCAAATTAATAAGATTTGTGCAACAGAAGATGGAGGAATTTCAAAATTGCAGAGACAGAACTCATGCATATAGAGATATTCCTTATATGCCACAGCATCTGCAAATGAGACTAGCTACATCTATTCAACACTTTGACAGCACCAGAGACTTCATTTCATATAAACTTTTCACCAAAAATATACTTGACAATGAGACACTTTAAAAACAGAGGGGAAAAATGTCAACACAAGCAGTGTTTCCTATTGAAACACTGTGCTTAACCATTCAGCAGAAACAATACACACAGTATTTCCCTAAGCCAGGGTCTTTTTGGATACTACTGGTAGCTTTGTGTGTGACCTCTCTGAGAGGCTAACAAGCAGACTGGTTTTGTCATTGAACCCCAAGACATCCTAACCTTGGCAGGGCTCTCTCAGCTCTATCTCAGCCCCTCACTAACAGTACTGCACTGCAGACATCAATGCTCCCTCCTTTCTTCTTGCTCGTTTTGTTTCTCCTTTTATTCTGCAGGTAATTTACAAATAAATAAAGCAAGCCTTGGTTCTTCACTAGTTGGGTTTTCTCCACTCTATATTTCTACCCTTTCCATTTATTCTGAGATTTCAAGAAAAAAATAAATCAAACTGAAGCTCTGGCTCCCTTGCACTGCCTCACCAGTATCACAGCTTCTGAATTAGCCACTATCTGTTTCTCTTATCAGCATTACAGACTTGTGTTTAAATGTTGCTTTCACTGTTGCCACAGTTAAAGGAGAGAGAGAGATTGTTGGATTGTTTCAGTCTACTCACTGTCAATGGGTAAGGCATCAAAAATAACATCTTTTTGGCTGGCATCCTCTCAAAATAAGCACCAATTCATTGCAAGAAACAAGAAAGTTCTTCCAGCCTTTCCCTGGCTTCCCCTTCTTCCTCCTCAGAGAAGTCAGTGTTTCCAACATCACTTCAAACACATTTGTTTTTATAGCAAAAACAGTATCACAGTGCACAACAAACAGGAAAGAGCAAATTACCCTTGGCTGTGAAACACTAATAGTTCTACTATTATTTCAATTTAAGAGACTTGTTCTGGCTCTAAGCAGAGAAAGTGTAGGCCCCTGGCTATTTAGGGGCTAGAGCTGCAACTACTCAGTGCTCAGCAAGAGGTGGAGAGAGTTGAATACCTTGAGACTTGTTCCTCAGCACTGCCACATTAAGGCAGCCTAGGAAGCTTCATGTTCCTCTACATGACACACCTTTTCAGCTAGAAAGTTTATCCTGTGCTGTCAGGAGAAACTTTAATAACATCCTTTCACAAGCAAACCAGAAATTCAAGTAAACTAGGATTCTCTTGTTTGTTTAGTGTTTATCCCCACCCAATTCAATAAACCCCCCCATAAATAATAGACTGAAGCCTACCAAACCACAAATACAGGACAAAACAAAAGATGTCCAATCATCACAAAACTACACTGAAATCTAAGTTTGGGGCCCTAACCTATGCTGTGAAGTAAGAAAGGTTTCATTTAGGAGAGCTGCAATTCCAGATGGAGAAATTCACACCAATCATCAATCAATCATTAGGAGATCATAAGAGTTTACATGACTTCTGGGCAGTTTTGCTAAAAAAGTGTTTCTCTACATGCATATGCAGGTGCATAATGGGTTCTGTGTCAGTTTGGATTTAAAACCATAACACAAACCACAGTTCAAGAACTGCAGCCTTTTTTTTTTTAAACAGAATAAAACATCAGATTTCACTTGCTGGTTTATATTTCCCACTTTTAGAATGTATTTAAATTGTAGACAACATGTAGTAATCACACATATAAAATCTGCCATTTCAAAGAATAACTGAAAGCTAAAAATATTCTTAGTCCAGGAGGATTCATTCTGTGACTCTCTGCTCTCTTCATGAGACCAGTTATGCCTCAGAGAAATGTGTGAGGTTGACTTCATATATACTAGAACTGCACATGGCACAGCTCATGTTCTACTAGGTTCTACAAGGAAAACTTCACCTAGGTGAGAGAACTGTCCCAGAATCTCTGGCATGAGTCTTGAAATCAAAGCAGAAAAGGAAAAAAAGAAAAACAACACTCTGCATGAAAAAATCCAAATAATATCTTTTAAAAGGAAGTTATAAGCAAAGCATCAAGTAGAAACTGAAGAAAGGTAGATTTTACACCTTTATTAGAATGACTGGCAATGAAAAGAAGGATTATTAAAAACCTCTCTTCTTATAAAGAGTTCAGTTTTGCCTACAGCCTCAGTTTGTGTTGTTACCTGCTTCTCCCAAGAGGTTTCAGTGCTCAAGTGTGAGGATGGGAACCAGAAGGAAAATATCCTATTTCCAGGCCAGTCACTAGCAGTACAGGACAATAAATATCTCAAGGTTGCTGTTAACTGGTGATCTTTTCATCTTTTCCCATACACATGATGAGCTCTAGCAATCCTGCAGCAGTGGCTGACAGAGAGCAGCAGAGTAATCTGCCCAGACATATCTCCAAAGCCAGGAACTGGAATCCTTACGAAAAACAAAGGCACATTTCAAAGGTGTTATTTGAAAAGCATTAAGACTAATAACTATTCATATGGGATAGAAGAAAAGAATGATGAGAATAGTGTACCAGAACCATGCAATGTTTTGGGGCACAGCAGGACTTACAGCAATTATAATCAAAACCACTGGCCCCCTTCTGCGAATGGAACAACCTAGTCCAAACATGCTAATGCAGATAGTGAAACCTGTTGATAACTTCAGTGTAAGTGATCAAAGAAAGAAAAAAGGACTTTCTTGAACGTTTAGCTCACAGCCACACACCTAGATACATAACTAAGATGACAAAGATAGAAGTGAGTATTGTCAGTCACACCACTGTGAGATGTTTCTTTCATATGGCAAGATAAGCTTCTCTAGCTCCATGTCTGTTGGTGTTCAACTCCATGAGATTATTCATGTTTACCTAGGATTGTTCTTCTTGGCATAACTAACTAGTGCCCAAAATTGGAAGGCATCTCTAGGAAGATATGGAAGCACTGCTGATGACTGACAACCAGCAGACATCCCTCTGAAAATGAGTATCAGCGTTCTGAGTAATACGAGGTAAAGTCAACACAGCAGAAAAACTCAGTCACCAGAGCTACTCACAGGAAGAATTATCTGATCAAGAGGAGTTAATAACTGCCCAGAGCAACACTTCCTCTCTTTTCTACAGCTAGGGAATAGAACCTTGAAGTGCAAGAGGCAAATAAAAATCAGGTAAGCAGTCTATCAAGAATAGGGTAAGTTTATCCCATCTGCATGTGTGGCTTCTGCTAGTGACATCTTGCTTTCTGTTCAGTGCTAAAGCTGAGCCAAAAAAGTCATTTTAAACCATGAAGAAGCAAGTTTGTAACATTTAGAGAATGGCACTTTTATGCTACAGTAATGAACCCTAGGAAATGCAACTACAACTAAACACCACAGAATTCTAAACAGAACTTAGAACAAAGAGGTGTATTCTATACCAAAGAGCACAGAAAACTAAAGCTTCAGAGGTCCAGAGAGAGAAAAATAATCATATCTTTTTTAAAAAGCTACTTGGGAAAAAAATATCAATAAATCCAAGTTTTACTATGTCAGTCCTGGTGCTCTTCATAATTAATCTAAGTTGTGCTTGGGTAAAGTCAAAAGGGTGCTACCAACAGGAGACTGCATTCAGTTTATCTACTCAGGATGCAAATACAAGGAGTTAACATAAGTAAGTGCTGAAATAACATCCTTGCAATCAACATTTATTACTTCCAGAAGCATACACAAACAGAAGCTCTAATACTCCTTTTCTGGAGTCCACCAACCAATCTTCTCCTCCAGATCTGGATTTTTAATACCAGCCAAGCACCAAAAAAGGAGCATTTACATTAGCTGTTGTTTTTTTTCCCCAGTTCTGCTTTGTTTACAGCTGATTCCAGCTGACCTGACTAATAACAACACCTTCCAGGAAGCAGCTAGATTCAAAACATCATTTTCCTTCAGTCAAGGCAGCAAGTGGACATCATGTTTTCCCTCTGCATACCACATCAGGTATGGGGGAGGGCATAGGGAAAAGGGGGGAGAAATAAAAATCAAAGTTCAAGTATTGACTGCCTCTTACCCCAGCTCAATCACCAAAATCAAAAGTGACCTTCAATAGCTTCCTCTAGGTGCCAGAAATGACAATATTCTCTCAAATAAAAAAAAATATGATCTAATTGTAATCAAGAAAACCTGCTTTCACCCATCACATGCAACAGAAGAAACCTGGAACTTCCTTCAGCTCCACACAAGGTAAAATGCTGCACAGTGGCAGATGAAAAAGGAGGCCAGTTGTGTGGCTTGCCATGGCACACACACTGAGTGGCATGAAGAAAGGCTCCTCACTGCTGAGTGAGCACTTGGCTCCTCAGGTCTTTTCAGAGCTATTGCTGAATGCACACATTGGGAGCTCTTCCTCTGCAGGCAGAACTTTCTAATGTACTACTGCAAGCCATTTTCCAACTACATGGAAGAATGACAAACATTCTTCTTGTTCCATCTTAAGCCAAAGGATTTACACACAGCTAGACATTAATATCACATCTTTTTACATTGCCAAGCTGCATTACAGAAGTATAATAATAAAGAAAAGACAAGTCCTTCCACCAAGATAAAGCCCATACCTTTAAAATTATTTTTAAGACACTGCTTTAGAGACTCATTTTGGAACAACTTTTACCCACTGCCTAAACAGGTTCTCTAGTGACAATTTCCTTAATAATTCTCATTCAAAAGACCAATTTTTTGCAAAGTATCAAATTAATCATACTTCTATATTTGTTTCAATAATCTGCAACTGTCTTACCTACAGAGCAGTGGGTGAAACAAGAGGGTTATCCTGTTCATCCAGCTGAATTTAACAGCTTTCAACAGAAATCTTATTATCAATAATATTAGAATTAGTAGCCAAAACTCCCTTTGTTTTTTACATTCAGTAACAGCAGTGGTTTTAGAGAGAGCTGAAACTATCAAAAGCTTTTCCTTTTAACCATGTGAGAGGTTATGATGTCACTACACAACTCAGCAATGTCACCAGACGACTGGCAAATACACTAAGAAGTTTGTCATTTATAAACTCTAAAATGCAAGTAAAAGCAATGACTAGCACTCATCAGTGGATGATCAGTTGACTTTCTCCTTTCACCACTCCATTCACAGCTCCTAAGCAAACATGTAGCTGTGACAATCAATGTGACTCCATTTCCAGGATCTGTACATTGGACTGTTGGCTATGGGCAAGCTTTGGCAGGTTCCTGTGGCAAGTGAGCTTGGAGTTAGTTCAGTCCCTCCTTCAGAAAGGAGACTCAGGAAGGACACAGGGATTCAAATGAAAATGGAGAAGAGGGGAGAAAAAAAAAAAAAGAGTAAAAATATGAAAGCTACAAAGGCATTCAATAACAATGTCAGTCTAATAAAAGAGTAAAATCCTTATTTTTAAACTTTGCTACCCCCTGTGTACAGTCAATTCTGCTCCTCATGAGTCACTGCTAAGAAAGTGAAATATAGTCAAAGCCCAGTATACCACCCAAGCCATTTTTGACCCCACTGCAGATTGCTACTCAGAGGAGCAGACACTCCAGTTTAGACTAAAACTTGGTTGTTGGAGGGCACAAAAGCACCAAGTGCTCTCTCCGATAGCTTAGATGTGGAGGTAATGTTGAATGAAAGCAGTGGACTCAAACAAATGAATCGTAGCTTCAGGCTGGAGTAATATCAGGTGCATCTCTACACCCCGAGGGCTCAACTCCTACACTTCTTAAGTCCCTCCCCCTGAAACAACCTCCTGCAGTTTCACTTAGAGATCAGGCAGAGAACAGGTACTTCTCTCGCAGCACTGACAGCTACAGCTTACCAACAGTGATCAACTTGGAGGTTTCAGACATCTATGTATCTGGTAAGTACACTTCTTTAGAGCATTTTCTTCAAATAAAGCATATTCGTATTAACATCTAAAAAGTTAAGTCAGAAGTCTTTCTTTCTCAGTTGTCTCCAAAGCCTGGGTTACTCCTAGCAGGTGCATTTACTGCACCACTTTAAGCTCTCAGCAGAAACTTTCAACAGAAGAGGGGAATACTTGTGTCTGAGAGAAAAACTAACTTTGGCAAGTTTTTACAATAATTAACTCTTGTCGGGAAAATGTTATTTTAAGCACTTTTTTCATACAAGAAGTCAATATATTATATTGAAGGATGACAAAAAGCTGTATTGCTTCATATTGCTACGTTTAGTCTGCCAGCTGTTCCTCCTGCAGTAGTGTTGAGTTTATCTGCAAGTAAGGTACTCTAGGTTTTATTTACTGTTTTTCCAGCTCCTGAGAATTTAGCATAGAAAACTGGATTGGTTTTGAGTTATCTTCTCTCTAGTCAAAGTGTATTAAGAGACTGAACTATTAACTTAATATTTACAAATCTCTCTCTTTCTTCTCCACACTGCCTAGCCAACTTAATCTGTTCCTGTGCCTCCTCTCACGCTTGCACACTCGGACACATGTGCACACACACACACACGCAGCTCTCTTCCATCCCTGCCTTCAGCACATGCTTCCTCTCCACTCCTCACCAACCCACTCCTCTCACCCCTGTTTCCTCCTCATTAACAAACAGTTATTAACCAACAGTTGTGTTAAAATTGATCTTTCAGTTTAAAAAGGAACTGGAAGTTTGGCAGGGAGTGGTAGTTAATCGCTGGAAAATCTCAGCTAGAATAAAACTCACAGATCTCGTTCTTGCAACACTCTAGGTAGGTGACAATGGCATGTCCTTGAGTTATGCAATAATGCCACATCACAATATTTTAATTATAGCATGTCCTTCAAAATGTTCCACCCCAGTGAGTACTCCTGGGCAGAGAGATCAACAGCACCAAAAGGACACTGCAATAATAATGGAGTGTGCATGACAAACTGTTACGTAGCTTGCTACAGCAGTGGCCTCAAAAAGAAAATATAATTACCAGCCCTGCTTGTAATAAAAGACATTTTGAAATTTCCTCTTTGATCAACTGGGCATCTTCAACAATTTAGACTACTTAAAACTATCATGCATATATATATATATATGTACATATATACGTGTTTGAGTGTGTATATGAATACATATGTGCATGTGTGTATGTATTTACACCCATGGACATATTTATGTAGTTATACATACAAAAACACATACAGAAAGTTAAACAATATTCTGGTTTTCTTGTCAAGAGACAGTAACAACTG
The DNA here is from genome assembly GCA_013396975.1 of Bucco capensis. Lineage (NCBI taxonomy): Eukaryota > Metazoa > Chordata > Aves > Piciformes > Bucconidae > Bucco > Bucco capensis. The sequence continues at coordinate 181,850 of VWZO01004078.1, read as the reverse complement.
TTAGAACTTTTAGAAATACTTTCAGAAACAGAAGGAAGAAAACTTGCAGCTCTCAGTCTCAGGTTGGAAAGGGCTGCAGATTAGAAAGCCGTGAGGAGCTATGCTGTTGACAAGAAACAAACAACTAGACAACTTCAAGTTTAATCAATATTATCCCAATAACCTCTCCAATAAAAATATAAGTAAATAATATACTACATTTCAAAACTAGAACATGATAATACTACGGAAGTATCTTCATTTCTAAAATTGAGTAATATAAGAAATAAATTTTCAACCTAAAAAAAAGCTCCCTAAAAAATCATCATCCTGCTACTGAAAATTTTGCTGCTCATTTTTAAAGCATGTCAAAAGTTCTGCTATTCAGGGTTAAGGAAAAAGCAACTACGTATCTTCAGTTTTGTTTCTAATTATATTACTTTCGGTAGCCCAGAACATACATTGCACAACTGCTAACTAACTAACACTATTTATACAGAGAGAGAAAGTGTGAATTGACTGTACCCATTGAAAACTATTTATGTCTTTTCCAGCTCTATATGTGGGATTAAATAGTTTTATTTTTTTTAATTATAAAGTATATACCTCTGCCAGACACTCCTGCTTTTTAGTTAGAGACTGGAGGAGAAACTCTTCTCTTCTGGGTTCAGCAGTGGTTTTTACTATCATTTTCACACCGTGACGAAAAAGAAAAGGTTTTAAATAGTAAGAGAGAAAAAGAGAACATTCATCTGGCTGACATTAACCTACAGTTACAAAAGGGTAAACAAACACCCTTTAAAACAAGCTACTTGTACACCTCTCCAGCCAGGGCAGCAGGCTCTGAGAACACTCTGTCTGCAGGCTGAGTCTACCGTTCAAACGTATTAGAGGAAAAAAAGCTGCTGTAATTCTCTCCCACTGTACACACAGCAAAGAAGCTCATATGCTGTCAATTTCTAACACTAAAATTGCAATAGTGCATTTTGTCTTATTAAGAAATGATAGTTAATACTTTGCTGAACAGGAATAACTTGAATCCAAGTTAACTACCAAGTACAAAGTCGGGGTGGGGGGGAACAGGACACGCAGGAATGTTCATTATTAAGCAAAGGAAAGCTAGCAGAACAAGAAAAGCTAATTAACATCTCTTTATTATAAGTGCTGCACCTGAATGCAAATTCAGACTGCTATCAGAAATGCTCCAACCAAGAATGCCATAGAGTTTTGACAACAATATCTATTTTTTTCAAGAATAATTAGTACAAGTACTTCCAAGAAGATCTAAAGAACAACAGGTACAAAGTGACTTGACCAAGTCCACTGCAAGCTGCCCACATTAGTTAGACAGCACTAGGCAAAAATAAATGCAGCAAGCTCACTTCAGGCAGAAAATAAAAGACCCTGTCTGGAGCTCCCCTCCTACACCTTAATTTTTAATTATGTTAATGTAAAAGCATTATTCTTAATCTATCAAAGGAGTTCTGACCACTATTATTTAAAATACTTTTAAATAACTTTGACAAAATTTATTAAAAATAAAACTAATGTTACCAGACTCTAGTGACAAGATTTTAACATTTTTTTTCATTGTTACAGTATCAGCATCCAACTCAAACAACCAAAAAAGCTTTGCTAGAACATGGAAAATAAAAATCTCCTTCTCTACAGATTCCTTTTTCTTTAGACTATTGCTCATTTAATCATTTGTTCATTTTAAGAAGCAGCCTGATGGTTTTATTTCTACAGACAGAGCAGCTTTGCATTTTCCAAGATGCCTTACAATTACCATTTTAACAAAATTAACACTTCTATGCCACCAGAAACAAGATTGAATACAATTTGCTAGGATTACAATACCTGATGAAACAAGCAGCAATTCTGTAGCTTTGCCTTCATTCTCACAGTGTTGCCTGTCTTTTGCTATGAAATAGCCTCTGATTTAACAAATGCAAACCAGCTCTAAAATCACACAGCATGTCACTACCAGCAGTTCTTTCCATAAACTTAGTATTTTAATGCTACTAATTCAAACTTTGCTGCAAAAAAGCTTTTGTTTTAAAAGGGAAAAAAAAACAAAACAAAACAAAAAACCCCAAGCTATCTAGTCACTCTACAATTAGTATTCCTGCAGTTTCGGGTAACACAATAGATACAGGAGATGGTTTTGCAACAGTCATCATTTTGATAATGATGCTTATAGTTCATGATGAAATCATCAGGTTTTAGATCTCTGCCATAACACATCCTATAAAATCATGAGAACTTGACTCTGAGAGTTTCTCACGCCTTCAGAATCAGTGAACATAATGGAACAAGCTGATACAAGCCCTCCTGACTTATCTACTGAGCAAATCATTAGGCTGTCTGAAGTATCCACAAGCTGAGTTTTTCTTGAGAAAGGCAGATAGATCACTCTCCTATACGTCAATTACCAGCACTTTTTTACCTGTGTTCACACACTTGTGTGTCTGTGTTAACTATGTGCAATATGTAAGGTGCTGCACAGCTGAAGAATGTGAAATGTGCTAATCAAGCAGAAGATAGTATTAGTCAGCTATTGCAGTACTCATTTCTCTTAATTGAATTAGGAAGAGGGAAAAAATTGGTGTGGTTTTATCCTTCGAGAGATCGGCCACTTTTGAGGTATCCACTGAGATTAGGCTGTTAGGAAATGCCATGCCAGTAAAAAAAAAAAAATGAGGGGGTTGTTCAGTCTCTGAAAGAGCCAAGTCAGCTCCCCAAGTGCAACCAATCCACTCCACCCACATTTCACCCAAGCAGGAAATTCCCTCCTCTCTCTCCAACCGGCCTGACAGGCTTGTCCCACATCCAGCTGCTGCCAGGACCTGCCTCTTCTCAACCTACCCACCTCCACTTCTCTCAACAGCTCCACCTAGATTTCTACTTCCATCTTCTGAATGAATGTTCCTTCAATTTTCAAGGGAAACTCCTTCAAGCTGGTAGCAGTGGCAGGTGACTAGCACTGCTGACAATGAGGCCACTTTTTGACTATATTTAGGTGCAGAAGGATGTCAAGGTTTAATGCACATCTATCCCAAGACTGGTATCTAGCACCCTATGCCACATGTAATCTGAGGGGGAACACAGTTAAAAGAATGTATTACTTTGTCTTTCGTTCCTAATGTTCCATTACAACTAATTTTAACCTTTGTGTTACAGTTCCAGCATTACCAGTTCCAAGAGTGTTGTTTTCGGGCACCCTCTCTTCCCACAGACGCCACGGGAGTTGGCTTCCTCTCCTCAGCTGGGAAGGAGGATTCTAGAAACTTGAAAAACTGGAAACATCAAGAGGCTAAACCTGAGGAAAGCTAACCACAAGGAAGTTTTTCTAAAAATCCATTACATCTCATTGTTTAAAGCAGAGAGGGAAAAATGAGTCTCCTCAAAGAACGTAAACCAAAGAAGCCTCACTACATCCCACGACCCCCAGGAAAGCCATTCAAGTACAAGTGCTTCCAGTGCCCCTTCACCTGCAATGAGAAATCGCATCTCTTTAACCACATGAAGTATGGCCTCTGCAAGAACTCCATCACTTTAGTATCAGAGCAGGATCGGGTCATCAAGTGTCCAAAGACCAGCTCCTTGGAGCCCAAACAGATCAATCAGCTTGAATCTACAGCCAAGCCAACTTCGTCTAAGTCTGTCACCAATGGACTGTCCAATCTCGATGCCAAGCCTCAATATTCCTTTGCAAAAGAAGATGCCAAGGAAAATGTTGAATTACAAAACCAGACAACCAACACAGCAATTCAAGGACAAAAACCTGCAATTCAGAAGGAATTAGCCCCTGCCAGCACTACAGCAGAAAGCACCATCAGCATGCAGCCCCTTTTGGACAGCATGGTGAGGCCCTCAGCCTTTGTTCCTGTAGGAGAACACAGAGAGAGCAAAGGGCCTGAAGCCAGTGAAGTATCTGAAATTCTATCACTCTCTAACAAAAGTTCACCTTTTCACACCAAGTCTGCATTTCATGCACCAAGTCACCCATGGAAAGCAGGTTCTCCTTTCCTCACAGAGTTCCCACATAAAGTTGCTCCCACAAAAGGCTTTGGTTCCATTTCACCTTACATGCAACCAGTGATCCCTGAGTACTCACCCCATTTTTACGAGCACAGGCTGGCTATCTACACCCCTTACCTGCTTCCAGGTAATTCAGAATGTGAAAGCTCTGCTCTCTCTGTCTATGGCACACAAGAGCAAAGACATTTTCTTCCTCACCCTGGGCCACTTCCCAAACCTATCAATCCATCAGCCTATGAACACTATCGATTGTTCCAACAATACCATTCCGCTCCCCCGATACCATATGGATTTTGCAGGCCAACAGATCCTCCCTTTTACAGATTTTCACATGTAGCTGGTATTAACAGAGATCAAAATTCTCATCTCATGGAAGAAACTACCCTACTGTACCCAGCTTCTTTAAGCCCTTCTCAACAATATCCTCTAAGTTCGCATAAAAAACAAGCAGATTATGAAAAAGAAATGACATTATTGCATGCCAAATGTCATTCCAAGGATGACCAAAATGAAAGAGAGAATGCTAAAATGAGCCCTCTAGCAGGAAGTGCAGCCACAGGCTCCCCTGGCAGACCTAGCCCAACCAACTTCACTCAGACAAGTCATGCATGTGAAGGCTTATTTGACCTCTCTAACAAGTCATCTTCCACCCCACTTGGCAAGTATGATCAACCAGAAGAAAACTTCACAGCTTTCAGACCTGTGAGAAAAAGCACTGATCAATCAACCCTACTTCAGAGTGTGCAAGCACAGCAAGATAGAGGAGATTCACCTAACAGGTAAAGTAATAAAATCACTTTGCAAATTCTTGTCAGATTTACTAGGGACACAAAGATAGGTGGGCACATTTCATCCAAAGCCTCTAGGACATATTGAAATTTACAGCATTGAGAAAATGTGTTCTATTTTAACTGTGCAGCTCCCAGTTGCTCCTTCCCTTACGGGTATCAGGTATTTCCAATACCATTAATACACAGGTGTCTGTTTATTTTGGAAATGACCTGTGTTACAGTGGTATGTATGATCAAAGAGACTTGGGGGAGTTAGGGAAACAATAAAATTGTCAGACTCGTAGCCAGGTTTTCTCTGTTCTTGCTGCTCACATGCTCAGTCCCAATTGAACAGTGCAGCTGACAGTGAATTCTCTTTTCTCCTCGTTTCTTTCAGCATTAACGTCACCGATGAGGACTCACACCCCCAGAACGAATGCCCCAACAATGAAGGCTCACTCTCTAACACAGAAGACACAGGGATAGCTCCCCTCAACCTTTCTAAAAAGGCTGACACCAACCCAGGACCTATCCATGAGCATGCATACAAAGCCACAACCAAAGCAGAAAGCCAGAACTTTGTAGAACTGCAAGACATGCCTCTGAACCTCTCTGTAAAAGATTCCTGTAACACAGCAAGCCTGAAAACATCCCTTCACAGTCCACCTCATGAGAATGGTGCTGCTACTTCTCCAGACACTGAAAATGAAGCCTCTGGAGCAGATGGATGTAACCCCAAGAACCCTATCTACAGTGCCTGTGACCAATCCTCTTTCACAGCAAACCATAATGAAGCCCAAAACTTAAGAATAATGGAAAGCTGTGATGAACAGAAGCAAACAGCAGCTGTAGCTCTCTGTCAGCTGGCTGAGTACAGTCCCAGCACAGTCAGAATGGACAATGAAGGGCAGAGTCCTCAGGACACTAATGCTTCGTGTACAGAAGCTACTCTTAATTCTTCTGATACTCAGGATAATCAGTGCAATCAAAAAGCAAAAGGACAAAAAAGGACAAATCAAAAAGAATCAGCAAAATCACAGCAAGGCACTAAAAGAGTAAGGCCAAATGACTGTAGCAGAGTCTTCACTTTAAGGAAGAGAACAAGAATATCTTAATACTTCACTTTCCAAGGAGTTTGTGGTCACAGAAGCTAGTCACCAGCAACATGATAAAATGTCTACAAACCATCTCCTGTTGGGTTTGGTCCATGACAAGACACATTCAATCTCTCCCTGTAAATAATGTTCATAATTTTATATTAATATTTTTAAGCCACTGAACTTTCCCTTACATAAGCTCAGATTTTGATGAGTGAATTTTTGCATCCGTTGAAGCCAAAGCACGAGATGAATCTTTAAGGGGTTTTGCAATTGTATTAATGTAAAATAACTTTTACAACTTTTCTTAAAAGCTGTTTAAGCTCTAGAAACAATATTGTTCAATAGCATAGTGTCATAGTCTTTTTCAAGCTTAATTTCTGTAATAGTTTTTTTTGGTCTTTTTTCTTTGAAAAACTTACTTCCCTGTGCAGTAGTTTAAATAAGATTAAACATGGCTATTTAGAATTTACTGTAAGAACTGTGTTGTATATGAATGCACTTTGCCATCATGCCATAATTCAAACAGACCAAACTTTGTTGCTCAGAGACAGACACCAGGCTCCAAACTGACCCACACCTTGGCTATGCTTTTCTTACCACAACTAAGACCAAGATTCAAGTTAAGCCAAAGAAAGCCTGCACCAATGTAACAAATGCAGTTTATTGTCACCTTTAACCAAACCACTAGGAAAACCATCATTGAAGAGCTGAACAATTTTGGTGCCTAATCCTCTGAGATTAAACAGACACTGGGCACCCTTCAAACTTCAAGCCTAAAAGGTTATTTATCTAATTTATTTCACCCAAGGCAAACTCTCCTGGGGAGAGTCGTCTTCCAGTAGTCATGTATCACCAATGAGCAGTTTCAGTGTGTGCTTCTACATCCATCCTAAAGCTATTTTCTGCTTCTATAATCATGTATATGAACTTGCAATTTTTCAAATAAATCTGTGACCTGTACTTAAAAAAGATGGAAAGTCATTAATGAACAAATAGACATTCACTACACTATCTGTACCACATGTCTTGAAGAATTCTTTATCAATCTGAGTTTCAAAGAGAATATGGTAACAGAAAAAATCCGATTAACTCAAGTCACAACAAGATAGTAAAAGCATGATATATCAAGCTGCACAATCACCACCTGATGAAACAAGGAGAAAGAGCTTCTTCCTAGGCTTAGTTTAAAGCTTCAAGCTTAGGGATGTGTACTACCAAAGCCATAATCTCCAAACATGAAATTATGGAGTCTGGTGTCACTGCTACTGTTTTTGAACTACTTTAAGTTATTTGCCTCACTACTCTGGAAGCAGAAAGTTTCACAGTTTCCCTCATTCATAATCTTAAAATCTCATGCATCTCTTATATTGTTAATTTGAATTTCAAGTCAATAAGGAAAAACCTTTTGGTGGTTTTCCATACAATTCAAGGATTTATTCTTCACCATCTCCTTACAATGTCAAGTGTGCTATGGCTATTCTGCAGCCTAGATCTGCTCAGCAGTAATCAATGTTTGACTCAATGAAGATAAAACACAGTTTGTCATTACCAGTTAGATTCTTCACTATCTGCATCCCATTTCATGTCCCAATCTCCCCAAATTCTATCCCTGCAAATTCCACTATCCATTTTTACTCATCCTTGACATATCATAGCTTTCTGCCTTCTGTATAACTAACTCATTCCTGAGCTGCAGTTTAGCCAAGGTAGAAACTGATTGTTGTGTTGTGTTTTGGTTTGTTTTATTAAAGAGTACTGTAGTGGTAACACCACTTGGTACACTATTAGGTTTCTTATCCATCTTCTTACATAACAATTGTTGGAATTCTCAGCACTGTTTTATTCTAAAACTTCCAATTCCTGCAGAATCATTTTTCTTTAGACCTTTCTGCCTATCTTTATCCCAGGAAGACCTTGCTGCCATGATTGTATTCTCCCTGCTCCTCTTAGCTTTATATTCTTCCACTCCAGGAACAGAATGCTGTGATGCATTCTGACAAACCAAAAATCTGCAGATAAACCTAGATATATCAAAATCACCTCCAAAGGCAGCAATGTATTTTCACTGCACCTCTGCAGAAAAAGAAGGGTATGAAGGACAAAACTATCACCCTCATTCTACTTATGCAAAACACTCAACCTAAAAAGTGGAGGTAGTTTCCCAGCCCAGGTCAAAGTGCTGGCAGAGCTACGATTCACTCCTGTCTTTTGCAGTCCTATACAATACCAAACTTGCATGGAACTTCCAGTTCAGACTTTATAAAGAAATAGAAATCTATTCCATGAGGGCATCCCAACTCCTTGACAGAGGTGTAGAGTTTGGGGTTTGTTAGAACTAAACCAGAAGCTCACTAATGGATGATTTCCCATTCTTAAGTCTGGGGGTTTTTTTTTAAGTGTTTCATCTTTATCAGACAAAGGCAAAAGGAAGAAAATGGAAAGCCAAAGGAAGGCTAGCTGCACAAGAATTCTCACATGCAGAACAGATACTAGATTGGACACAAATTCTTTACACAGAGACATATAATAAACTGTATTAAATACCATATTTTGTCATTTCTTCTAGAATCAGTACAGAATAGAACAGATCTGGCAGTCCCTAACTTACTAGTATGGAAGACCAGTTTTGGAACATTTTCAAGAATAAGTGTTCAACTTTCCTGTTCAACACATGAGAGCTCAGAAACCATCTACCCAAGATACTGCTGTAGAAGTGCCCAACAGTGGGCATGCATCACTACATTATTGCAACTCTATAAAATGGCCAAAAGCACAGAGATCTTCTACTTCCATATGAATACCTCTGTACTTCAGTGGACACTGATATATCCAGAACACACAAAGAAACAATTCCCTGCTCTAGGTTGTCCTGCTCTGGCAGGGGGGTTGCACTAGATGATCTCCAGAGGTCCCTTCCAACCCCTAACATTGTGATTCTATAATTCCTATACAGTTAGTTTTCTTTCCATCCTGATGTCTTCAAAAAACCCATTAAACATGTAAAACAGCCCATGTCTACATTATGTGAAATTGACCTCTGAACTTTAATCACAAACATCAGCATAAGCTACTAGCTTTAAAATGCAAGTTAGTCATCAGTTATTTAATATATGAACTTTAAGTAATGACACTGACACAGAGACACACACAATTATAATTTTGTACAGCTGTACAAAGAAACATGGGAGTGAGGAATAAAGAAGAAAACCCCCAAAAATAATTTCATTTTAGAAAGAAAAATTTATTAAGTATAAAAAAAGGCACACCCAAGACAATAGTTTTGACAGAAGTACCTTCAATATCCCCAGAGGTGTATTTTTTACCCTAGAATTCAAGGCTACAGTCATCATTCAGCATACTCACATCAGCAAATTCCAGTCTTATTGCCACACATTGAATCCCTAATACTATAAACTGTTAATTCATGACCTTACTAACATTCAGCAACTCCAACTCACCATCTGATATTCGAGAGGGGAGCAGCAATCCTCTTCTGCCCAGTTCAGCCAGAGCCAGGCATCCCCCATGCCATGCATTATCTGTTTCCTGGAAACTGATTGGAGAAGACAGACAAGTTTTGTTCAGATCAGCCTGCCCTTTCTGGAGTTCATTCTTCATGGTGAATTCCTAACACTTTAAACACCAGACAAACCAAAGCAGCAAGAGTTTTTGTGTTATTAATTCTGTTAGACTCTAAAATGTAAGAATGACAAGTTGAATGTGTATTCTTTCCCATTTGTGGCAACGTAAGTACTACTATAAACATCAGCAAATAAGAAAGAAAAAACCCATTATCAATAGAAATGTAACCTCAATACAGAAGAGTAGAATGCCTGAAAGTCATCTGGTACACTGGCCAAAGATGCAGATTTACAGAATATAGCCAAAATAAGTAACTAATTTAGTGCCAAACACAGTCCTCAGCTAGCAAAAGAGGTTCAAGTAATGGTTTCCAATAAACACATGGCAGGAGCTTATGGAGTGAGCAAACAGTGGTGCTTCTCCACCTTTAAAATAACAAACCAAAACAGAGTAACTTATACCCAACACAGCAAAAAATGACAGAAGGTACACAGGTTTTGGTGGACTGGCAGATAAAGAAGCAAAAAGGTGGAAGGCTGCATGCCTAACCATGCAAAAAACACATTTGGTATTAAACTAGGGATAGGAATCTAAGAATAAGATGTTGAACAGACAGACTAGGTCATACCAAAGCTTCACCTCTGTCTCTGACATGGACCAGCAGCAGATGCTTGGCCAAAGACAAAGCATAAAGGATCATTCCTTTATTAGTGTCCTCCTAGCTTTGGTAATCAGCATCAGGGAGACTTCCCAAGCCAAAGGTTGCAACTAGAACATCCTATTTAATAATCCCTGATGGGACTCCCTTCCATTAATTTGTATAATCCCTTTTTGAACTCCCTTTACACTTTCAGCTTCCATAACATCCTGTGGCAATGACTTCCACAGTTTAATTATAATTGTGTGAAAATATACTTCCTGATGCTTCCCAGTTCTCACACGAGGAGAAAGAGTGAAGAGTGAACAATTACTCCCTTGCCCTCTTACTTTCCTATTTAGGATTTCACAGAACTCCATTACATCCCTCTACTTTTTCTTTCCACTTGGAAGAACCTCCATCAGTTAAATCACTTTCCAGTGATTTAATTGTTATCTATTCCTCTTAGTAATATCTAACCTTCCATCTGCTTTCTTGTTTCTGAGAGCTGCTGACCACTTCACTTGACAGAACTATCAGGGACTTCCAGATCTTTCCTGATTAGCAAAAACTCTTACAGCTAGCTGCATTTTTCCCTAAGTGCTTTAGTTAGCATTCATTAGCCATCACATTTCATCTGTCCTTTAGTAGCTAGTTACTTAACTTAGGCTTATATAACATTTCTTTTCTGTCACCTTTAGTTTCCACCACATTAGCTAACTTCAAATCATCATTTCCTCAGTCCATTGTTCACCTTTCTTCCAGGACCCTTTCTGAGTATCTTGAAGAGCACAGGGTTCAGAGAGACCCCTGTGAGGTTATCATCTCATTACCTTGCTAAAAATGGTCACTTGTTCCTCCCCTGTCTCTTGGCTTTCAATCTATCTATAGAAGGAATGTTTTCTTCTTATCCCAAGATATGTAACAAAGTGCCTCTGATGAGAAACTGACTTTGTTTTATTTCAGTCACTAGATACTCAGTGCAAAGAATACAGATGAGATTCCCTGTGTCCTTGTCTACATTTGTTCCCAGCTGTTTCTGAAGAAAGCAGGTCACCCAATTATTAGTTGGATTACTCATCCCTAGGACTTGAAAAACAAGGAAAGAAAATACTGTAGAGTACAGGTCTTTGAAGCTCCAGGGATAATTGAGATCAGGAGCACCTTTAAAATTAATCACAGTAACACATTAAAGTATTGGCTAAGTAGATACTTTCCTTGCAAATTTTTGAGTCTCTATACCTTTTTTTAATGTCCTATTCTTTGAACTGATATTTTTAATTTGTACTCACAACCAACATAAGATTTTTTTAAACCTGAGCACATCTGAATAATAAACTGGACATTACCAATACTTTTGGCTAATAAGGAAATTCTTTCTGTTCTTAGCTTACTCTAAAACACTAGTTTAGGTCATAAAGTTCAAGTACTCTGTGTAGACCTGATGAGACATTTGATATAAGAAAGTATATGATACTTGTTGAATCATTTAGGCCTTGACATGCTCTAGCTAGAGGCAGAAACAAGACATTCAACAGTAATGTGCATCAAGAGAAGAGCCTAGCAGCTCTGTGTGATCAAACTGAAGTTTCAGCTAGCCCCAAAGCCTCTCTCACAAGGCCAACAGCACATGCCTGAGGTCTAAGGGAAGAACAAGCACATTGCAACACTCTCCAAAACACTTCCCCATTCTAGCAGATCATGGACAAGTTAGCAGGAAAGCAAAGCACTTTTTGTTCAGGCATGGGTGCTTTTAGCATCCACAGCATCCTGGGGCAAGACATTTTTCCAGCAGATGTGCTGTGTGAATAACCACCACCTCTTGCTGCCTGCTACACTAGTTTGCTTCTAATATAAAATAGAGAGCAATCATTCCCACGTCATTCATGATTCCATAACCCTCTGTGACACCTCATTTATTCCTCTCCCTTCCTAAATGTTTTAACCTCCCCTTACCCAGAGATTGCTTCCTATCTCTGCTGCTCCTCACAACCCTTCTCTGTATCATTTGCAGTTCTGATACATTCCTGCAGCTGCACACAACACTCAAGACAGGAGCACACCAGCAACTGGTAAAGCAGTAAGTTAATGAGGAGGTTTTTAGTTTTATTCTTTCCAAAGTTTAACTTCAGTCCTTCCACATGACTTTAGAAAGGAGTCAAAGGATTACGAATAACAACCTTAGCACATCTGTGCATTAGAGGATTTTGAAATATGGGAGAAAGGCAACAAAATACACAGATTCTTAGACTTGTCTTCCTAATTGTTGTCCTCCTGTTTCATAAATAGGCATGTTTGAGATGCATGTAAAGTATGAAGTAAGATTTTTACCTGAAACAGTCCAAGAGAGACCCAATCACATCATCTGCCAATTCTTTTGGAAGTCTTCCAGTTATTCTACCAATTCTGCAAGTTAAAAGAAAAGAAAAAAACCCCAATATTCAGTGAATCATAAGTAGTGCATGTGATTAGTCAGTCTTACATAACGTTCAGTTACTGGAAACTTCCACTAAGATGACTGACTTCAAGGTGGCAATGCACTACACTACCACCACGATGCTAAAGCAATCTCATCCTTGATCCCAAGCTGTATGTATGGCTAGGCTTGGCGAACGAAGCTCCAGGGAGGGCTCCATCCATGCTCCTCCTCAGCGCCTTTTCCAAGCGTGCTGATAAAAAGAGGATAGCAGATAGCACCCTCGAGCCTGCACTAGGGATTTTTTTCGGGTGAGACACAGCATGTGCAGAGCTGGACCCACCCTTTAGTCCTAAGGTTCATCTGCCAGGGCCTAGCAAGCTTGGATGCTGGCAGCCAAGTCCTTAGGATGGAGGTTTAACCTCTTAGCTGGAAGGCCTTACAGGGCTAAACGAGCTCCATCTGCCCGGGTTTGGAATCAGAGTTGTCCTTCTCCTAGGATGACTGCCAGAAGGCTAATGAGCTCATCCTACCCATCCAAGGATTCTAGGAACATGGGTATCACTCCCCACACTTTCCCGTGGGCAATGAGTTTAATGCTCCCTCTGCTGTGGGCACAGTTATGGCACCAGGGGCCACAGGAGACCACAAGGGATTGTCAGACTGTGCCTGAATCCCAAGCTACAAAGGAGCTAACTTAACACAGAAACACACTGGTTAAAATAGAAGAGAGAAAAACGCTTGGAAAAGATGCTCCTTTACAGCCTTCAAATCAAATCATCTCCACAATATTTCTTTCCAAACCTATCTGAACTCTTCCTGAAGACAAGGCCAATTTCCTGTCAGAAGCAGCTCTCTGCTGCACCACATGCAGCAGTGGCAATAGTGACAATACACACCAATTAGCAATTATGGATTACATCAAACTCTAGTGCTATGTTGTTCAGTTTATTAGAGTAACTGTAAGACACCTACCCTTTTGCTGCAGACCACCTGACAATAGTGTCCTTGTCTTTCAGTCCAACCAACAATTGCTCTGCAGAGAATTTCATTGAAACAAAACAGATTATTCTCATTTAACAACAAAAAATTGCTTAAAATGTTCAAAATTCATTTTCCTCTTAACAAAACTGCCTTTTATTTTAAAGAGAAATATCTGTATCTAGATTTCTGCTATTGCCACACAAGTATGACTTGAAATCAAAGAAAAAAGAAGTCAAAATCATTTTCTAAAGGAGATAATCAGGTTTTAAGTTTTAAGTACTGTGGGAAGATTCCAAAAGGAGGTCACGGTGCTTCTGTCAGTGGTTCATTAGATTATTCAGTTACAAGTCTTCTGATGCCATTTTTACCTATTTACAGCATATCCACCAGCACCCTAGCAGAGGACCTGCTGTCTGACTGCATGATAATCAAAAAATGCTGTTCTTTGATACTACCACAGCTTAAACATTTCAACCATGATTCTTTAGCTTTCAGGTAACACAACTTTTTATTGTGTTTTTCATTCTGAGTTTTAATTCATCCTTCCACCTGTGAAAGGTTCAAGATGTGTCTTTCATACTACTGGAGCAAACTGATAACATGTTCTGCAGTAGCTCCACCCCTCAACCCCACATCAATTGCTCAAGTATTGAGTTTCTGTTTGAGATGCTGAAATCCAAACCATTTTGATCAGTTGCACAGACTGGAATGTCATAGTCTTTCCAACTGACCACATTAGCACATTAGACTTTCTTAGCCTTAAGCAGACTGTTTTCCAATGGATGTTTAATTTGCAGGCATTACAACAACTTCTGTCCAGTTTTAACACACCTACAACATTTTCAATCTCTCCTGGAATGTCATATTCCTCCTCTTCATCATCAGCTTCAGCAGCAGCAGCTGTTATCATCTGGGTCTGCACAACTGAACCCTTAGCTTGCAGATTGGCAGCCAGAGAGCGAGAGCCACGCTGGTACCTGCACAAGAAACAGAGTTCATTTGGTCTTCCTGATTTCAGTTCCAACTGAAATAGGTCCACAGTGTCACAAAGGCTGCTTCTCAACTTGCTACACCTCCCAATGTACACCTCTCCAGTTACCCAGTGCTTGCTTTAAAGGAAAAAAGGATCCCACTCTCCTTCCTCCTGACCCAGTTGTCTCTTTTCCAAGGTGAGAAGAGCTAGACTATTTAAATGGCTCCTTCTCTCTCCCCTTCCTGCTGTAGCATAACCTACTTCCCACCACTGACAATAAAGACAGGCAAAATTATTAAACTTAACAACTGTTTTTTAGATGTTCAAGCTAGCTTGGTACTTTCTGACCAAGCTGGAGGCAGATCTTTAGCCCGTGGTGCAGATACATGCTCACAAAAGACATACTTTACATGTTAAACTGACTTTTGCCATTGGGCAAGGTACACTCTCCAACTAAAAAGTATTTTCTATGCCTAAGGAGGTTCTCAAAAGCTGCTAAAAGAAACACAATAAAAAGAGTCACCAAGGGAGCCTGCAATTTGAAAATATCAGCGCGAGAAATCTCCAAAAGAGTTTGCCCTCTGGCAGTAAGGAAAACCAGACACCAAAACCTGACTAATATGCAAAACTAAAGTGGGATTGCAAACCAGTTTTCCCCTGTGAACTTTCTATCAAATCTGAGTAGAACTATGTCATGGAAAATGTTATGTTCCCTCTTACCAAATCCTATTAAATCAACTTCAGTAACAAAGGTCACTGTCTTCCCATCTTTACACCTTCTGCATTATATAGGAACAGGCTTATGCTTGTGTAAGGTGCAACAGAAGAAGCTGAAAGCTTTGCATTGCCATAGCACTAGTTTACTAAAGCAAAATGGAAACTACACAGAACAGAAAAAAAATCTCCTTTTTCCATATGGTGCAGCTAAAGAATATGTTCAGTCCCAAACCACAAGGGGCTTGCCTTCTTTCTCTTTTAGGGAAGGACAAGAAGGCCTGTAGTCAAATATATGGATTTAGGTATTTCTAAGTTTTTATCTGTTTTTAAAACTGTTGCAGTTCAAACTAACCTCCACTTTGCTACCTTTGGCTGCACAAATGTCAGTCCAAGCCGCTGAACAAGCTTCATCCCTAGCTTGCGAAGAACCATCTGATTGCTTTCTGACAGCTTGCAATTATCAAGACACTCCAGTACAGTAGCAGCTGTAAAGCAAAATCAACACATCAGGAAAACTGCTTTCAAAAAAAACTGTAAGAAAATTTCGTCAAGTTTTGAAAGTTCTTTGGAAGATTTAGGTTTTTAAAGGTATTACTGAAATGCAAATGTCTTCTTACCTACTTTGTAGTAGCTTTGACACTGGTCATAAGATAACATCCCTCACCAACCAAACAGGAAGGATTGCTTTAAGGATTACTTTTGACTATGAAAATTATAATGATCCTAGATTCTGAGAATATTTTGCCTCTAATTCTCACTGGAATTAATACATTCAAGTGTCTTGCAGGGTCTGAGAATTTCCTGTAGCCTAACAGAGCCAGGAGTCAGAAAACCTCCTTAATGTACTCTGCAGCCAGTTTCTGTACAGTAAGCAAGTGTTCCTTTTCCTCAGTTGTTATTTCCAGGCAGCACCAACTGAACTTCTCTGGCACAGAAATGTTTATGATTATAAACATCCATAAACATTTAGACAGGAGAAATACTGTCTCTGTGTAAACAATCAGCAACAAAACCTTTCATGTGGGCACAAAGGTACCCAACTTACTTGTCCAAGATAAAAAAACCACAGACAAAAGGAGAATCTTGGATTAATGAGCATACAGGCCCAGGATTCAGAATCTTCACAAGGAACACATTGTCCTGTTACAGATGAAACAGTCCTTTTGCATTTTGAGCCTGAGACAACCAAGGATTGCTTTGAAGGCTGGTCATCAGTTAATAGAGACTAAGCCCTTGGGCCCTGAAGGCCCCATCACTCTTGCTGTAAACACTGCAAACACGGAATCCTACTGGCAAAATACTCTGCCACCTCTAACCCCAGTCTCCTAGCAGAGTTCTCAAAACACTAACACATCAAAGATATAACAAGGCTGAGAAATTGCAGGATGTGACATAATCTCCTCAAGTCTTTAAAATGGCTTAAGATTTATCCTAACATACTAAATATTAATGAAATCATACACAGGGACAAAAAGGTGAAGCTAGGAGAACTATTACTTTGGTACCTTCCAGCAACCTAGGGGTTTGTTGCAGCTGTAAAAGCTAGAGAGGCTAAGGGTTTAGGAGGAAGAGACTGCACAAACATCAATGTTTACAGACAGAAAAAAACCTGTAAGAATATACAAATATACAAAAGCGTCTTCCAGCTCTTGAACCACTAAAATATCCACAGACCTATGCAAATGGATTCAGGACTAGTGCTGGTTTTTAAATCCAGTTCTACATTGCAAGAGATTTCAGACAGTATTTTCCTTTAAGGTTTGTCTGTTTTTTCCCCTATTTGATCCTTAGATCTGTTATAATCTGTAATAATTAAAAATCTCTGATGCTTTTTGTCTCTCACATTTTCTTGTCCCCAGCACTGTCTGAATATTTGCTTCTTACTTGTAAGCCTTCTATTTTTTCTGTGGTAAGTTTATTGATTGGTATGCCTCTGATTTTTCTTTTATTACCAGACTCATAACTACTTCATATTCTTTCTGTATGCTATAGGCCAAAACATCTAGTTTTACCAGCAGTTAATGTTGAGAGCCAAGTATCTTCTCTTCATATTGATTATGATTATTGTGTTGTACAGTTGTCTCTTTAAAGTGACATAGCTTGTACTAATTTATCTAGCCTGTTTACTATTCTGCTTGTCTGGCAGTGTTACTACTTTAAGCTTCCACAGTGCTGTCTGCTATTTCTATGTGATGACATTCCTCAGTATTTTCTGTTTGGTCCTGACCAGCTGCACAGCACATAGATCATCCCATTCTGCCTGCCTGCACTATCTTATCTCCATCTTCACCTGTATCTCAGGCATTCAGACTTAGTAACTGGGAGAACTAAACTATTTCCAGCACTACATCTATGAAGTTTCTTCTCAGAATTCAAAATAATTCCATTAAGTGAAATCTTAAGCATTCTCAAGTGAGTTTACATCACTGCTTGATTACTGGGAATAGCACAAACCACATTTCTGGTGCTTTGATAAGCCCTACAAAACTGACAAGGTCTTTTGTAGTGTTTGGAATGAACCATCACCTTTCCCTACCTCTTTACTGCTACAGCATCACTACATGATTCCAGCTGGGTCCTGAAAGCAGCAGGTTTTTTAAACTTGGGTTTTTCCAAAATCTTGTGCTTATGCTAAAACTGAAGATTTTCTGCAAAATTTTCAGCAGCAATATGTATGAAACCAGTTTATAGTCCACTGATTTTTTTTTTTTTAAGTATTTGTCACATCTCTTAGTTCTGTGTTTAGCTTCTGTATTGGAACAATGGTCAATGCAATCACCTGCCAAATTCTCTTATGAGCTGTACCAACATAACATTCGCCAGTGGCAGCTGCTCCTCCCTCAATGTCACCTCTTCTTTTCCCCCACCCCTCATTTTGCATGCTTTAGAACTTCCCTGTTGATTTCATTCTTCAGAGCATCACTTATCAATTTAACCTTGCTTTACTTTTTTTATTGGAATGGTTTTAAAAACAACAGCAATCAGCATCTTCCAAACTTACCATATGGTAAACAATCTTCTCTTTTGCCATGTTTAAATAACTGGGCCTACAATTAAAATAGGGAACATGAGAACACAGATTCTAGAGTATAACACAGTAAGCATGCAGTTCTAATTCCTTCTCAATGTTCTTACAATAATCTGCAGTGCTTATTAACTGAAATAGCAAAAAAGGTGTCAGGGTGCAGTTGCACTTCTCTAGGGCCATGTGAGTACAGGACAGCGTGGCCCAGCCCTCCCCTCTCCCAGCCACACACTCACACAGGCAGTCAGCTCAGGGAGCCCACTTGGCCAAAAAAACACTCCAGAGAATGAAAAAAGGGAAACAACCATAACAGCAGCTACTAGTTTTCAGGCAGCTCAGCTCTCTGAACCAGGCTTGGTCACCTGAGCTCAAAGCAGGTGCAACCACAGCACCTATTAGCTCAAACAGCTCAGGCTGCTTTGAACATCTAGAAATGAAGCAGAGTTTGCAGAAGGCAGAAGAACATGGGGAACTCTGTACCCTGACATTGAACAAGCCTTACTCATGATTTAGACAGCCAGCACACCAACACTTTGGTCCCTGCTATGAAGCAGGACAGGTGGCTGCATGGCAGCAAGCTTAGTTATTAGCAGCAACCACACACTGACAGACAGGAGCCAGCACTGCCTGAACTGCTGACCATTTGACTTGGTTTCTCCAACAGCTTTTGAGAACTCCAGGTTAAACTAAACAAAATCAGCTACAGAAATCTGATTGCAAGCCTACTACAAACATACTTCCAACAGGCAAACTTTAATTCCTATGTCAAGGGATTTAAAGCAGCAAAGAGCAAGATTCTTTATATATAAACATGTGTGTGTGTGTGTGTAATTAAATATGCCAGTAAGATTAAGGCCTAGCACTTCAGTGACTCAAATGAACTATTAACACCTGTCAAAAACATGTTACATATTGAGAGCTTCCTCAGTCCATTTAGCATGCACCAAAAGCACTGAGTTCAGTCACTTTTTGATTCCTTCCTTTGTCATTCACCAGAAGAAAGAAATCTTCAATAAATATGCCTAAGAGTTAAACAAGAACAGACTTACCTGAAAAATATGTACTTTCTCACACATACCAAACACACACATGCCTCCTGTACTGCAGGTGTGGTTAAGAGCAACAAAGGCAACAAAAACACCTTGAGTGTATGCAACCAGTCTATTTTTTGTTACTAAATGGTATTTTAGGATCCTAAGTTAGCTCTTCTGATCACCTCTACTACAAGCTATATAGAGGAAATTGATAATACATTTGATTTATCTCTTTTATTTATATATTTGATACTATATATTGAATTAGTTAAGATTTTTAATGCTTTCACAAGTAACTAGACAATTGTAAGGCATCCTTTAAAAACTACATTATAGAACCAGTTCAGGCACAGAAGAACAGCTAACAGAAATAACCAATAAAAACAGTACCAACACAGCACAGCTTTTACCAACACATCAGATCAGTATCCAAAAAAAGAAACAGAATTGCCCACAAACATACAACAAAACTCTGCTTGTAAGAAAAAGGCTAAAGCAAAGAGGACAGAAAATCTGCAAATATTCTGTATAATTAACAAATCACGAGCACATCTAAAATGTTTCTTCCTCTTTGCTGAAACACACAGAAGCTCATTTCTGCATCCCTTTGCTCCTGTGCTCTGCTTTACAAACGCATCCGATGGTTTCCTCACAAGAGCAGCAAGTGCCTAGCAGCTGTCAGAGGATAGTGCAGCATTCCTGCAGCACCTCAGCTTCACAATCAGTTCTCCTTTCTGGATAAAGCCCCAGCTAAGAGAAAATACTGGGTTTAAGGCCTCCAATTTATTAGGTTATATTCAAGCATGTTCAAACAAAGCACAGAATAAATCCTGAAGCAGTGATCATGGAGAGAAACAGCTTTTTAATATAGTCCTGGGAAGGCTCCTGGACAAGCGCATTTGGAGGTCTATGCTCACACTTCTCAGCATACTGCCTAGGAGCTCCTGCAAAGATGGAATGGAATCCTCAAAACTTCTACACATTTTCAGGCTTATGCAGCTTCTAAATTCTGGCACTTTTCTAGAAGTTTCTCCATGAGTTTTCACTCTGAATTCAGTTCTGACTCCTCAGCAAAAACGTAACTAGAAGGTACCACCTCTAAGCAAGATGTGGGAAGAAATTAACCAACACACAAGCAGGAGATGAGAAAACTCTTTAAATATTGGACAAGAAATGCTTTTCTAAAACAGAAACTATGAAAACACCCTCACAAATCTGTGAATTAATCTTGAACAGTGAACCTGACAGATTCCATTTCACAATCACTTCTTTTCTGAACAAAGCATACTTTGCTTCCCTACAACAGCTCCACTACACACTAAAATAACACAATAGTTTCATATGTAATATTCAACACAGAACATCTACTCTCAAAAATACTCCAAGGATTTCTAATATACTTTCAGCTGTTAAATCATCATAGCAACTGCTGTAAATCACCCAAGATATGGATTATGGGATTTTATTCTATCAACATGAATTTTTAGAGGAAGTAAGAATTAACCAAAGAACACCAGAGCTACTGTTTCAATCAGTAATGAAACATGGGGTGTGTTCAATATATTATATCACCTCCTCATTTTGGAGTAAACAGAGCTGAAAATGCCAAATGTCTGGATGGAAAAAGTTCTGTTTGCACCTAATGTCCACTGTAGGTCAGACAGAATCTTCTACCAGATTCCTGCTGCCTCAGCAAGTGATGTGCCAGGTATTTTCTCTGTATCAGAGAAAAGCTTAACAGTCATTTTAAAACCACTTTTCTACAAGTAAATAAGTAATAGCCAAACTGTTGGGAGCTACTCTTCAGATTTTCAACACAAGAAAACCAGTCTGGGGGGTTTTCTGCTTATAGAAATGCCAAGAAAAGAAGTTCTCATTACTTCTAGATGAGTCAAGCATACAAAAGCATTCACAAGCCCAAATTTCCCAAACTTTTGAGCTTAGAGGATATATTTTTTCAGGGGAAATACAAGAGCACTTTAACCAATGTTGACCTTTAGGAAAAGAAAAGGGATGTATTTTCTTCCAGCATGTGCTACAAACAGTGCTGCATGTAAAGGCAAAGTTACTCAAAAGACCCTGCAAATCTCAAGCTTACAGGGTTCATACGAAAAAGAAAAATACATGATGCATCAACAGAAAACATTAAAAAATCATATATAAAAAAGGATGACTCAGCCTCACTGTACTCAGCTGAAACTTCCTGCCTTGAAGGAAGAAAAAGATCCAAGGCACACCATGTCAAAAAATCTGATACACACAAAATAATTAATAAGCTTGGTTTGCCACCTGCATAGACAGTGTCAGCAACTGACACACTGGAAGCAAGGAGCCTATCTAATGGAGTACCCAGGCAATCACAGTTACACCATGGTCTCTTCACTTTAATAAGGACATGCTGCACACACCAACTCACCCAACCTGTTGAACTGTTGAAAAGTATGTGACTCCCTCTCTTATAAATAATTAAGCCACCTACAAATTAGAGAAAATCAGTGGTGTGCAAGCACTGACGACTGTCAAGTCTAGTTTTGCTTTAGAAATAGCATGGTGCAAGGAAAACAAAGCCTAGTTTCTTAGTAATCACTGCAGAAACACACCACACCTTCCAATTGTCTGCATAACCCACTTTAGGACTGACCTTCCTGAGATACATCAATCAGGATCATCTCCAGGACATGTTCCCCAAGCTATACAAATCACCATTAAGAGTGCCCTGACTGTTTGGTAGCAAGTATATCTTCCTGTTGAGCAGGAGGCACAAGTCTGAATCTACCCTCTGGTTGTAACCAACCAAGTCAAGGATTGTGAGGATAATTTCAGCCTGTATGGAAAGAGAAGAAAATGATATCTTTCATTACTCTGGAGCACCCTCTAGCAGTCAACACAACACCCAGGCCCAGAGAAAGCTATCAGCCATCTCTGCCTCCAGGCCAGATGTGGGGAGGTAAACAAGGTGAGGGAGGACATGCTGTCAGAATAATAAGTTCATCTGAAAGTACAGAATATTTAATGCACTATCTGTGCTGCTAATGGCAAAATGGCTTAGCTAAAACCCTTGCTCCTACTATGTCTTCAACACAAATAGTGATCCTTCTGTAGGTCAAACATTTGTCAGAGTAGCAATCACCAACGTGGTACTAAAGCTTACAAACTCCAATACAAACTCCAGTTAAATGAGTGGCAAAAGGAATTCAGATTTCAGAAGATCTTAGTTATTTACCAGTTGAAAAGTTTACATAACACACAGAGAGCTAAAATCCTTCCCATCTCAAAAAGACTTCACAAAAAATACAGATTTTAAATACTTGCAAGACAAAAAAAAAAACCCAACAAATCAGCAGCTTGAGACAGCAACTCCGTTCTGAGAGGAAAAAGAAACAGTCTTATGGAAACAGAACCAACAACAGTTCTTCAGGTGAAAAGAGAAATCTCAGTAGTCTCAGACAAGGCCACATGAGAATACTCTATGCCATTACAAATGAGACAAGATACAGTGTTACCACAAAGGCATCAGTGCCCTTGATATCTGCAGACCTAAGAATTCTTTTTCTTCTCCTTTTTACACAACTTTATCACCAAACCACTACACAACACACCACCTTTTTAAACCAAACAATGCCAATAGTCCATCCAAGCACCGCTAATTCTTTGAGAATGCCAAAAACACAGAGACTTAGGAAACATTCTATTTGGAAATAGTCTATTTTTGTGCCTCTGGGTCTGAAAGAATGGAGTTAGAGAGTTCTTTCTTCCCTGGAGCCAAATTTCCCTAAGCATGTCCCTATTGCTCCAGAGCTTTTGCATTGGAGGCAGCTGAGGGAAATGCTCTGCTGCTCAGCCTCTCCAGTTGCATCAGAGCACTGCGCAGGGCGTTTTATTTTCTTAAATGATTACTCACACTTGTATACTGAATCACTTCTAAAACAAATAAGGTTTAATAAGTTTCAATGCCCAAGGCTACCTCAACATGATGACATCTCTGTCACGCAAGAACTGGGAGTGCTACCCCCTGCAGCAATAACTAAAAAGCTGTTGGATATAATAGCAGGTTTAAAAGCAAACCTCCAGACCAAGAGAATTTAAAATGCTGATTCTTGAAACAGGTTACAAGTTTCCTTCAAGTAAACAAATGTGATTAAAAATGAAATAGAGAAATTTCTTCTTAATCCAACATTTAGGAGTCCTTCAAATATACAAAGTCTCCAAGCTCACTTCTGGGCTTAAATGAACCCTGCACTGTTAGTTTGAAGCAGAGGGCAGCTCTGAAACCCAAAGGTGAAACACTGCAAGCAGAGGTTTCTGCCAGTGCACACCTGTTGTGAAATGACATATTCCTGACAACAGGTGTAAAGAGAAAAAAAGAAAAAGCCCCAGTGGAATTAGAATATGTAATGCAGCCTGCGTGTTTCAACAAGAATCCTGAAACAGTAGTTCTTGTTCTACACATACTGCTGAGTTAGATTAAACAGTGGCATACCTAATCACCAGGACTTAAGGCCACAAAGAGGCAGATCAAAGTACAGCAAGGTTGAACTCCTCACTGACTACCTAACTTGCAGTTTCAGTTCATTGAAATGCAAGAGTTTCAGGTCTTTTGAAAACAGTTTTGCCACCCCAATCTCACTACAAGCTACTTCCTAAATGCAGACCATAAGCAGCCCAACAGCAACCCAACCAAAATCCACTGTTAGGGGCAGCCCTGAACTGATCTGATGAAGAGAAGACAACTTTCTATCCCTGTCCTGGCAGGTTACATTCCCAAAACCTGTTCCATTCTCCAAACCTGCTTTGCTGTACTGACCAGAAACTGAAAAATGGCCTTTTTTTTCCTGCTGCTTGTTCAGACAGAAATGCCCAGGCAACTACAGGGTGACTCTTAAGCTAACAAATTGCTGGAGGACTTTTGAAGCTTGTTGACACAAGCTCTGGTTGTCTCTCATGGATGTGTTCTGCTTGAAGCACTTAGGAATTACTTATGTTTCTGTAGAGCCTGTTAGAATCTTGTATGTTCAAGAGAAAAGGTTCACTTATTTTAAACACTTCTTTTCAGTGGATATTTTTGGTTTAACAACATGCTACTGGTACATGTGTGTTAGAAAATTCTTGATACTCACTCTTGAAATAACTTTTTCCTACTCCATTTAAGTATGTGCATACACACATAGCTGCATGCACATGCACGTGTAGGTAGCTCTATGGCTTCAAGCTGCAACAGGGTAGGTTTAGAACAGGACAGAGAGGGTGGTCAGACACTGGCCTAGGCTGCCCAGGGAGGTGCTTGAGTCACCATCCCTGGATGTGTTTAAGGGTTGTTTAGATGTGTTCTCGGGGGATATGGTTTAGGGGTGAACTTTGTACAGTAAGGTTAATGGTTGGACTTGATCATCCCAAGGGTCTTTTCCAAACTGAATGATGCTATGATAACATTCTGAAAACCTTTACTCTCTAATGATACAATTTATGCTTACATTGCAGGAGCTGAAATTAAAAATTGAGGGCTGATGCAAGAAAAGGCTTTAAGAATTCATTCTTCTTATCCCTAGCAACTGGAACAGGACTTACTAGCTGTAGGACATAAATAAAACTGGCCTGAAAAATACTTTCTCCTATCCCAGAGAGAAGGAAAAACAACACCTAAATGCAAGAAGGCAGGCTTCTGCTTCCAGGTATGTTGTATCACATCCTAGTTTCGATGCTACTTGTTAGGTATTCACCTGTTTCGCTTAGCATGCACTAATGAACAGGTGGAGAGAGCCAAAGCCAAACTCAAAGGAATTATGACAAACACTCCTGCATTATACAGCCTACAAGTCTCATCATGTACCTAGAATGGCAGTCAGTCTCCCTTTCCAGATCTGACAATAAAATGATGAAACATCATTCTGCCTTTTGAAACATACTGCATTGCATACAAATAATGTTTCCTCCTGCTTAAGCAGCAAGTCCTAAGGTATTCTAAATATAGATCATTTCTTGCATCTTCTGATTTGGAAGAGCTGCTAGAGGAGGAGGGAAAAAAAAACCCACACACACTTGTTCCAGAAGTTTGCTTTGCCATTTGGTAACATCCTGCATGCAAGTCCTCACAGCAATTATCTAAAAGGAACTGCAAATTTATGCAAATGATAGAAACTCATCCAAACACCAGCAAATCCTTAAACACAGCACAAGAGCATCTCAGCTGGCTGGGCTGGACTGCTTCAACTTTGGTCAGCAATAAAAACAAGAAGAAACAACTCTATCCACACAAGCTCCCCCATTGCACCCCAATCTATTTGGGCATCCAAGTCTGACCCAATACCAGAACTGTTATTCAGGTATTTTCAAATGCATACCAATACTTAAGGCTGCAAAAGTACATGGAAGCTTTTATAAGAAGATATTCTTAGAATGTCTAAGAGGAGAGTTCCATTGTAGTGGTTCAGGTATTGCAGATTTCTTCCCATCTAGAGTACCTAAGTTTGAAAACTCAGACTAATTCAGCTCCTTAAGTCACACTATTGTTACTCCACAAGGTAAGGAGCAGTAAACAAAAATCTTGTTCCAATTAGCAAGCAAAGACACAGAAAATACTTATGCAGCCTGTGGAAGCACACTGCCTCACATGATCTATATGCCTTATTTAAAACTACTGAGAAAGATACTTTAGTTGAAGAAGAATGGATACAACTTTCAAGAACCATTTGCATTTTGGTTAGCAATTCTTCAAAGCCTAGAGAGGCCATGACTCTGCCACAAGCCCAACCTCTTCATTTTGTACAGTTCCAATTTTTAAATTAGTTTCAAAGGTTTTGTTCAATGCAAGAAAAAACCCAAAAAAACAAACAACCACAACAAACCCAAAGTGAATTATAAAATTGGTACTGATATACAGTCAGATAAGTAACTCTTACAAAAGCTTTTAAATATCAGTATCTATCCTGAGAACTTTACTTTCACTTGGTGATGACAAGAACACTTCAATATACATACATGACTAAGTTCTAGCTGTGTGTTATCTTTTTCAATAAAGAGGAATCTCTCTCCCCTAGCAGGACTGGATGATCATAAACACAAGCATTTCTCTTTTTAAAGGAAGAGCTGTAATTACCAGGGCCTGGAGCATGCCATTTATCACCACTGTCCCCTCCATGCTCTGGAAGGAGGATTTGGATAGCATTGCAAGTGTCCAGTCCAGGAAGTCTGCCATCCTCTTTTGCCTGACATCAGGACGGACAATAAACCTGGCACAGAAGAAAACAAAACACTCCAGTTACTAACTTTATCACTTTCCATGAAAAATAATTTTTCCTACTATCCAAACTGTTGTAGTTCCTAAAAACAATTATCCAATACATATTTTCCCAAAGCAGTAAGGGTGGGAACATGCCAAATCTTCATGTGTTTAGCCCTTTTGTTTCTGAGCAAGGCTCTGACCCAGAATTTCACTTTTACTTTAGATCAACTTATAAACTTGGATTCTAGAGATTTCTCATCTTAATTGTAAAGCCAAACTTCCCAAAGAAAAATTATTTTCATTACAATTTCTGAAAAGCTGAAATCAATACCACAGCTATGGGGTGCTGGGGATAAGTTGGAGGGGCAGGATGTCATCCAGAAGGACCTGGACAAGCTGGAGAGGTGGGCCCAGGGGAACCTCAGGAGCTTCAACAAGACCAAGTGCAGGGTCCTGCACCTGGGTCAGAACAATCCCCACTATCAATCCAGGCTAGGGGATGAGNCAGGTTGCCCAGGGAGGTGGTTGAGTTGCCATCCCTGGAGGCATTGCAGGTGAGGCTTGCCAGGGCTCTGGGCAAGCTGCTCTAGTTGGGGATGTCCCTGGCCACTGCAGGGGGGTTGGACTAGATGAGCTCCAGAGGTCCCTTCCAACCCAAACCATTCTAGGATTCTAGGATTCTCCCAAAGAACAGCTATTCTGCAAACCTGACAAGCAATGCAATTCAACAGTTGGTGACTGTCACCAGCCAGGCCCACAGAGGAATCACCAGTGCTAGAGTTGTTCTTCTGGGTACATGAAAATGTCAAACACACTGGATGGGTCAAGAGATGCATTTTGAGCTATCTTAGAGAGAGTAAAAGAGGTTCATCATGGTTAAACTACTTCTACACACCTAGTCATTATCACCACCAGCTAAGCTACAGCTAGGGCATCTGCTTCAGTTACCAAAGTTAGCATTCTTAGCACCTAAAAATTAGGATCCTGTTCCAGCAGAATTTCAGATTAAATTAAGAAACTGTTCTCAATGCAAAGGAAACAATGGACATGGGAAGCCCACCCAGAACAATTCATAGCACTTAAAGCAGGATGCATGCAGAGCCTACATCAGGTTACTGTAGGTACCTACAAATTAAACGGGAAACTGCACCAAGAGCTAACTTAGTTGGGAATATTAGCTCCAGAGAAGACAGGAACCAGTGAGCAGACATGATCACTAGAATTGCCTTCAAAGTCAGCATCTATTGTGTTTTAGAACAGAGCAGCAAGGACAAAGCTTTCTTTTGCACAATAGTGCAGGTAAGAGAGGTAACCTGTAAAGCAGATGAACTGGTTCCTAGACCCTTTCTCAGCCCAAAGGAGTTTAAATCTTAATTTCTCCAAGGAGTGCCCTAACCTCCAGATTAGAAGCAAGATAAGGATGAGCCTCATCTCCTCTGACTGCAAACAGGTCACTGACCAGACAGAAAAGCTCATTCACAAAGCAACTCCAGCTCCTTTGTCCTATGACAAATAAATGACTTTGGAAAACAGGAAGTCTTGGATCCTGATGTTTCTGAACTTCATTTAAAATTCATAAACTCCTTAGAGCAGGAACCAGAATCCAGAGTTCCTCCCTAAGGACTTGCCTACTAGAGAGTTAATAGTCCTGTATCTTATCTCTGTGTCTGTCCTAGGACTTTTGTGTCCCTGCCTACCTAACAGTCTAACCTGAAGAAAATGAAACAGTGATCTCAGCTCAGAAAAACTATGCCCATTCATCTCAGAACTGTTTGGGGATGCAAAAGCAGTGAATTCAAGCACATCCAAGGCTAAAAGGTCCTAGTGAAGTGCTTTTATCATTAGGATATTTTGAAAATGGTGTTTTCATAATAAATTAAATAATTATGAAGCACACTAAATAGTAATTTTGCTCCCATTACAGCCTTACACACCTTGCTGCAGCTGATACTAGAACCAGCTCAGTGTATTTTATCACTTTGTTATGAATGTATACTTTCAATAAAAATTAATTCAGCCAATAAAATGGAGGTGAAAGGAACAGAACTGCTAACCCCTTGGCTGCAGAGTGCTCTGCATTAGGATGCAAGGCACTGAGGAAATCCCTCTGGAATCCAGGGCTGAGCACTGCATTTACACCAAGCTTTGCTGTAATTGATCATATTATTGCCTATATGCTTCCACTAATCATGTAGTTTCACAGCTATACTGGAGAGCAAATCGAGTGTAAATTCAATTAGTATAATGCAGTGAAAGAATCTGTTTCAATTACTGCCATCCTTCCTTGAGAATCCTTCCAGCTACTCACTGTACCTTCAACAGGCTACCACAGCTGATTTGGGTGTATTTCTGGGTTTTAGAGAAGGGAAGACAACAAAGGGCACATTCAGACACACATGAATGCTCCAGAATAATTCACTTTCTGTCCCAAATCCTCTGCTTCTGTCAACTTGTGACAAGGCAGATTACCAATGCACATACATAAAACAACCTAGAAAGCAACTTCTAATGATCACTGCCAAAATGGCTGCAAAAACTAACCAGGATAAGGAGACAAACCTACATTCTGTCACATGGAAATAAGCACGTGACAGACATGACTATTTATTAAAGACTACTCAAGTGATTCATGCATTCACTTAAATTTTGCTCTGAAATATTTCAAAGTAAATCAGAAGAGTGCAGGTCTAGCCAACAGAGAATTATGATGCTAATCTCAACCCCTTCATGAATTTTCCACATGACACCATCAGCTCTAAAACAAAGAAGTGTTTGTAATCAGATTCAGGACTGTAGGATTATACTCAATAAATACAAATTTCTAAAGCACAGAGTCCATGACTGAAGTACAGAATACATTTGAAATAAGTATACAGGCAGTTATTCCCAAAAAGCCAGCTAGGATCTGCTCTAGTAAATATTATATGGAACAACTCTGTTGACACAATTAATCCCACAAATCTTGTGCATCCTAATTCAGAGGGAAAGGTTAACACAAATGTTATTGTTCAGACTAGCTACTCATCTTCTACTTCACTTCTTCACCCTGCAGAGCCTCTGCTTCACCACCCGCCCTGGCAAAAGTGTGTTGGCAGAGCCCCCTAGTGTAGGCAGAGCATAGCCAAGGGGAAAGAGCCTGGCTGGGGACTGCTGGGCTTGCTCCAAAGGCAGAAAAAAGAAAAGAACACCCAAATGGCAAACTGAGCTGACTAAAAGGCCTCTTCTGCCACAATATATTGGAACATGCACTGGCATACAGACTGGAGAAAAGACACCTGTCTACTAGCACAGCTTCTGGTCTTTGTAAGACATCACCAATGCAAACAAGCTCCCCCAATGCTCTAGGAAAGAAGAGATGCAGAACTGTGTGATTTCAAATGTATAAATTACTGAAGGGATGCAAAAAAATGGCAGAGCAACTGCAGCTCTGTCACAAACTGTTTGGTGTCTGACCACCACCATGTAGCACAAAGTTCCACTACCCTACACCTATTTCATTTGATGAATTATTTGACAATAATAAAGCTAAGAAAACAGAATTATTGTTTTCTGAGTAAGAGAATGGAGAAAGTGACAAGAAGGAGCTTAAGAAAATTAATTCTAGCATTACTATTTCCTTTTACTTAAGTACTACTAGGAAACATCAAGCCAGAAATACTTAGCCAATTCTCTATTTACCATGCAATACACTAAAAAAAATCAGCAGCAAACCCAAGTCAATCCATCTTTGCAAAACTCTGTAGCACAAACTAGTCCCGAGAAGGCAGCTTGAACAGTATCCTGTCAACAGTGAGGATGTGTATCACCTGTGACACTTACTTGTTCCTCTAGTAAGCAGAGCAAAACACACTATTTCCAATAATAAACACACTACTGGATCTGACTCAAGGAAGTTTAACACCCCTCATACAGCTGGCAACTTCCAGTCCTCCCAGTACTGTCAGACTGAAAAATAGCAGAAAGGGGAACTAGCTTTTTGCCTTTCTGTCCAGAAGCACAAAAGAGACTTACTTTGAAATCAGTACAGCAGCTGCATCTCGAGCCTTATCACTGACAACCAAGTAACACTACAGAGAAAAGAAAATTAACTGTAAAAGAATTCATACATGTTGATTTAATAACAGCTATGTGACAACTTTGTACAGGAGTATACAACTTCATAGTTATGATTACAAACTCTATGCAATTATACTGATAAACAGTTTAAGATAGGAAAAAATGAAATTTCCCATTTAACAAAACTTACCTGAAACAAGAAAGTCACCCTTTTAGTGTCTTTCAAAGCAAGTTTACCTTTACTAAAACCTTAACTTAGGCATATTTGTGCTACTATGTGCTACAACTGATAAACCACTTCAGTGCTGCAAGTATCAAAAGCATAAGATGTTCAGGTGTTTGTGGGGAGAGGGTTGTTCATTTTTATCTTTAAAGGATCATAAGTTAGCCACTTCAGCTTACACCTGGTCATATTGAACATCTTTGTTGAAAATTCTTCCTTCAGCCATAGCTTCCAATGTTACTTATCCTGATCAAACCCTGATTCCTTATAAAAACCCAAGTGGGCTTTCAGAAAAAGCTAGCCAGCATTTTCAAACACTAAATGCTGTTAACATCAAAGGGTCAAAGATCCTTAGGGTTGTTAAGTCTTGGAATAGGGTACCCAGAGAGGTGGTGCAGTCACCGTCCCTCAAGGAGTTTAAGAAACATTGTGTTTAGATGCTCTCCTTAGGGAGAACTCGATGACCTTAGAGGTCTCTTCCAACCTTAATGATTCTGTGAAAGGCATACATTGGTATCAGATAGTCACAGAATAAGATAGTTTATTACTTCAGGGAGAACAAGTCAGAGTCTCATCTGACGCTAAAACAACAAAAAAAAATACTAATGATACCAAAGCTATAGAGAAATTCTTGACAGATAAGATACAGAAAATACAGACTCAAATCCTATCCTGAAAAGCTAACTTCTTCCATAGTGCAAGCTGAGGCCTACACGAGGTTGCCAAGCTGAGTTGTGTTTACTTGGGCTAGGTGCAGGATGCGGTCCATGGTGGGCAGCCGCGCGGGGCCCTGCTCAGCGGCAGCGCTGCCGTCGAAGCGAGCCAGGTCAAACGGGATCAGGCAGATCATGGAGAGCCACAGCAGCAGCATGTAACGAGTCTCCCAGGTCTGCAAAGCAATGGGAAAACACCACACACACTCCAGCATCTGAAACATAGCCCAGAGGGGCTGCAGCACAAACTAGCCACTAGCTCCAAGCAACCTGCAAAGCAAGATGATGCAAAGAAAACTCCAAAGCACAATTCTCTGAAATACCAAAGCAGACAGAACTTCAGGCAACTCCAAAGTGAACAACTGTAACTAACTATCTGTACCTCTCGCTCTCCAACTGTAACACATCCCCCTTCTCTGAATCTGAAATCCACACAAGTTTATTTCCTTCCTAAAGGAAAACTATGTATTATTTTCCTGTTTCCTCCTTCCCTTAACCCATTTGTGTCTCCAGCCACAAACACAAGAGATTACTAAAACAACTTTAGATGTGATGAGACAAAAAAGGAGCTTCCACAACTACCACAGCAAAGTGGTCAGAATTGATAATGTTTATTAAATTATTTTCTTTGAGAGCAGTAATACAATTACTGTCTTGATATCCATGATCTTTATTACTTACAATAGATAATCTCTCTTAAAATTCATCTAAGTCTTCCAGAATTCTTATTTCCCCTTATTCAAAAAGGCAAAAAAACAAACCACAGTATCTTGGAGTTGGACTCAAGGATCCTCAGGGTCCCTTCCAACTCAAGAGTCTAGGATCACAATCCAGGATTAAAAGGTCTTTGCTAAATATTTATTCAGATCAGAACTCCTGCCCACAACATTCCCAGCCAAAACCTATTTGAAATCAGGACACATCATGACAAATGCTGCACTGGTTTTCAAATTGCAAACAGCTAGAAAAAGCCCTGAATTTCTGTGTTATTTTCCCCATGCCCAGGAATACATTATCAAAAGGCAGGAATTCAAGCAATAGATGCTGTAATTGTGCCAGTTTCCTCCATCTTCACCTCCTACTTCTCAATAGAAAAAGAAAACAAACCAACAAAAAACAGAACAACAAACCTCTCACAAATATGAAGACAGATACTGAGGGGTTGGGGAAGAATAAAACATCTTAAATTAAAGAAAATTAACTATAGTCTTAATTTCCTCATCAGACTAGAAGTTGTCATACCAACTTCAACAAAACCCAAAGGTTTAGAAAATAGCCTCTTTACACTAAGAAATAGGAACAAATTCATAAAACCTTATTACTCTGTTTCCCCTGATTTTACTTTTATGACATCAAGCTAAATTAACATGATATGCAGGATTTTCCACCTACTCTTTTTAGAAGTTCAATATCTTCCCCTGCCTTTCCTACTAATGTTTCAATTCAAAGTGTTCCCTCTTACGAGTGGTTACAGATTTCACTTGCACCTCTACCAACATAGCTTCTAAATCCTTAGAACTTATCCCATTAAAGAAAAACACAAGCCCCTCCTTCAAGAAGATATTTTTCCTTCTGACAGGATGATTTT
The DNA here is from genome assembly GCA_013396975.1 of Bucco capensis. Taxonomy (NCBI): domain Eukaryota; kingdom Metazoa; phylum Chordata; class Aves; order Piciformes; family Bucconidae; genus Bucco; species Bucco capensis. Next base: position 148,790 of record VWZO01004078.1, on the reverse strand, counting down.
CATACTAAATCCAGATGTTAAGATCAGACAGTGTATTACTGCTCTATATCCTTTTTTCCAGGTTTCTTTTTTGGTGGTGTTGGTGGGTTTGGGTTTTTTGTTTTGGCTTGGGTTTTTTTTTTTTGTTTCAGCTTGGGTTTTGTTTGGTGGTTTGTTGTTTGTTTGAATTTTTTACACTGTTCATCAGCTTCTTCTGCTAGAGACATAAAAGTTAAACAAAAAGTACAGCAAGATCTCACCTCAGGGTCTTTTGGATTCTGATCTGCAAGCATATCCAGAACAGGCTGTAGATTACTTACTTCATGAGGGAACAGTGGGAGGAAACGTTTGTAGCCTCTCACCTAGAACACAAAGTGTCACAAGTCAGTAAGCCAGCTGGCAGCGTCAGGTACTGAGGAAAAAGAACAGACCCTTCTGAGGAGCTCTCATACGTGAGCCTGCAGTAAGAACAGTAGGGACAGGAGTTAAGATTTTAAATACCTTGAGATTGTTGCATTTTTACAAATTTATTAAGAATTAAAGGAATGATAACTCTCTACCTTTAAAACAAGGGACCTCTGGAGATTTTCTAGACCAATGCTCCTGCTAAAGCAGGGTCACCCACAGCAAGCTGCCCAGGATCATGCATGCCCTGTAGGATATTCAGCAGCTCCAGGGATGGAAACTCCACCATGTCTCAGAGCAATCTAATCCCTCAACCCTCACAGTCAAAAAATGTTTTCTTACGGTCAGATGAAAATCTCACAATCCATTTATTTCTTCATCATACTTAAATCCTTTTAACATTATGACTCCTGTTTTATCACCGAGTATCCTGATGTCTGCAATTTGGTTTCGCCTTCAGGCCTTGGTTTCTACTACTCTAGATCATTAAATAACATAAGCTACCACAAAAATTATAAAAAAGAACTAATATTTCCCAGTACAGTATAAAACACTTAGACAATTATTTACTTACTTTACTAGTTTTGAAAATGTGAAAAATTGAAGTTATTTAAACAACAAAGAAAACATTGCCAACTTACACATTTCAGTTACAGAATGTTAAATTTGGAAACTTTACCTTTGCAATGATGTAAAGAAATTTGAATGCCAGGTGAACTAGCAGGGGAGGAGATCCTTTGTCCAGTACCATATCCAACAAGGAATTCATCATCCACTCTGATGAAAGGAGAGAGAAAAAAAGTGAGGCTGTATGCAGCTAGCTTACTGTTTCTCACACTTCTAATAATAAAGATGGAGATAGTAGTTCTAGTATAAGTAATATCAACCACAGGAATGCAGATATGGACCTTCTAGACCAACAGAGTTTCAAGTATATACACAAAACCCCTTTGCAGATGCCATCCCTACCTAGGTGACGATCTAGCAGGTGAGGCTGCTCCTGGTACTTGTCCATAATTCCTGAAAATGAAAGACAGCTGTTACAAGCTATTCAAATGAAAGGCTTTCACAGGCATTAACTGTAAGATACATCCCAATTCTAGACAGCATTAGCTTATGATTTCTGTATCCTTGAGCTAAATGCTGCCACCACCTCATAAATGAGAGCAAAATGTAAGAAAACTACAGAGAAGTAACTGTCAAAATAGAATCACAGGGTGTTAGGGGTTGGAAGGGACCTCTGGAGATCATCCAGTCCAACCCCCAAATGTACAGCCTGTCCCCTTCTGCAGTGCAATCAGCTATGCATGTTGAATCAAACTCCCTTCCAGGAGTCTCTCAAATGACTGTGGACAGATCTCCCAGCTAAATGAAACAAGCAATCACTCAGTTTGTGGCTGTCCTTCACTGCACAGGTCTCTGTAGCTTTCCTCTCCTAAGCACAACTTCTCAGCACACCACTTCTGATGGAATTCTGCCAACAGAGGACAGCATCAAAGCACTGCAGACTGTAGCTGCTCCAGGTATAGCAGCTTTCCCCTGTGCTCCTACCCACACAGCGACCAGAATGCTGCTTCACACCTCTCTGCCTTGCTCATCACATCTCCTCTATTAACACACAGAACCCCACTTACTTTCACACACTATGCTATTTGTTAGTATGGCAAATTACTGATTTTCTTTCAAAATACATGCACAAAGAGAGCTCAGCATCAAGAAGTGGAGCATGACACTTCTGCAACCCTGAGGCTAATGCAGCCATAGGGAATTCTCCCTGTGTTTCACTAGAAAGCTATCTTCACTCCCATTACTGGAACAGATACAAAGCTCCACCACTTGAGGATCTGGACTGAAACAGGATATAGGCACTGCAGAATTCTTATCTCTTTCTTGTGAGCTACCTGACTACAGCAGGAAAAAAAATCCAACCTAGTATCACTTAGCAAGTCTCAGAGCTGGCACTTTATTTGGAAATAGAACATAGGAAATTATTCCTTGATAAATCTTCAACTGGACAAATTCAAACTGTGGCTATACAAACCTGTGCTCCTCAAAGCTTTATGCATTAGTTACTTCATCTTACTGCCACTAATGTGTTAGCTTCCTTTTTGGAAGTGACTTGAGGAAAGACAAATTGAATATTGAGAAAAAAATAAGAACAGCTTGTCACAGTTGACAAGAACAAAAGTATTTAAGCCCAGAATCAAGGAGAAGCTGCCACAGGCTGGATTTCATAAGAGATCATCAAGTGATCCAGTACTGCCTGGGTCATTTTAGAAAATAGCTTTTTAATTAGAAACATAAAATACCTTCTTAACCTCACCTTCTCCTGCATTTGTTTCTCTTTCAAACTGTTTCTCTCTATCCTTTTTCTCCACTTGTCACATCAGCACTGAGATTTAAGACGTAACTCAGCAGTGCTGTAGTTGACCAGTGGATGACACTGCACAACCACAACAGCCAGCCCAACAGTATCCTTGCAGCAGCACCTGCAGTTCCACTGGGATACCACAGAGCTGCCTCCTGTCAAGAGGGAAGACTGAGCTCCTAACCACCACTAACTTCCTGTTGTAATTACACAAATAACAGAACTAGTGAATACAAGAAATTCCAGCAACCCTCAGAGCAAGACCTCTCAAGGAGAAGTGGAATTTCCCAGCAAATTCCTTATCCTGCCCAACTGTTTTCCCAGATCAGTCTGGCAGCCTAAAATAAAACCCTAAAACTAAATGCTGAAGAAACGGAACTGAAAAAAACAAGTTCTTTGAATGCTATTATTTCTTAAAAAACCTCCCTAGATTTTCCTACAAAATTATAGCTGCAGACTACACTATCTTCCAAACTTCTAACAGTTGACCAAAAAATAAGCATCACATGGTTTTGTGAATGTTTCAGAGACCTGTCTTAAAATTCTCTGTAACTGAGGATTCCTGCATTAGCTGCATAAACATTAAAGGTATCCCCTAAGCTTCAACATTATGCCCCACACATTTAGCCAGTCACAGAATCAATCACAGAATCACAGAATCACACAGAACGGTTCCAGCTGGAAGAGACCTTGAAGATCATCAGTGCAGCCTTTGTCCTAGCCCTAGCAACCTGCTAAATGATGCCTCCCAATGCAACATACACCTGGCTCTTAAACACCTCCAGGGATGGGGACTCAAGCACCTCCCTGGGCAGCCTGTTCCAATGGCTCACAACCCTTGCAGCAAAGAAATTCCTCCTAATGTCTAGCCTGAACCTCCCCTGGCACAATTTCCATCCATTTCCCCTTGTCCTATC